>OY992889.1:3632810-3899979 GCA_963921405.1 Cepaea hortensis | reverse complement strand
TCCACGCCTCACATCCATATAAAAGTATAGGTTCTATGTAGCACTTCAGCACTCTTTTTCTCGTTTCAATTGATATCTTTTTATTGGTCAGTATGTTTTTCATCTTGCAAAAGGCTACCTTTGCCATGGCAATTCTTGTTCTAATCTCTTCAAGGCATCTCCCATCAGATGTTATGACTGTTCTGAGATAGTTGTACCGATTCACTTGTTTAAGAATATTCCCATTTACTTTTATATTACATTGTAGTATTTCTTCCTTCCTAGTGACGACCATAATCTGTCTTCTTACAATTCAATTTTAACACCAGTTATTCACTGTGTGCAACAACCGCATCTACTAAATTTTGCAGGTCCTGTTCTAGGCTACCTGTACTCAATAGCCCATGACCTGACTCAGGTTCATGGCACCGACATATAGTTATCATACTCAATAACAAGTTAAGAGTGAGAAATCCTGTGTTGTACAGCACCCGATATATAGTTGGCATACTCAATAACAAGTTAAGAGTGGGACATACTGTGTTGTACAGCACCCGATATATAGCTGGCATACTCAATAACAAGTTAAGAGTGGGACATACTGTGTTGTACAGCACCCGATATAAAGCTGGCATACTCAATAACAAGTTAAGAGTGGGACATACTGTGTTGTACAGCACCCGATATATAGCTGGCATACTCAATAACAAGTTAAGAGTGGGACATACTGTGTTGTACAGCACCCGATATATAGCTGACATACTCAATAACAAGTTAAAGAGTGGGACATTCTGTGTTGTACAGCACCCGATATATAGCTGGCATTCTCAATAACAAGTTTACTGGGACATACTGTGTTGTACAGCATCCGATATATAGCTGGCATACTCAATAACAAGTTAAGAGTGGGACATACTGTGTTGTACAGCACCCGATATATAGCTGACATACTCAATAACAAGTTAAAGAGTGGGACATTCTGTGTTGTACAGCACCCGATATATAGCTGGCATTCTCAATAACAAGTTTACTGGGACATTCTGTGTTGTACAGCACCCTTTCTTTCCATCAAATACCACAATGTACTTGGCATGAGAAATTACAACATTTATGTAAAGTGTGCCTAAATGAAAGACGACTATAGGTATCGGGGTAAAATAAGAAATGACTAAATAAAATTTTTTTAAATACTGCTACATCCCCAGAGTGGAAGAGGAAAGATTAAACAAGACTAAGGTACCGCTACACTCCTGGGAAGTAGTGGAAAGACTAAACAAGACTGTAAAGTATCCTCTACATACCAGGGTAAAATAAGACAGATTAAAAAGTATGGTCCTGCGACATCCTTGGGGTAAAAGAGGAAAGATCAAATAAGACAATAAGGTACCTCTACATCTTCAGGATAGAAGAGGAAAGATAGAACAAGACAATAAGGTCATCCCATGGTAGAAGAGGAAAGATCAAACAAGACAATTAGGTACCTCTACATCCTCCAGATAGAAGAGCTATTTGGGGGCTCGTCCGGGAGCAAATAGCCTGTCAACATCCTAAAGACCTAGGGAAATGACACTCGGGTTCAGACAGGCAACAAATTCCATTCTGATACTTTCTGATATAATTTATTCACAGTAATCTGGCGAAGAATGGGTTTCGCAGCCAGTTACAATATTTACGATATCACAGGAGTTCATAACAAAGCAATCATACACATAACCATCACAGCAAAACTCTATCAACTATCTTATAATCAACAATCCTTAAATACACTTGGTTTCTATCTATCAAGTCCCCCTTAAGCTAAACCCTCCTTCGTCCTCGGTGTCCAGTCGCCGTCTGCCCTTCGACGTGTGTCGGGCGGACACGGGGTGTAACTCTCTTCGAGCTTCTCGTGGACATGGTCCTGGCACGCTGTATGCGGGTTCCACCTGTGTCCACGGAGCTGTAGGCAAACTGACCCATCATTCTCGAAGGCTCGAGATTGTTCGAGCGTTCGAGTGATTACGTTTACTTCCCTTATATTGGTGTTATATCCCTTCTATAAATCCCTTCTAACTTTATGTCCATACCTACTCTATGTGAGACCTTGACAAAGACAATAAGATACCTCTACATCCCAAGGTAGAAGAGGAAAGATAAAACAAGACAATAAGGTACCTCTACATCCCAGGGTAGAAGAGGAAAGATAAAACAAGACAATAAGATACCTCTACATCCCAAGGTAGAAGAGGAAAGATCAAACAAGACAATAAGGTACCTCTACATCCCAGGGTGGAAGAGAAAAGATCACACAGAGCGTAAGGTACTACCACATCATGGCATCAGAATAGCAGAGGACAGGATCAATAAGACTGTAAAGTACTGCTACATTCCCAGGGTAGCAGAGGACAGACTCAATAAAGTACTGCTACATTCCCAGGGTAGAAGAGGACAGACTCAATAAGACTATAAAGTACTGCTATATTCCCAGGGTAGCAGAGGACAGACTCAATAAAGTACTGCTACATTCCCAGGGTAGAAGCTCAATAAGACTATAAAGTACCGTTACATTCCCAGGGTAGCAGAGGACAGACTCAATAAAGTACTGCTACATTCCCAGGGTAGAAGAGGACAGACTCAATAAGACTATAAAGTACTGTTACATTCCCAGGGTAGCAGAGGACAGACTCAATAAAGTACTGCTACATTCCCAGGGTAGAAGAGGACAGACTCAATAAGACTGTCAAGTACTGTTACATTCCCAGGGTAGAACAGGACAGACTCAATAAAGTACTGCTACATTCCCAGGGTAGCAGAGGACAGACTCAATAAGACTATAAAGTACTGTTACATTCCCAGGGTAGCAGAGGACAGACTCAATAAAGTACTGTTACATTCCCAGGGTAGAAGAGGACAGACTCAATAAGACTGTAAAGTACTGCTACATTCCCAGAGTAGCAGAGGACAGAAAAAGAAAGAAGAAATATAGACAGTGATGTTCTTTCTAATGAAGCTCTCAACAACAGACAACCTCACAACAACTGCCTACCTGGCCTGGGTCCACTCGACACAGACATGGATGATGTAGGCCGACTGGATGCCTGACCATTATGGCTGTCACTGAAGTGACGTGACAACAGCTCTGGCGAATGGGATGACAAGCATATCGGCACAGAAGGTGTGTTCTTTCGTTCTAAACTTCCAAAACCTTCCGAGTTGCTGTTCTCTTCCTTCTTGATCAAATCTTGTTCTTCTCTGGAGTCAGCCATTCGGTGATTCACTTCCTTCTCATGTGAATGCTCTTGATGCCGATGCATTTCTCGGTCTTTCCTATCTCTGGCCTTCTCTGCCTCTAACCAGCTTCTGAAACAATCAACAGATAGTTTCACTACTGGGACCAGGCAACCAAGAATATATGCAAGAGGTATCTGATTACCTGCAATCTCAGGCAAGTAAAAATATATATGTGAAGAATCTCATCACCTGGGACCAGGCAAGCAAGAATATATATGTGAGGTATCTGATCACCTGGGACCAGGCAAGCAAGAATATATATGTGAGGTATCTGATCACCTGGGACCAGGAAAGCAAGAATATATACGTGAGGTATCTGATCACCTGGGACCAGACAAGCAAGAATATATATGTGAGGTATCTGATCACCTGGGACCAGGCAAGCAAGAATATATACGTGAGGTATCTGATCACCTGGGACCAGGCAAGCAAGAATATATATATACATGAGGTATCTGATCACCTGAGACCAGGCAAGCAAGAATATATACGTGAGGTATCTGATCACCTGGGACCAGACAAGCAAGAATATATATGTGAGGTATCTGATCACCTGGGACCAGGCAAGCAAGTATACGTGAGGGATCTGATCACCTGGGACCAGGCAAGCAAGTATACGTGAGGGATCTGATCACCTGGGACCAGGCAAGCAAGTATACGTGAGGGATCTGATCACCTGGGACCAGGCAAGCAAGAATATATACATGAGGTATCTGATCACCTGGGACCAGGCAAGCAAGAATATATACGTGAGGTATCTGATCACCTGGGACCAGGCAACCAAGAATATATATACATCTTGAGCCTGAGGAATTAAGGCTGCCTGGCGAGTTTAGTTGCAGCTAACTGGTTTTCTTTTTGTCCCTGATAGAAAAAAAAATCATCACCCTAATTATTCAAATCTGGGTCTCCCAAAAGGCAGCTTAATGAACCTAACGGAGCACTAAATGTTGATGAGGTTTCTCCACCAATTGCATTCTTCTCCAGGACATGGTCAGCGTTTCATTGTACAGGGATAAACCGGTCAACACATGCTGCATGTTTATTTTATGCAGGGCTGGGGGTATTTGGTCAAATTTTGGGTTCATTTATATGTGTTTTAGTCTGTACAACTCCTTGGGCCAGTAACCTGTATTCCTCAGCCTGGAATAAACTCTCCCATCACACACCGTAATTCTAGCCTTTACACGAGGTGACAACCGCTCAGCCAACGTTATTGTTCTCCTCCTCCATAACTTTTAAATACAACTGATGCTGAGATGACTATGGACACGCAAATAGCTCCTTGTACCATGTAACAAGTTGAGCATGTATTCCTTCTTCCTCTGAAGGATTTCTGCAAGATTGCTGGTGGGAAGCAATGAAGTGCTAACAGAGATGAGACAAGCTTCACAATTCACTAATCATCATGGCATCATCCTGTGGGAAGTAATAGTTAAAAGAAACAAGACAAACTCCACAGGTCACTAACCTATCCATGGCAACAGCTTGTGCTTGAGGATCCATCACAGGCTGACCCAGACTGATGTAGGGGTAGTGCTGGGGAAACAATGCAGGCGGGTAGTGCTGAGATGCTGCGGCTGCGGCCAACACTGAATGCATGCCCATCCCCAAGGAATGTGGTGAAATCAGTCCAGCAGCAGCAGGAAAGGGCAGGTATGGTGCCTGCAACATCCTGTACTGGTCCAGCAGCAAGGTGTCCCCTAATCTGTGCATGGATACACAATATAGAAGGCAATGTCAGCAAGGCTGCAGATGTCTCAATGTTGGTCATGTCATCTCCTGCTGAAAGAACTATCTATCACTCAATGCAACCACATGCTGACTATAATCTACTGTCACTGAACTAACAAGCCACTATCACTCAGGGAAACCACATCCTGACTATAATCCACTGTCACAGAACTAACAAGTCACTATCACTCAGGGAAACCACATCCCGACTATAATCCACTGTCACAGAACTAACAAGTCACTATCACTCAGGGAAACCACATCCTGACTATAATCTACTGTAGCAGAACTGGCACTCTGCACTAATGCCATGCCTAGAGTATAGCACGCTGCACTAACTAAATACCTAAAGTGCACTCTAGCACTGACTTGATCCAGTATCAGCCATAGGTGCTGATGTCTGGACGAGTGCTGCTCTGAGCTTATCCCTGGTAGAGGGACAGTATGCCTGGGTTCAATCCTTTCTCAACAGTCTAGGTTCAGCTAATCATGACGAAGGTAAGTCAAAAGACCCCAGGTCAATGCCACTGTGACATATTGGGTACATGGCCTACACTATTTTCTTAAAAAGAACAACACTGTTTGGGTGATGTGGTCAGTAGCCCTTTAAAGGTCAGGTGATTTTTAATTTGTTTCATTCACTCACTTTGAGCTCGAGTGTAGTCTACATGCAGGCAACTGCTGGGTAGTACACTAGACTGATGGTTATAATTCACTCCATGTAGATCGAATCCATGACAACCTGACAGGCAGGCAAGCCAGCATTTAGCCACTGCAGTACTGCAGCTCTTATGCAATAAATCACTATCAATGAATGTAAGAGAGTGCTAAAATGCTTTATAGAACCTGTTTTGCTGTATGACAGCGAATCTTGGAATGTAAATGAACAAATTTAGAAGAACTTAAAAGCAACAGAGATGTGGTTTTTAAGACGAATGTTGCGAATTCTTTGGACGGCCAGAGTAATTAACAATGATTGCCTGAGAGGCTAATGAAACTAAAACACTATATACAACAATAAGAAAAAGACAAACAGCTTTCTTTGGTCATGTGATGAGAAGAGAGGCATTGGAGAACATCGTGACAACTGGAAAGATCGAGGGGAATAGAGGCAGAGGCAGACCAAGAGAAATGATGCTGGACGCATTGAGACGGTGGCATGGAGGAATATCATCAGCAGAGTTGGTCCAGAAAACCAAATACAGAGATCTGTAGAGAGCTATGAATGCCTACGCCAGCCGGCAGGGCACTTGATGATGATGGGTACTGCAGCTCCCAGCAGTATAACTGCAGAAGACTATCAACAATATCAAACCCCCGGGAAGGTAACCCGGCTAACAAATGCCTGAAGAAGTTGGATGTGTCGGCCGAAAGATTCAAATACTGCAGCTCTGCTTTAAACAGACACAATACAATTATGTCTAAAACAACATTCCGGATGAACACAGAAGAAGAAGAAAAAGAAGAAGAAGAAGAAGAAGAAGAAGAAGAAGAAGAAGAAGAAGAAGAAGAAGAAGAAGAAGAAGAAGAAGAAGAAGAAGAAGAAGAAGAAGAAGAAGAAGAAGAAGTGATCAAACCTCAGAGAGCCTTGAGCAAATGCAGCTTGTTGTTGAAGTAGCGCAGGATGGTACGCACCGACAGCAGCGGCCGCATAGCTAGCAGGATCTATCCCATAAGGCAGTGGTAACCCATGGCGCATGAGCTCCTCCTCTTCTGGGCGGTAGGCGGGGAAGTTTCTGGCGTACAGCATCTGGCTGGTCACCGGCACACCTCCGGCACTCACAGATCTTGGGGCAGGCCTGACAGAGTCCACAAACATCAGTGTTATCAACAACTTCGAATGACTCTCAATGACATTGTTATGTTGCAGTGTTCCTGTGAATGCTGTCATGTTTTTCTGCCATATATGAAGATGGTAACAAAATAAATTCTCAGAACGTTTTAATCAAAATTCTGTCTAAACAGAAAACTTCAAAACAATGTTTTCCCATTGTGAATTTGAATAATGAAGACACAAACAATAGATTGCACAATTTATGGCCTGGCATATCTGGCTGTATCTCGTCAGGTGCTTACAACAGGGAAACTGTTCTGTAATCGTACATAACTGCATCTCACGCTTTTATGGTATTGGAATATATATTGTTCACATCCATTCCTTTGGCCACATTCATGTCTCCCATATCACTTTAAAGTGTGATATATTTCACACTTTGTTCTTCACCAGCTTTAACTAAACTCTGCTGTGATCTGATCACATCATGGTGAATTCCTCTTTTCTCTGAGGTAATGTACTGGCCACTTGACTTCATCCAGTGTGGGTCTGGACTTTCTCTCTGTTGGCATTTCATTGTTTACAAAACTACCCACCCATATGGACATCTAGCAGACATAGTAGTATCTGTTGCAACATGTCCTACAACTTACAATAACACAGCAATAACAACCATGGAGAAACGTACGCTCTGGCAGATGTCCGAGAGAGAAGCAGATCTTTGCCGATCATTTCACCATCAGCCGTGGATAGTGATGGCAGATCTGGGTCAGGTTTGCTCCAGGGTTCAAAGGTTGACATGTGAGACCTCTCCTGTCCCTGGAGAGTAGAAACAGACCACATGAAGACGACAACTACACTTTTCTAGGCATCACTAAAATAAATTAAGACATGCAAATGTTCACTTACCAATGAAAAACTGGTCACGCTCTGAAACATGAATGTCTGAGCTGGTGCCATGTTACCCAAACAAAAACTATTGATCTATTGTTCTGGAAGAGTACAGCTGCTCACCTGGAGGTCTACAACTCTAATTCCCTTCAGAGTAATCTCCTCCCAGGTGAGTAATTGCATTTTCCCCATCCAAAGTTCTGATATTTTGTAACAGACCTCGCACTTATTGTTTCACTGGAGCAAAACCACATGTTTCTCTCATTATTGACTGTTTCACTGGTGCCATAACATGTTTCATTATTGACTGTTCCACTGGTACCATAACACATGTTTCTCTCATTATTGACTGTTCCACTGGTACCATAACACATGTTTCTCTCATTATTGACTGTTTCACTGGTGCCATAACATGTTTCATTATTGACTGTTCCACTGGTACCATAACACATGTTTCTCTCATTATTAACTGTTTCACTGGTGCCATAACATGTTTCATTATTGACTGTTCCACTGGTACCATAACACATGTTTCTCTCATTATTAACTGTTTCACTGGTGCCAAAACACGTTTCTCACAGCACATTCACTATTTCACTCATAACAACACCAGGAGTCTCTGTGGCCAAGTGGTCAAGCCATGTGCCTCGCGCTCCGAAGGTTGTGGGTTCAATTCCTGGCTACGTCTTTTGGTTCACGAATGCATTTTTCTCGAAGACTCCTGGGTGTTACGCTGGAGCTATGGAGTTTGTACTTTGTGCAACGCTTTCGGCCGACCACCTTGGGGAAAGAGACCGAGTCATGTGGGATAAAACCCGGTGCAATGAAGTAAATCTTCCCGACTTTTAAGACTTTTTTAAAGACTCGTAACATAAAAATCTCTCTCTCATTACTGATTTCTTCTCTCTTAGCTAACAACCTGTTTCCCCTATGATGCACAGATAGTTACTATAATGCTGTGTTTGCTGGTTGTTATGTCAGCCACCTCTCTAATGCCCTGTCAGCCACATCTCTAATGTCATGACAGCCACCCCTATGATGTCATATCAGCCACCTCTCTCATGTCATGTCAGCCACCTCTCTCATGTCATTACAGCCACATCTCTAATGTCATGACAGCCACCCCTCTGATGTCATGTCAGCCACCTCTCTCATGTCATGACAGCCACCCCTCTCATGTCATGTCAGCCACCTCTCTCATGTCATGTCAGCCACCTCTCTCATGTCATGTCAGCCACCTCTCTCATGTCATGTCAGCCACCTCTCTCATGTTATGTCAGCCACCTCTCTCATGTCATGTCAGCCACCTCTCTCATGTCATGACAGCCACCTCTCTCATGTCATGTCAGCCACCTCTCTCATGTCATGTCAGCCACCTCTCTCATGTCATGTCAGCCACCTCTCTCATGTCATGTCAGCCACCTCTCTCATGTCATGTCAGCCACCTCTCTCATGTCATGTCAGCCACCTCTCTCATGTCATGACAGCCACCTCTCTCGTGTCATGTCAGCCACCTCTCTGATGTAATGACAGCCACCCCTCTGGTGTCATGTCAGCCACCTCTCTCATGTCATGTTAGCCACCTCTCTCATGTCATGTTAGCCACCTCTCTCGTCATGTTAGCCACCTCTCTCATGTCATGTTAGCCACCTCTCTCATGTCAGCCACCTCTCTCATGTCATGACAGCCACCTCTCTCATGTCATGACAGCCACCTCTCTCATGTCATGTCAGCCACCTCTCTCATGTCATGTCAGCCACCTCTCTCATGTCATGTCAGCCACCTCTCTCATGTCATGACAGCCACCTCTCTCATTTCATGTCAGCCACCTCTCTCATGTCATGACAGCCACCCCTCTGATGTCATGTCAGCCACCTCTCTCATGTCATGTTAGCCACCTCTCTCATGTCATGTTAGCCACCTCTCTCATGTCATCCACCTCTCTCATGTCATGTCAGCCACCTCTCTCATGTCATGACAGCCACCCCTCTGATGTCATGACAGCCACCTCTCTCATGTCATGACAGCCACCTCTCATGTCATGTTAGCCACCTCTCTCATGTCATCCACCTCTCTGGTGTCATGTCAGCCACCTCTCTCATGTCATCCACCTCTCTGGTGTCATGTCAGCCACCTCTCTCATGTCATGTCATCCACCTCTCTCATGTCATGTCATCCACCTCTCTCATGTCATGTCAGCCACCTCTCAGGTGTCATGTCAGCCACCTCTCAGGTGTCATGTCAGCCACCTCTCTCATGTCATGTCAGCCACCTCTCAGGTGTCATGTCAGCCTCCTCTCAGGTGTCATGTCATGTCAGCCACCTCTCTCATGTCATGGCAGTAACCAATCCCCCAACCATCTGTCTACCCCTGTGCTCCCTGCCATGCTCTATGTTACAATGAATTCTAAGCCGTCACTAATCTGCATTAAGACACGCAGATGCTCACTTACCAATGAAAAACTGGTGACGCCCTGAAACATGGATGTTTGGGTGGGTGCCACGGTGACAACTGGGGGTGAAGTAAACGAGCTCGTCGCTGTGTGAGACGGCAGCAGCAGACTAGCTTGGCTCCTCTTTGGTGTGTTTGACCGAGAATTATGATTGGTTGGTGAGGTCAGGCTATTCTCATTGACATCGTCTGAAATGTAACAAAAGTTAAATAATCATAAACATATCTGTAAACAACAGACGCAGTAGAAACAATAACATACTTATTTCCTCGCTTCAAACGGAGATGGCAAAGTCAATTATCATTATCAACCCCAGTTGTTCTGACTCACATAATTATAATAGAGAATCACAACCTGCCAATAAGTGTTCAGCCTCCCCAGACTGGTGGCTAGCTGACCCCATCTCATGACGGTAGGCCACACATCAGCGCTGTCCTTCATTACGACCACCAAGACCAGTTTTATACTCTATTCTCTACAATTGTAGTTTGCCCTGCGGATTGTAGAGAAAGAACTTTCTAGTTATTAACAGGTTTTCTCATTGTGTGTCTTGTCCAGTGTCAGTGTCTTTTCCTCATCTCTTGACTCACTGTATGTGTTTAGTTCTCTCCATGTGTGTCTTGTCCCGCTCTCTCCATGTGTGTCTTGTCCCGCTCTCTCCATGTGTGTCTTGTCCTGCTCTCTCCATGTGTGTCTTGTCCCGCTCTCTCCATGTGTGTCTTGTCCCGCTCTCTCCATGTGTGTCTTGTCCCGCACTCTCCATGTGTGTCTTGTCCTGCTCTCTCCATGTGTGTCTTGTCCCGCTCTCTCCATGTGTCTTGTCCCGCTCTCTCCATGTGTCTTGTCCCGCTCTCTCCATGTGTCTTGTCCCGCTCTCTCCATGTGTGTCTTGTCCCGCTCTCTCCATGTGTGTCTTGTCCTGCTCGCTCCATGTGTGTCTTGTCCAGTATCAGTGTCTTTTCCTCATCTCTTGACTCACTGTATGTGTTTAGTTCTCTCCATGTGTGTCTTGTCCTGCTCTCTCCATGTGTGTCTTGTCCTGCTCTCTCCATGTGTGTCTTGTCCTGCTCTCTCCATGTGTGTCTTGTCCCGCTCTCTCCATGTGTGTCTTGTCCCGCTCTCTCCATGTGTGTCTTGTCCCACTCTCTCCATGTGTGTCTTGTCCCGCTCTCTCCATGTGTGTCTTGTCCAGTATCAGTGTCTTTTCCTCAACTCTTGACTCACTGTATGTGTTTAGTTATCTCCGTGTGTGTCTTGTCCCGCTCTCTCCATGTGTGTCTTGTCCCGCTCTCTCCATGTGTGTCTTGTCCCGCTCTCTCCATGTGTGTCTTGTCCCACTTTCTCCATGTGTGTCTTGTCCCGCTCTCTCCATGTGTGTCTTGTCCCGCTCTCTCCATGTGTGTCTTGTCCTGCTCTCCCCATGTGTGTCTTGTCCAGTATCAGTGTCTTTTCCTCAACTCTTGACTCACTGTATGTGTTTAGTTCTCTCCATGTGTGTCTTGTCCCGCTCTCTCCATGTGTGTCTTGTCCTGCTCTCTCCATGTGTGTCTTGTCCTGCTCGCTCCATGTGTCTTGTCCTGCTCTCCCCATGTGTGTCTTGTCCAGTATCAGTGTCTTTTCCTCAACTCTTGACTCACTGTATGTGTTTAGTTCTCTCCGTGTGTGTCTTGTCCCGCTCTCTCCATGTGTGTCTTGTCCCGCTCTCTCCGTGTGTGTCTTGTCCCGCTCTCTCCATGTGTCTTGTCCCGCTCTCTCCATGTGTGTCTTGTCCCGCTCTCTCCATGTGTGTCTTGACCCGCTCTCTCCATGTGTCTTGTCCCGCTCTCTCCATGTGTGTCTTGTCCAGTATCAGTGTCTTTTCCTCAACTCTTGACTCACTGTATGTGTTTAGTTCTCTCCATGTGTGTCTTATCCCGCTCTCTCCATGTGTGTCTTGTCCCGCTCTCTCCATGTGTGTCTTGTCCCGCTCTCTCCATGTGTGTCTTGTCCCGTTCTCTTCATGTGTCTTGTCCCGCTCTCTCCATGTGTGTCTTGTCCAGTATCAGTGTCTTTTCCTCAACTCTTGACTCACTGTATGTGTTTAGTTCTCTCCATGTGTGTCTTGTCCCGCTCTCTCCATGTGTGTCTTGTCCCGCTCTCTCCATGTGTGTCTTGTCCCGCTCTCTCCATGTGTGTCTTGTCCCGCTCTCTCCATGTGTGTCTTGTCCCGCTCTCTCCATGTGTGTCTTGTCCCGCTCTCTCCATGTGTCTTGTCCCGCTCTCTCCATGTGTGTCTTGTCCCGCTCTCTCCATGTGTGTCTTGTCCCGCTCTCTCCATGTGTGTCTTGTCCCGCTCTCTCCATGTGTGTCTTGTCCCGCTCTCTCCATGTGTGTCTTGTCCCGCTCTCTCCATGTGTCTTGTCCTGCTCTCTCCATGTGTGTCTTGTCCAGTATCAGTGTCTTTTCCTCATCTCTTGACTCACTGTATGTGTTTAGTTCTCTCCATGTGTGTCTTGTCCCGCTCTCTCCATGTGTGTCTTGTCCCGCTCTCTCCATGTGTGTCTTGTCCCGCTCTCTCCGTGTGTGTCTTGTCCCGCTCTCTCCATGTGTCTTGTCCCACTCTCTCCATGTGTGTCTTGTCCCGCTCTCTCCATGTGTGTCTTGTCCCGCTCTCTCCATGTGTGTCTTGTCCCGCTCTCTCCATGTGTGTCTTGTCCCGCTCTCTCCATGTGTTTGTCCCGCTCTCTCCATGTGTCTTGTCCCGCTCTCTCCATGTGTGTCTTGTCCCGCTCTCTCCATGTGTGTCTTGTCCCGCTCTCTCCATGTGTGTCTTGTCCTGCTCTCTCCATGTGTGTCTTGTCCTGCTCTTCCCATGTGTGTCTTGTCCAGTATCAGTGTCTTTTCCTCAACTCTTGACTCACTGTATGTGTTTAGTTCTCTCCATGTGTGTTTTGTCCCGCTCTCTCCATGTTTGTCTTGTCCCGCTCTCTCCATGTGTGTCTTGTCCCGCTCTCTCCATGTGTGTCTTGTCCCGCTCTCTCCATGTGTGTCTTGTCCTGCTCTCCCCATGTGTGTCTTGTCCAGTATCAGTGTCTTTTCCTCAACTCTTGACTCACTGTATGTGTTTAGTTCTCTCCATGTGTGTCTTGTCCTGCTCTCCCCATGTGTGTCTTGTCCTGCTCTCCCCATGTGTGTCTTGTCCTGCTCGCTCCATGTGTCTTGTCCTGCTCTCCCTATGTGTGTCTTGTCCAGTATCAGTGTCTTTTCCTCAACTCTTGACTCACTGTATGTGTTTAGTTCTCTCCATGTGTGTATTGTCCTGCTCTCTCCATGTGTCTTGTCCCGCTCTCTCCATGTGTGTCTTGTCCTGCTCGCTCCATGTGTCTTGTCCTGCTCTCCCCATGTGTGTCTTGTCCAGTAGTGTCTTTTCCTCAACTCTTGACTCACTGTATGTGTTTAGTTCTCTCTGTGTGTGTCTTGTCCCGCTCTCTCCATGTGTATCTTGTCCTGCTCTCTCCATGTGTGTCTTGTCCTGCTCGCTCCATGTGTCTTGTCCTGCTCTCCCCATGTGTGTCTTGTCCCGCTCTCTCCATGTGTGTCTTGTCCCGCTCTCTCCATGTGTGTCTTGTCCTGCTCGCTCCATGTGTGTCTTGTCCAGTATCAGTGTCTTTTCCTCAACTCTTGACTCACTGTATGTGTTTAGTTCTCTCCATGTGTGTCTTGTCCCGATCTCTCCATGTGTGTCTTGTCCTGCTCTCTCCATGTGTGTCTTGTCCAGTATCAGTGTCTTTTCCTCAACTCTTGACTTACTGTATGTGTTTAGTTCTCTCCATGTGTGTCTTGTCCCGCTCTCTCCATGTGTGTCTTGTCCCACTTTCTCCATGTGTGTCTTGTCCCGCTCTCTCCATGTGTGTCTTGTCCTGCTCTCTCCATGTGTGTCTTGTCCTGCTCTCCCCATGTGTGTCTTGTCCAGTATCAGTGTCTTTTCCTCAACTCTTGACTCACTGTATGTGTTTAGTTCTCTCCATGTGTGTCTTGTCCCGCTCTCTCCATGTGTGTCTTGTCCTGCTCTCTCCATGTGTGTCTTGTCCTGCTCGCTCCATGTGTCTTGTCCTGCTCTCCCCATGTGTGTCTTGTCCAGTATCAGTGTCTTTTCCTCAACTCTTGACTCACTGTATGTGTTTAGTTCTCTCCATGTGTGTCTTGTCCCGCTCTCTCCATGTGTGTCTTGTCCTGCTCTCTCCATGTGTGTCTTGTCCAGTATCAGTGTCTTTTCCTCAACTCTTGATTCACTGTATGTGTTTAGTTCTCTCCATGTGTGTCTTGTCCCGCTCTCTCCATGTGTGTCTTGTCCCACTCTCTCCATGTGTGTCTTGTCCTGCTCTCTCCATGTGTGTCTTGTCCCGCTCTCTCCATGTGTGTCTTGTCCTGCTCTCCCCATGTGTGTCTTGTCCAGTATCAGTGTCTTTTCCTCAACTCTTGACTCACTGTATGTGTTTAGTTCTCTCCATGTGTGTCTTGTCCTGCTCTCTCCATGTGTGTCTTGTCCCGCTCTCTCCATGTGTGTCTTGTCCTGCTCGCTCCATGTGTCTTGTCCTGCTCTCCCCATGTGTGTCTTGTCCAGTATCAGTGTCTTTTCCTCAACTCTTGACTCACTGTATGTGTTTAGTTCTCTCCATGTGTGTCTTGTCCCGCTCTCTCCATGTGTGTCTTGTCCCGCTCTCTCCATGTGTGTCTTGTCCCGCTCTCTCCATGTGTGTCTTGTCCTGCTCGCTCCATGTGTCTTGTCCTGCTCGCTCCATGTGTCTTGTCCTGCTCTCCCCATGTGTGTCTTGTCCAGTAGTGTCTTTTCCTCAACTCTTGACTCACTGTATGTGTTTAGTTCTCTCTGTGTGTGTCTTGTCCCGCTCTCTCCATGTGTGTCTTGTCCTGCTCTCTCCATGTGTGTCTTGTCCTGCTCGCTCCATGTGTCTTGTCCTGCTCTCCCCATGTGTGTCTTGTCCCGCTCTCTCCATGTGTGTCTTGTCCCGCTCTCTCCATGTGTGTCTTGTCCTGCTCGCTCCATGTGTGTCTTGTCCAGTATCAGTGTCTTTTCCTCAACTCTTGACTCACTGTATGTGTTTAGTTCTCTCCATGTGTGTCTTGTCCCGCTCTCTCCATGTGTGTCTTGTCCTGCTCTCTCCATGTGTGTCTTGTCCAGTATCAGTGTCTTTTCCTCAACTCTTGACTCACTGTATGTGTTTAGTTCTCTCCATGTGTGTCTTGTCCCGCTCTCTCCATGTGTGTCTTGTCCCACTTTCTCCATGTGTGTCTTGTCCCGCTCTCTCCATGTGTGTCTTGTCCCGCTCTCTCCATGTGTGTCTTGTCCTGCTCTCCCCATGTGTGTCTTGTCCAGTATCAGTGTCTTTTCCTCAACTCTTGACTCACTGTATGTGTTTAGTTCTCTCCATGTGTGTCTTGTCCCGCTCTCTCCATGTGTGTCTTGTCCTGCTCTCTCCATGTGTGTCTTGTCCTGCTCGCTCCATGTGTCTTGTCCTGCTCTCCCCATGTGTGTCTTGTCCAGTATCAGTGTCTTTTCCTCAACTCTTGACTCACTGTATGTGTTTAGTTCTCTCCGTGTGTGTCTTGTCCCGCTCTCTCCATGTGTGTCTTGTCCCACTCTCTCCATGTGTGTCTTGTCCCACTCTCTCCATGTGTCTTGTCCCGCTCTCTCCATGTGTGTCTTGTCCCGCTCTCTCCATGTGTGTCTTGTCCTGCTCGCTCCATGTGTCTTGTCCTGCTCTCCCCATGTGTGTCTTGTCCAGTATCAGTGTCTTTTCCTCAACTCTTGACTCACTGTATGTGTTTAGTTCTCTCCATGTGTGTCTTGTCCCGCTCTCTCCATGTGTGTCTTGTCCTGCTCTTTCCATGTGTGTCTTGTCCAGTATCAGTGTCTTTTCCTCAACTCTTGATTCACTGTATGTGTTTAGTTCTCTCCATGTGTGTCTTGTCCCGCTCTCTCCATGTGTGTCTTGTCCCACTCTCTCCATGTGTGTCTTGTCCCGCTCTCTCCATGTGTGTCTTGTCCCGCTCTCTCCATGTGTGTCTTGTCCTGCTCTCCCCATGTGTGTCTTGTCCAGTATCAGTGTCTTTTCCTCATCTCTTGACTCACTGTATGTGTTTAGTTCTCTCCATGTGTGTCTTGTCCCGCTCTCTCCATGTGTGTCTTGTCCCGCTCTCTCCATGTGTGTCTTGTCCCGCTCTCTCCGTGTGTGTCTTGTCCCGCTCTCTCCATGTGTCTTGTCCCACTCTCTCCATGTGTGTCTTGTCCCGCTCTCTCCATGTGTGTCTTGTCCCGCTCTCTCCATGTGTGTCTTGTCCCGCTCTCTCCATGTGTGTCTTGTCCCGCTCTCTCCATGTGTTTGTCCCGCTCTCTCCATGTGTCTTGTCCCGCTCTCTCCATGTGTGTCTTGTCCCGCTCTCTCCATGTGTGTCTTGTCCCGCTCTCTCCATGTGTGTCTTGTCCTGCTCTCTCCATGTGTGTCTTGTCCTGCTCTTCCCATGTGTGTCTTGTCCAGTATCAGTGTCTTTTCCTCAACTCTTGACTCACTGTATGTGTTTAGTTCTCTCCATGTGTGTTTTGTCCCGCTCTCTCCATGTTTGTCTTGTCCCGCTCTCTCCATGTGTGTCTTGTCCCGCTCTCTCCATGTGTGTCTTGTCCCGCTCTCTCCATGTGTGTCTTGTCCTGCTCTCCCCATGTGTGTCTTGTCCAGTATCAGTGTCTTTTCCTCAACTCTTGACTCACTGTATGTGTTTAGTTCTCTCCATGTGTGTCTTGTCCTGCTCTCCCCATGTGTGTCTTGTCCTGCTCTCCCCATGTGTGTCTTGTCCTGCTCGCTCCATGTGTCTTGTCCTGCTCTCCCTATGTGTGTCTTGTCCAGTATCAGTGTCTTTTCCTCAACTCTTGACTCACTGTATGTGTTTAGTTCTCTCCATGTGTGTATTGTCCTGCTCTCTCCATGTGTCTTGTCCCGCTCTCTCCATGTGTGTCTTGTCCTGCTCGCTCCATGTGTCTTGTCCTGCTCTCCCCATGTGTGTCTTGTCCAGTAGTGTCTTTTCCTCAACTCTTGACTCACTGTATGTGTTTAGTTCTCTCTGTGTGTGTCTTGTCCCGCTCTCTCCATGTGTATCTTGTCCTGCTCTCTCCATGTGTGTCTTGTCCTGCTCGCTCCATGTGTCTTGTCCTGCTCTCCCCATGTGTGTCTTGTCCCGCTCTCTCCATGTGTGTCTTGTCCCGCTCTCTCCATGTGTGTCTTGTCCTGCTCGCTCCATGTGTGTCTTGTCCAGTATCAGTGTCTTTTCCTCAACTCTTGACTCACTGTATGTGTTTAGTTCTCTCCATGTGTGTCTTGTCCCGATCTCTCCATGTGTGTCTTGTCCTGCTCTCTCCATGTGTGTCTTGTCCAGTATCAGTGTCTTTTCCTCAACTCTTGACTTACTGTATGTGTTTAGTTCTCTCCATGTGTGTCTTGTCCCGCTCTCTCCATGTGTGTCTTGTCCCACTTTCTCCATGTGTGTCTTGTCCCGCTCTCTCCATGTGTGTCTTGTCCCGCTCTCTCCATGTGTGTCTTGTCCTGCTCTCCCCATGTGTGTCTTGTCCAGTATCAGTGTCTTTTCCTCAACTCTTGACTCACTGTATGTGTTTAGTTCTCTCCATGTGTGTCTTGTCCCGCTCTCTCCATGTGTGTCTTGTCCTGCTCTCTCCATGTGTGTCTTGTCCTGCTCGCTCCATGTGTCTTGTCCTGCTCTCCCCATGTGTGTCTTGTCCAGTATCAGTGTCTTTTCCTCAACTCTTGACTCACTGTATGTGTTTAGTTCTCTCCATGTGTGTCTTGTCCCGCTCTCTCCATGTGTGTCTTGTCCTGCTCTCTCCATGTGTGTCTTGTCCAGTATCAGTGTCTTTTCCTCAACTCTTGATTCACTGTATGTGTTTAGTTCTCTCCATGTGTGTCTTGTCCCGCTCTCTCCATGTGTGTCTTGTCCCACTCTCTCCATGTGTGTCTTGTCCTGCTCTCTCCATGTGTGTCTTGTCCCGCTCTCTCCATGTGTGTCTTGTCCTGCTCTCCCCATGTGTGTCTTGTCCAGTATCAGTGTCTTTTCCTCAACTCTTGACTCACTGTATGTGTTTAGTTCTCTCCATGTGTGTCTTGTCCTGCTCTCTCCATGTGTGTCTTGTCCCGCTCTCTCCATGTGTGTCTTGTCCTGCTCGCTCCATGTGTCTTGTCCTGCTCTCCCCATGTGTGTCTTGTCCAGTATCAGTGTCTTTTCCTCAACTCTTGACTCACTGTATGTGTTTAGTTCTCTCCATGTGTGTCTTGTCCCGCTCTCTCCATGTGTGTCTTGTCCCGCTCTCTCCATGTGTGTCTTGTCCCGCTCTCTCCATGTGTGTCTTGTCCTGCTCGCTCCATGTGTCTTGTCCTGCTCGCTCCATGTGTCTTGTCCTGCTCTCCCCATGTGTGTCTTGTCCAGTAGTGTCTTTTCCTCAACTCTTGACTCACTGTATGTGTTTAGTTCTCTCTGTGTGTGTCTTGTCCCGCTCTCTCCATGTGTGTCTTGTCCTGCTCTCTCCATGTGTGTCTTGTCCTGCTCGCTCCATGTGTCTTGTCCTGCTCTCCCCATGTGTGTCTTGTCCCGCTCTCTCCATGTGTGTCTTGTCCCGCTCTCTCCATGTGTGTCTTGTCCTGCTCGCTCCATGTGTGTCTTGTCCAGTATCAGTGTCTTTTCCTCAACTCTTGACTCACTGTATGTGTTTAGTTCTCTCCATGTGTGTCTTGTCCCGCTCTCTCCATGTGTGTCTTGTCCTGCTCTCTCCATGTGTGTCTTGTCCAGTATCAGTGTCTTTTCCTCAACTCTTGACTCACTGTATGTGTTTAGTTCTCTCCATGTGTGTCTTGTCCCGCTCTCTCCATGTGTGTCTTGTCCCACTTTCTCCATGTGTGTCTTGTCCCGCTCTCTCCATGTGTGTCTTGTCCCGCTCTCTCCATGTGTGTCTTGTCCTGCTCTCCCCATGTGTGTCTTGTCCAGTATCAGTGTCTTTTCCTCAACTCTTGACTCACTGTATGTGTTTAGTTCTCTCCATGTGTGTCTTGTCCCGCTCTCTCCATGTGTGTCTTGTCCTGCTCTCTCCATGTGTGTCTTGTCCTGCTCGCTCCATGTGTCTTGTCCTGCTCTCCCCATGTGTGTCTTGTCCAGTATCAGTGTCTTTTCCTCAACTCTTGACTCACTGTATGTGTTTAGTTCTCTCCGTGTGTGTCTTGTCCCGCTCTCTCCATGTGTGTCTTGTCCCACTCTCTCCATGTGTGTCTTGTCCCACTCTCTCCATGTGTCTTGTCCCGCTCTCTCCATGTGTGTCTTGTCCCGCTCTCTCCATGTGTGTCTTGTCCTGCTCGCTCCATGTGTCTTGTCCTGCTCTCCCCATGTGTGTCTTGTCCAGTATCAGTGTCTTTTCCTCAACTCTTGACTCACTGTATGTGTTTAGTTCTCTCCATGTGTGTCTTGTCCCGCTCTCTCCATGTGTGTCTTGTCCTGCTCTCTCCATGTGTGTCTTGTCCAGTATCAGTGTCTTTTCCTCAACTCTTGATTCACTGTATGTGTTTAGTTCTCTCCATGTGTGTCTTGTCCCGCTCTCTCCATGTGTGTCTTGTCCCACTCTCTCCATGTGTGTCTTGTCCCGCTCTCTCCATGTGTGTCTTGTCCCGCTCTCTCCATGTGTGTCTTGTCCTGCTCTCCCCATGTGTGTCTTGTCCAGTATCAGTGTCTTTTCCTCAACTCTTGACTCACTGTATGTGTTTAGTTCTCTCCATGTGTGTCTTGTCCCGCTCTCTCCATGTGTGTCTTGTCCCGCTCTCTCCATGTGTGTCTTGTCCTGCTCGCTCCATGTGTCTTGTCCTGCTCGCTCCATGTGTCTTGTCCTGCTCTCCCCATGTGTGTCATGTCCAGTATCAGTGTCTTTTCCTCAACTCTTGACTCACTGGAACGTGTTTAGTTCTCTGTGTGTGTCTTGTCCAGTATCAGTGTCTTTTCCTCAACTCTTGACTCACTGGAACGTGTTTAGTTCTCTATGTGTGTGTCTTGTCCAGTATCAGTGTCTTTTCCTCAACTCTTGACTCACTGGAACGTATTTAGTTCTCTGTGTGTGTGTCTTGTCCTGCTCTCCCCATGTGTGTCTTGTCCAGTGTCAGTTCCTCAACTCTTGACTCACTACTGGTACTTGTTTAGTTCTCTCCATGAGCTCCACAATGGACACATAATTTATTCCTTCTTGTCTATGGTAAAGGTGTCTGAGTAAAGCCGGGGCGACCATCCCCGACCCAGCGCGTCCACTGGTGGCGGATCGTGGAACGGCCTCTAGATATAGAGGTTAGCTGCGAATATCGAATAAGCAGCTGCGGACCAACTGGCGGTGGGCACAGAGGGCGAGGCGGGATCTCAGGGTGGGATCTGAGTTCCTTAGAAAATACCTCATATGCTCGGAGACGTGCCTGCCAAGTGAGTCAGGGGTGCTCTAACCCCTCCCCCGGGTAGGTGGAACCTGTTAGCTTTGGACAGCAGTCCATCTAGGAGATGGAAAACTCCAAATATAAACCCCCAAGTTCAAGGTGGACTAGCGTGCTGAGGAACTGGATGGCCATGGGTTAACTGGTCGTGAACGTTGGACGTCTGACAGGCGTGCGGGGCGGCACCAGGCGTATGGACTCCTGCGGGACATCCCCTGCCTCTTCCCTAGCAAGCAGGCAATGCTAGGGTGACCGTTTATTTCCTGCAATATCCAAACTTTGCCTATGGATTCATTTAAATGCGGGAATCGTCGCCGGAGCTACGGAGCACGTGCTCTGCGCTTGACACATCCCTCAGAGGCTAGCGAAGAGACAGTGAGGAGGAGAAGACGAGGAAATGGTGTGAGAAGATGGCATAGAAATAGGAGGGCAGGCGCCAGGAGAACAAGACGAAAAGTGGAGAGACTAGGTTTCAACTATGTAAGAGTGGGATACTGGAACTGTCGCAGTGCCAGACAGAGAGGTCCTGTATTGGAGAGACTAATATATGATTTTGATGTCCTCATGCTCCAGGAGCTAAATACAGACAAGTACCATTGCCCTGGGTACGCCAGTTATATAAACCCTACTGGGCAGAAGAGACATGGACAAGGTCTGCTGGTGAAGGAAGGAGTGAAGCATATGGTACTTGACTTGAGCCAGTGGAATCACAATGCAAGAGATGTACAGGGTATACAATTGGAGATTGGTGGCTAAAGTTGGAACATCATAAATGTATATGCTACAGTGGACTGTTTTGTCAGAAAGGAACACTGGGACTGGCTTAAGGAATTGGACGAATTACCAGGTGATAGGCTACTCATATGTGGAGACTTCGATGCAGGGTATAGAGATTGGGATAGTAGAGAAAATCGACAGGGAATTGCCCTGGCGGATGCCATGGTGGACTCCGATGTGGTCTGCATAAATGAAGGTAGGCCGACTAGAATGGCAATGAGGCCTGGCGATGCAGACACAGCTATTGACTTGGCACTTGTCTCCCAGTCATCAGTCCTTGATATAAAGTGGACTGTTTTGAATGACTATGGGAGTGATCACATGCCATGCTCAGTCCTGATCTCTAAACCCAGGAAAGTTAAAGCTGGGAGAGCGCGCAAGACCTTCCGGTATGAGAGGGGGTTCCAAATGTTGCTGTATGTAGCCGAGGCGCGGTGTTGGGGTGAGCGCCCAACATTGCTCAAATACCTCAATGTCTCGTGAATACATAACCTATGCAGCAAAAGTCCAGCTCCTGGCCTTCACGTGGCGGACCTGTTTAAACTAACAGGAGAAGGGGCGACGGCGAGTCTCTGGCGCCGGAAAATAACCAGTATGCTCTAGATGTGTATGCACGTACATGCATGCGCAGACAGGTGTGTGCGCGCGTACACATCTACACTCGAGTGAGACCACAGTCTGCTCTAGCAAAGAAAGGTGCTGAAGACGGAGGCAACCAGCCAAGAGGCGCACCACAGAAATCAGGATGCCACGCAATCACGCAAAATGGAATATGTCGACTACTGCTAATCGTTATGGTGCTCGCCCTGCTTTGGACCCCCAGGCAGGTGCAGTGCCGGGCCCTATGTCTCGAAAGGGTCCAACCCCAACTACTGGAGGTCCTTCTCAGATGTCCTGTGGAGCCAGGGGACATGAGAATAGGACGACTGGCCATACTAAACGAAGACTTAAAATAATGCACTGGAATGCGGAGGGAGTCAGCAACAAAAAAAATAGAATTAGAAAAAATCTTGGACCAAGAAAAAGTAAGCATATGTTGCTTGCAAGAAACTCACCTCAATGAAAATATAGCCTTCAAAATCAGAGGCTACCAGTGTTACCGATCTGACCGAAAGAACAGGCGAAAAGGTGGGATACTGACCCTTGTAAGAAATAACATCATGGCTTCCCAAATCAAAGTCTACATGGAAGGGGCTGAGTATCAGACACTTAAACTTAAGACAGGTAATACAGATCTACATCTGATCAATTACTACTGTCCAAGTGACCGCCCACAGGCACTGGACACTCTACCACTAAAAGAAAAAATGATTGTGTGTGACGATTTCAACAGCCACTCGCAGAGCTGGGGCTATGATCACATGGACCAGAGTGGAGAGAGACTGGAAGACTGGCAGGATGAGAATAGATTCATGTTGATTAACAAGCCGTCCGACCCACATACTTTCTACTCGAGATCATGGCACTCTACAACTACACCTGACCTGGCTTTTCATTCACCAACCTGGAGTGGAACATTACACGAACTGTTGGGAAACAACTTGGTGGCAGTGACCATCGGCCAGTCTTTCTAACCGTAGAAAATGAGCTTGTAAGTGAAAGCAGCACCCTCTCGAGGTGGAACTACAAGAAAGCAGACTGGGCAATGTACAAGCATCGCACCAGCATACTGGTTAGAAACCTGAACACTGAGAAAGACATAAATAAAGCAGTTGAAGAGTTTGGGAAATGCATACTACAGGCAGCGCGAGAAACAGTACCAAGAGGAGCCCGTAAACAATATAAACCCTACTGGAGTAGTGAACTGGAACAGTTGCATAATGATGTTGAAGTGTGTAGAAAGCAAGCAGAGGCCACACCCAGCCAAGAGCACCACAATAAATTCCAGCATTTAAAGCCAAATTTCAAAGGGCCAAGCTGCAGGCTAGACGGAAAAGCTGGCAGGAGAAAACGGAGTCTCTGAACTTTGAAAGAGACACAAGGAAATTGTGGAAGCTAATAAAACAGCTTAATGACGAGGGCACAGGGAGAAACTCAAATATTGCACTACATAAAGATGGAAAAATCTTAACAAGAAAGCAAGCAGCTGACCATTTTGCGGACTCGTTCGCACAAGATAGCAATATCAAAATTAGTCTAGAGAAACAACAAGAGATTCGAGAGAAACGACAACATACAGGACAGAAGGAAATAGTACATGAGGTTCTGGAGGCACCCATCACAATCAGCGAACTGGAGCTAGCCATATCAAAACTGAAAATGAGAAAGTCACCAGGAGCTGATGGTATCTCCAATGAAATGATCAGGAACCTAGGAACAGAGGCCAAAACAAAGCTGTTGCAGATCTTCAATAACAGCTGGACCTTAGGCAGTGTTCCACAAGCCTGGAGAGAAGCAATCATGATACCCCTCCTAAAATCAGGGAAAGATGGTTCCATTGCCTCTAGCTACAGACCAATTAGCCTCACCAGCTGTCTCTGCAAAACACTGGAGCGCATCACCAATCACAGACTGCAGTGGTACATTGAAAGTAAAAACATCCTTGTGCCACAGCAGGCTGGCTTTAGGCAGTGCTACTCTACGGAAGATCAGACAACCTACCTCTCTCAAGAAATTGAGGATGCATTCCAAGAGAAGAAGCTGGTGCTTGCGGCATGGATAGATCTGAAGAAAGCCTTTGACAAAGTCTGGAAAGAAGGTCTGATGAAGAAACTGAGAAACTGCAAAGTCAATGGAAGAATGTACAAATGGGTGAAAGCATACTTGCACAACAGAAGAGCCCGAGTACAGATAGACGGACTCAAGAGCAAGAAAGTACTACTGCGTCACGGTGTCCCCCAGGGCGGAGTCTTGTCCCCCACACTTTTTCTAATCTTCATCAATGATCTTGTTGCTCACCTACCGCATGGAATTAAAGCGGCAATGTACGCCGATGACCTGGTTCTATGGAGCACAAATGAATATGCATCAGTGGCCACCAGATTGCTACAAAGAGCTGTAGATACATTTGCTGCATGGGCAAATAGATGGTGTGTCAGCATAAACACTGACAAGTGCAGCACCACCCTATTTACCCTCTCTCCAAAACAAAAGGCAGGGATCATCCAGATAAATGGAACACCCCTAAGAGAAGATAAAGAACCAACATACCTTGGAGTAACATTTGATGGCAAGCTGACATGGAGAAAGCACATCAACAAAGCAGTAGCAAAAGCCAGAAGGAAAATAGCCATCCTGAGAAAGCTAAGTGGAACCACATGGGGAGCCAGTACGAAAATACTTAGCAAAGTTTACCAACAGAGCATACGACCACACCTGGAATATGGGTCAACTGCGTGGTGTTCAGCATCAAATACCACACTACAAGAGCTGGACAAGGTGCAAAATCAAGCACTTAGAGTCACCACAGGAGGGATGAGATCAACCCCTATAGTGGAAATGGAGAAGATGGGGAGGACACAGGCACTGAGTGAGCGCAGAGATACGAAAACGCTAATACAAGCAGAAAAGTTCCTCAGCTTGCCAGGCCACCCTATGAAGAACAGATTTGAAAACCTAGCTATGGGGCGGTTGAAAAGAAGTAGTTTTATCCACCAGGGCAAACGACTCTGCAGAGAAACCACTGTTCTGCCCACAGTTGGTATCCCCCTAACAACTATTCCAGAGCGAACTCCATGGAAAGATGAGCATAGACTATCGTTACAAATCCAGACAAAAGTGAGAGGAATATTTGACAAGGAAGAACAGAACAGTGTGCAGCGCAGAACAGCCACTCTCAGCTTCCTTGATGAAGAATACCCACAGGACCTCTGGATCCGAGTCTACACAGATGGGTCAGCACAAAATGCTGTTCGAAATGGAGGAGCGGGAGTGTACATAGAATACCCAAATAATACTAGGGACACAGCCAGAGTACCGACAGGAAAGTACTGCCATAACTATGATGCCGAAATTGAGGCAATCAAGATAGCAACAGAGAAATTACTAAATAACAGCAATGGTACACAACCTGTGGTGCTACTAACAGATGCAAAATCAGTACTCGAGGCGCTCCTCTCTGGGAAATTGCCAGTACTAAGGACACTACTTTCTGAACTTAGCAGTCAGCATAAAGTCACCATACAGTGGATACCATCCCACTGTGGAGTACCCGGAAACGACAGAGCTGATCAATTGGCTAAGGAAGGAGCCAAAGAGGAACAGCCTGATGTGCCCGTTACATACCACCAAAAGAAAAGAATGATCAAATCAGTCAGAAAGCCACCAAAACCTGCTCAAGATGACTACCACATTATGGACAGACCAGAACAAGTCATTATTCTGCGCCTCAGAACAGGACACAATAGATTACGCAACCACATGTATACAAAATTCAAGATTGGTGAAACAGCCATGTGCACATGTGGATTGGCGTCGCAGACAGCAGAGCACATACTCCAAGACTGCCCAAAATATAACATATCTAGGCAAACCTTCTGGCCTAGAGAGACGACAGTGGAAGATACTCTCTATGGACCACTGTGTGAACTGAAAAAAACAGTTCAATTCATGCAAGAGACGACATTGCAGATATAGACATATTTCAAGCGAACGAAAGAAGAAGAAGAATAGAGATGATGGTGTGCGCGTGACAACAGACAAAGAGAAAGGGGAGGCATATCTCGAGAGATTTTTAGAGCAGACCAATCATAATGATGCGGACACCAGGGGTGCAGTTAGAGAGGAGCTGTCTGGCACCACGAATAATATGCAGTATGAAGACATCATACAGGTGGAAGATGTTAAACACATTTTGAAAAAGGCAAAAGACACGGCACCAGGGCCCGATGGGGTCAGATATGGCCACATGAAGGATTTGAGCGAAGCAGACCTGGAGGAGATGACTGACTGCTTTAACCAGAGCATTAGGACAGCATCAGTACCGCAGGATTGGGTGCACAGCTATCTCATCCCTCTCCCAAAACCATTCAAGGATCAGTCAAAGCTTAGCGGCTTTAGAATCATCACCCTTCAAAATACATTTGGGAAGATTCTAGAGAAGATAGTCGCTGTCAAGCTGCAAGAGTTTTTGGAAAGCGGGAAGCTTCTTCCAAGAGGCCTGGGGAGCTACAGGCCAGGAAAAGATACCTGGTCAAATGCAGCCACTTTTGCCTTTGATGTTTATGAGGGGTTCCAGAGTAGACAAGAAACGATGGCGGCAGCGCTTGATCTCGAGGATGCGTACAATAGAGTTCGATATGATATTTTGATGACCGCACTGATGGAGAAGGGGGTAAATCCCTGGTTGGTGAACTGGATAGCAGCCGTCCTGCACTCTCGTCGGGTTGCTCTCCGTCTGGGTGCATGGACCTCAGAGCCACATATTTTAACCCCGGGACTGCCACAGGGATCTGCAGTCTCACCGGTGCTCTTTAATGTGTATACGAGCAAGATTGCAAACCTAGAAGCACCAGGGGTGGAAGAATACTAACATTTGCAGATGATATTCTTGCATATAGGCAGGGGAGAGATAGGGAGAAAACAACCCAGGAGCTACAGGCGACAGTAGACAAAGTGATTGACTGGTGCACTGAAATGAGTGCTGTCATCCACCCGGAAAAGGCGGCTGTTTTGTGGTGCTCTCTGGACAACAGGATTGTGAGAGCGGTTGTCCCAAGCCTCACGATAGATGGTAGAAATGTCAGCAGAGAGAACAAACTGAAGTATCTGGGGATCACATTTGACAGGAGCCTATCCTTCAAGGACCATGTGGAGACGGTTGTGACAAGATCTCAAAAGGGACTCAGTGCACTTAAAACTATGGCTGCAATGGACACAGAGCAGAGAATGCTTTTCACATTATACCAGCACTTGATCCTCCCAGTAATTGATTATGGATTAGGTCTGCTCACTGTCTCAGAGAGTCAGCTGGTGAAGTTAGAGCGCATACAGAACGAGGCTATGCGGGTCATTCTGGGATGCACTAGAGACACCCCAGTAGTGTGTATGCGTTACATCCTTGGTCTGCCGACTGTTGCTGGTAGGCTCAAGGTGATGCAGGCGAAGGCATACCTCAGAGTAGCTGCAGACACAGACCACCCACTGCATGAGGCGCTGGACGCAGTTAAGGTTCAGCGAATGATAAGAGGGAAATCATGGATGGCTCAGGCGGAGGATACGATCAGACAGGTGTGCATCTTGGAGAACATTAGGCGTGGAGAGGAGTGGGTCAGAGTGCCAGCGGAGCAGTCAGAATTGTGCAGAGTTATAATCACATTAAGCCGGGAGTGCAGGGAATGGCCAGCAGGGAGTGGCCAACAGAGGCCACGGAAGTGGAAATCCAGCAACTAATTCAGGACAATGCTCACTCGGGTGATGTGATTATCTACACAGATTATTCGGTGTCAATAGGTGAGAAAAGTGGCTGGGGGTTCATAGCCAAAGCCAATGGTCGACGTTTGGGGCAGGAGAGCGTGGCATATGATACCACAACATCTAGCTTAAGAATGGAGGTGGAGGCGGTCACTGCGGCTCTCCGCTGGATGGAGAATACGACACACACACACATCGTGATTGTAACTGACTCAGAAAGCATGCTGACGAGGGTGAGGACTGGCAGGCTTCGTGCGGAGTGGCTTGCTTCGCTTCGGAGGTCACGGGTGACAAGCATCGCCTGGATCTTTTCTCCGGGGCATGCCGGTGTGCTGGGAAATGAACAGGCGGACAGATTGGCTGGCTCTGCAGAACTTGGTGGTGTATTTATACATGACAAGCAGACGTGGTTGCGGCCTTGTGGGAGCACGTGCACACCTCGGAGGAGCAAATGGATTACCATGGTCTGGCAAGAATGAGACAGCGAGAAGTGACAAGGGGATCTGGCCGACGCTCAACGGAAAGGCGAGATGGACATATAATCAGATTGCTACTGGTACTATTAGTGTTGGAACTCTTCGCTGGCTGCTGAGGATGGGGACGGAGCACTTATGGGAATGCCCTGAATGCTGTGATGTCGATTCCTAAATCAATCAATCAATCAATCAATCAGTCTATGGTGGGCAATAATTAATGGTGGTTTGTAGTTAATTAGTACCTGCTTCAGTTGTTCCTTCAGAACGGCATATATCTCCAGACATGGCTGGAGTATGCTGAGCCAAGTCAGAAGCTACTAGGTTGTATCCATGACCTGGGGAGGACTTCGTACTTCATCCCGGCAACCAGCATCATCAAATTCCTTGGCAACTGGCATGGGTGATCATGCTTGACCACACCTGTTCTCTAGCTGTGAGAATCAACTCATGAGCTGAGTATCTGCCCATGCCATGATGAGATGCCCATGCCATGATGATACCTGTGCCATGATGAGACTCAATCTTCCCTAGCTGCCTTTCCCTACCCTGTGTGGTGGGGGATTGGGTTAGGGCATGTGTGGGTGGGTGGAGGATGTATGTGAGGGTGGTGGAGTGTGTGTGAGTGGATTGGCGATGTATAGGTGGTAGGGAGATGTGTGTGTGTGTGTGGGGGTAGGAAGATGTCAGTTGGTGGGGATGTGTGTGTATGGTTTGGGGATGTGTGAGTGGATGTGCGAGGTGTGGGTTGGTGGGGGATGTGTGTGGGTTGGTGGGGGATGTGTGTGCGTGGGTGGGGAATATGTGGTCGATGGAGATGTGGCTGGGGGATGGGTGGTTGGAGGTGTGGGTGGGGAGAGGATGTGTGGGTTAGGATGTGTATGTGGGTGGGTGTGGGATGTGTGGGTTGGTGGGGGATGTTTGTGGATGGCGAGTGTGTTTTGGTTGGGGGAACAGGTGAGGGCAGTGTGTGTGGGTGGGGGATGTGCAGGAGGGGGATGGGTCGGTTGGTGGGGTATGTATGTGTCCCTGGGTGTGTGTGTGTGGGTAGAGGGGGGGGGGGGTGTAATGTATGGATAGGTGGGAGATGGGCCTCATAACATGGTAATTTGCCTTGGTTATGTTTACAACATTCATTTCACAATGTTTATTTTTCTTCCTATGTAAATGTATAATGCTCTTGATGAACGAAAGACAAGTTATTGGAAGGGCCGAATGTAAGACGGGCCTGCGTGCCCAATTTGTGACCCTTTTAAAATAAAGTTGATTTGATTTGATTTGATTTACCGCTGTTTTCCCACAATCTTGCCAGTGGTCACAGTGTTCCAGTGATCTCCTCACATTATGACCACAACCTGTTTGTTGACTGTCTCCTTCTAATGTCTGTGATACATTTCTGTTGTGACTTGGCCTCTTCCAAAACATTCTCATTACTCATGTTAACTCTGTGATGCTCTTACAGTAAAATCGCAGCTTTATGGTTTACTCATTTGTTAGCCCACATACTTCATGGATCAGCAAACTTTTAATAGGGATCAATACAGTGGTGGCCTTCCCTGGCTTTCTGGCAACTTGTGTATGGGTTAACATTTATGGCCAAATGGTATCACTCTGAAACATCTAGTGTGCTGATGCCGAGCTTATGGGTTCAACCCTACACCGGACAGTTGGACCAAAATGTTGACTTCTCATCCTTGATTTGTGGGTGTTAATTACAAGTACCTCAGAAGGTGGAGTGGGTTCACCTGATGGCGAGGAACACTGGTAATAGGGAAAGCTAATCCATACCCAAATATCAGTCCAGTGCACCAGAAGTAGTAGCGTGTATAGACTACGCTTGAGTTCAAAACACGGCTCTACTATGGCAAGAGTCCTGCATATATAAATGTCATCATCATCATGTTGCCATGCCGGTCATGTTTTGCCATCTCACTCGATCACCAGAGTCGTGGATCAGCTCTGTGTTCCTGTCTCGGCCATGCCATGTGGCATAGCCATCCAGGTATTTACTTCTTGGTCTTCCCTTTGTCCTCTTCCCCTCAATCTTGCCAGTTGTCACCAAGTTCTCCAATTTATTTCTTCTCATAACATGCCCAAAAAACTGTGACTGTCTACATCTAATTTCTCTAATCAGTTTACGGTTTTCATTTGTTTCTTGTAGGACTTGGTCATTGTTTTTCTGTCTGTCCGTGGTACTCTTTGCATTTTCCTCAGTAACCACATTTCCACAGCCAACAGATGTTTTTTCAGCTTGTCTGCTCATTGTCCATGCTTCACAACCATACAAAAGTACAGGCTCTATGTAGCACCCCAACACTCTTTTCTCGTTGCAAATGACATCTTTATATACAGGTCAGTGTTTTTCATCTTGCAAAAGCCTGCCTTCGCCATGGCAATTCTTGTTCTAATCTCTGCAAGGCATTTCCCATCAGATGTTATGACTGTTCCGAGATAATTGTACCGATTCACTTAAGAATATTCCCATTTACTTGTATATTACATTGTGGTATTTCCTTCTTCTTAGTGACAACCATAATCTGTGTCTTTTTACAATTTAATTCTAACCTCAGTTGTTCACTGTGTGCAACAACCGCATCTACTAATTGTTGCAGATCCTGCACATTGTCTGCAATTCAATACTGTATCATCTGCATATCTAATGTTATTGATGTTTCTTCCTCCAATGACGATTCTTCTTCTTCTTCTGCGTTCATCCGGAGTTTTTTTCCGGACGTGATTGCGTTGTGCCTGTTTACAGCAGAGCTGTGTTCTTGTGCCGTTAGGCTGACACATCTGACTTCTGCGGCAATGACGATTCCATTTATATCTTCTATATTTCTAAAAATATTTTGACTGTATAAGGAAAAAAGATCTGGAGACATTACATATCCCTGTCTCACACCTCTCTTAATAGGCTGATATTGACCTACTTCATTATCAATCTTTATGGCAGCTTGTTGTTTCCAATAAATGTTTTTTACAAGTCTAAGGTCTTTCCCATCAATCTGTAGAATCTGCAAGCATCGAAAGCCTTTGTGTCGCCAATAAAGCAGAAATGTAGATCTTTGTTTACTTCTATGGAACGTTAAATCAATGTTCTCAGTATATACACAGCATTTAATGTACCCTTGGCATGTCGTAAGAGGCGACTAAGGAGGCTTGATGGTTCCGTCGCCCTGCTACTGAGTGAGTGCGTGGCGCGACACTGTGAGCTGTGGGTGTCGTGTGAAATGCTTTTGAATGTGCCCGAGGTTTTTTGGAACGTGACTGCATGTTCGGAGCAATGGCAGATGGCTATGTCCCAGAGTTGACCGGTTTTTGCCTTATGCAGAAATGCGTGGCTGCTGGGCTTCTGGTTGACTGCCACTACCATTGACGATGAATTGTATTTCGTGGACTGTGTGGGTGAACATCTAGGAAACATACAGATGGGAAAATGACTGCCGATTCCATCAGAGATGAACTCTGGGTTTCGTGGGGGACTATTGTGTTGACATTCTGGCGGCAGTGTATCTGTGTGGACTGTTGTTTGTCGAGACTCCTGTCTTTTCGACTTTTCACCTTGGGCAGTAGGGAGCGTTTTGTGTGATATTCACTGGCACAGGAACGGAGCATAACGGGGACAACCCGTTGCTATGAAGTTGGAACTGCGACTAACTAACTAACTAACTAACTAACAACAAAAGTATAAACTTAGACAAATATCAGTGAAATAAGCAAAAGTTACTGTCAGGTCTTAGTCAGATATGACTGAGCTACCGTATAACAGTAGACGGTACTACCTGGTTTCTGTTAGCGCCGAACGTTGGGCGGCGCTTACCAAACCCGACACCCCACATTGTGCCAACGGCATCGGGCGGAAGAGCGCAATTGGGAGGGTACAAGCCTTACCCTGGTGCGAGGAAATGCAAGCTAAAGACAAAATTGTCATGGCAGGGCAGACCAGGCCCTAAGCCTTGGTTGGCGACTGGTCTAGGATCGAAGCTCCGACAGGCGGACAGTTAGAGCATTGCTTTGCTGATCCGGCAGCTTCTGCAGCTTGTCTTGTTCCAGATGTAGGGGTGTTACCTTTCCTCTGGAGTGAACTAGGCAGGCAGAGAGAGGGATCATGCTGCATGGGCAACACATGATCTCTATATTTTAGCCCAGGCTTTGTGCTATGGAGAGGCAATAACTCCATCCCTGGTCTTAACTGGTCTCGGAATCAAAGCGAGAGGCAACTGTTACGGGTTATAAGTCCTTGTCAGTTGGCGTAGACATGGGGCGCCACGCGTTGCCTCTGACGGTGGGAGACACCTATAGGTGTCACTGATCAGCTACCGCCCGCCTCAAGCTGGGCAGCCCCCAGCCAATTGGGTGCTGATCCGCCACAGCCTGCCTGCTTCAATGGGTGCTTGGGGCTAGGACAAAATCTGAATCGCAGGCTGTAAAACCAATGCACCAGGTACAAACAAAAATATAAATAGAAACCTCAAGCTACGGCTTGCAACCTGGAACGTGAGAACCATGTGTCCAGGATTTTCCACTGACTTGACCAATATTGACGATGTGAGAAAAACGGCTGTGATTGATGCCGAACTCAATCGTCTTAACATTGATATTGCTGGCCTGCAGGAGACTCGCCTCGCTGAGGAAGGGTCACTCAGGGAAAACAACTACACCTTTTTCTGGAAGGGTAAAGGGCAGGCAGAAAAAAGGCAACACGGTGTGGGCTTTGCAGTGAAGAATTCGCTACTGGGAATGATTGAAATTCCAGCAGGAGGAAATGAAAGACTATTATCCCTGCGCTTGGCAACCTCTTGTGGGTTTGCCACCATTATTACTGCATATGCACCGACACTCGATTCCTCTGATGATGTGAAGGATTTGTTCTATGAGGAGTTAGACTCTGTGATCAAGGCAGTTCCAAAATCCGACTACATTTATATGCTCGGTGATTTCAATGCTCGTGTGGGCAAGGACTCGAGTTCATGGCCAGTGTGCCTTGGAAAATACAACATCGGTCGCATGAATGAAAATGGGCAAAGGCTGCTGGAGCATTGCACCAGTAATGACCTATGTATTACAAACTCTTTTTTTAAAACAAAAGAGATGCATAAGGTCACATGGAAACATCCAAGATCCGGCCATTGGCACCAGCTGGACTTCATCATCACACGGAGACAACATCTGAACCATATATCATTGACTCGTAGTTACCACAGTGCTGACTGTGATACGGATCATTCTTTGGTTGTTGCAAGGGTTAGACTGAGACCAAAGAGAATCTACACAGCTAAACACAAATCTAGCCCCAGGATTAATATTATTAACACTCATGATCCTGAAAAGTGCTTTCAGTTTCAACAGCAACTTGAAGACGCTTTCACTGATACACCAGAAAATTGTACAGTAAATGATAAATGGAATAAACTTAAGGAAACTCTTTGTAAAACTGCCGTAAAGGTTTACGGCACTGTGGATCATAAGAGGCAGGACTGGTTTGCGGCCAACAGCGAGACTCTGCAGCCCTTGATTGATAAGAAGAAGAAAGCTCTCTTAAGAAACAAGGAAAGACCAACGCGTAACACTCTGAGTGAGCTAAGGCAATCTAGGAAGGATGTGCAAAAGGCTGCCAGGCAGTGTGCAAATGATTATTGGATCAAGTTATGTGAGTCCATTCAAATCGCAAGTGATAAGGGAGACATAAGAAGCATGTATGAAGGAATAAAGAAAGCCTGTGGTCCAGTGATCAAAAGAAGTGCACCATTGAAAACCTTGACTGGAGAAGTCATCACTGATAAGAAACAGCAGATGGACAGATGGGTAGAGCACTATTTGGAGCTTTACTCAAGTGAGACCAAACTAGCGGATAATGCCCTCAACGCCATAGAGGCTCTACCAACTCTTGACCACCTGGACACACTTCCCACCATAACAGAAGTTAAGTGTGCTATAAATGAACTTGCATCTGGCAAGGCTCCAGGTAAGGATGGGATTCCAATAGAGGTTATCAGGAGTGGGCAAGACACACTCACTATACAGATCCACCAGCTAATAGAGCTATGCTGGCGTGAAGGACAAGTCCCACAGGATTTCAAAGATTCAAGCATCATAACACTGTACAAGAACAAGGGCGATCGGAGCGACTGCAACAACTATAGGGGTATCTCACTTCTGTGTATTGTTGGAAAAGTATTTGCCAGAATTGTTCTGCGCAGACTTCAAGTCCTAGGAGATCAAGTCTACCCCGAATCACAGTGTGGCTGTCGACAGAACCGGTCTACCACTGATATGATATTCTCATTGCGACAAATGCAAGAAAAATGCCGTGAACAGAATCAACCACTGTTTATTGCCTTCATCGACCTCACAAAGGCATTTGATTTGGTCAGTCGTGAGGGTCTGTTCAAGGCACTAAAGAAGATTGGCTGCCCACCAACTCTTCTGTCCATTGTGGAATCGTTCCACACAGGCATGAAGGGTATAATCAAGTTTGATGGTGCAACTTCTGAAGAATTTGAAATCAAGAGTGGAGTTAAGCAAGGTTGTGTACTAGCTCCCACCCTCTTTGGAATATACTTTTCACTTCTACTGAAATATGCATTTCGTGATCAGGATGGTGGTATATACATTCACTCACGCTCAGATGGCGACCTCTACAATGCTCAGAGATTGAAGGCTAAGACCAAAATTAGGAGGGTACTGATCAGAGAGTTGCTTTTTGCAGATGATGCTGCAGTTACGACCCACTCTGAGGAAGAATTGCAATGTCTACTATCTGCATTCTCCAATGCTTGTTCTGAATTTGGTTTAACAATTAGCAAAAAGAAGACACAGATTATGTCACAAGGTGCAAATGGGGTACCATCAATCTTTATTGACGGCGCCGAACTAGAGATGGTAGACCATTTTACATATCTAGGATCAGTGGTAAATAGCAAATTATCCCTAGATCAGGAAATCAACATCCGGATTGGTAAGGCAGCAACAACAATGAACAGGTTAAGAAAAAGAGTCTGGGAGAACAGGAAGCTTACTGCCAAAACAAAAGTCCTTGTCTATCAAGCCTGTGTCCTTAGTACTCTTCTCTATGGCAGTGAAACCTGGACAACTTACTCACACCAAGAGAACAATTTAAACAGCTTTCATATGCGGTGTCTGCGAAGAATTCTTGGTATTAAGTGGCAAGACAAAATCACAAATACTGAAGTATTGGAAAGATCAGGTTGTGTGACAGTTTATTCCATGCTCAGTCTTCGTAGACTTAGATGGATAGGACATCTTAGGCGGATGGATGATGGTAGAATACCAAAGGATATCTTTTTTGGTGAATTACAGATGGGTAAGAGATCTCAGGGTCGGCCTCTACTACGATACAAAGATGTGTGTAAGCGGGACATGATTGATACAGGCATTGATAATGCACATTGGGAGCAAGTCGCCGCTGAACGTGTTGCATGGAGGGCAAATATCAGAAATGGAATAAAGTCAAAGGAGAAAATTATTGCAGAAAAGTCACACACCAAGCGTTTGAGACGTAAGATGGTGCATGATGGTGGAAATGACCATGTGTTCACATGCACCCACTGTGAACGGACATTTACAGCGCAAATTGGCCTTATCAGTCACACTCGCTACCGCCATAGTTAAAAGTTATTATGCCTTTTTAAAGCACAAACTATCGTCTGTCAAGACGGCAAGGTGCCAATGTAAAAAAATTTACCCTTGCCTTCTACAAACCCACATTATTCTCCTATTTCAGGTTGTATTTTTTTCCTAACTCTTTGCATGGTAATTCTTAGCAAAATCTTTGCGACGTGGCTCATTATACTAATTGTTCGATATTGATCCTGATTTTTTCGGGATTGCAATAAATATAGAATTACATATATCTCCAGTATCATATATTGTGTTCAGCAGTCTGGTGACTTGATCTATTCCATATTCTTCTAGGGCAGTGATCATTTCTGTTGAGATGTTGTCTGGACCCAGGATCTTGCCAGATTTCATATGGTTAAGAGCATTCTAAACTTCTATCTTCAGAATTGATAGTTCCTCATATATAAATGTACCAAACACTGGAATATAGAAGACGTCAATGCTCACCACAAGGCTCTTTGATTTGATGCGCTAGGTTGCGCAAGGCTGCAGCAAAACCTGCCGTGCGTGACGTGTTCAGAGATAAATTATGACTGCCGGAGGTCAGGCCGTTGCTAGGTGACATGCGGTTCTGTGGAAGTACTAGAGCAGACTTCAGCACAGGTTTCCCCAGATTTGCAGCTGGACTCACCAGACTGAACACAGGTTTGGTGCTGGGCGCCGAACCTGGGCAGAAGAAAACACAATAATTAGCTGATTGATCATCTGTCAGATGTCAGTTATGTCAAACAAGTCAGTTTTCATTTCTAGCAAGTATTTCCTTATTTGTCACTCTCAAATATCTTGTATCTCATAACCCCATCTGCTGGTCATCAGGGTGCCATAATGGATGCATCAGAGGTCAAGGTATTCCACTGCTCCCTGTCTCCAGGAATATGTGTTGCAGTGATGTAGCCTGTATATTTATTCAGATCATTAGTCCAGGGTTTTGGGTAAATGCCTCTCTGTTGGGTGCTGTCAACTTACCCTTAAGAGCAGTTTTCATCAAGTAATCATGAAGAGTAACCTAGCCAAACCAGGAAAATTGCTGATGTTCCAATAGCCGATAAAGACAAGAGTGGTTTCAGAACACCATGAGGATGCCCACTGAAAGACAGGACCTATGGATAAGGGTGGTTCCAGGTCGCCACTGGGAGGGTGACCTAGAGACAGAAACTTACATACACCACATTGCTAAGTAATGAAGAGGACAACCAACAACCAGGACCTTACATAAACCATAATGCTAAACAAGGAAGCTACTGACAGGCAGGATCACATATACACTAGTATGCTATGGGGATTTTGACCTACAGACCGGACCTCTCATTTGCCAGATTGCAATAGGGAGACCAATAAACAGAGAGGATCTCAAATATACCAGATTGTTATGGGGAGGCCAATCAACAGACTGGACCTCACCCCAGACAATTTGGCCTTACCCCAGACATACTTGGAGATCCCAGACAATTTGACCTTACCCTTTTACTTTACTCAGACATACTTGAAGATCCCAAACACTTTGACCTTACCCTTTGACTTTATCCAGACATACTTGAATATCCCAGACACTTTGACCTTACCTTTTGACTTTACCCAGACAAACTTGACGATCACAGAAACTCTGACCTGACCCTTTGACTTTAACCCAGCATACTTGAAGATCCCTGACACTTTGACCTTACAATTTGACTTTACCCAGACATACTTGAAGATCACCAGACATACTTGAAGATCACAGATACTTTCTTCTTCTTCTTCATTCATCCGGAGTTTTTTTTTTGGATGTGATTGCGTTGTGCCTGTTTACAGCAGAGCTGCGTTCTTGCGCCGTTAGGCCGACACATCCGACTTCTGCGGGCATTTGTTGACCGGGTTAACCTTCCCGGGACAGATACTTTGATCTTACCCTTTGACTTTACCCAGACATACTTGAAGATCCCAGACACTTTGACCTTACCCAGACATACTTGAAGATCCCAGAAACTCTGACCTTACCCTTTGACTTTACCCCAACATACTTGAAGATCCAAGACACTTTGACTTTAACAAAACACTTTGACTTTACCCCAAACACTTTGACCTTACCTCAGACACTCTGACCTTACCCAGACATACTTGAAGATCCCAGACGCTTTGACTTTACCCAAACACATTGACCTTACACCAGACATACTTGAAGATCCCAGACACTTTTACCTTACCCCATACACTTTGACCTTACCCCAGACACTTTGACCTTACCCCAGACACTCTGACTTTATCCAAACACTTTGACCTTACCCCAGACATACTTGAAGATCCCAGACACTTTGACCTTACCCCAGACACTTTGACCTTACCCCAGACATACTTGAAGATCCCAGACACTTTGACCTTACCACAGACACTTTGACCTTACTCCAGACACTTTGATCTTACCCCAGACACTCTGACTTTATCCAAACACTTTGACCTTACCCCAGACACTCTGACTTTATCCAAACACTTTGATCTTACCCCAGACACTCTGACTTTATCCAAACACTTTGATCTTACCCCAGACACTCTGACTTTATCCAAACACTTTGACCTTACCCCAGACACTCTGACTTTATCCAAACACTTTGACCTTACCCCAGACACTTTGACTTTACCCAGACATACTTGAAGATCCCAGACACTTTAACCTTACCCAGACATACTTGAAGATCCCAGAAACTCTGACCTTACCCTTTGACTTTACCCCAACATACTTGAAGATCCAAGACACTTTGATTTTAACAAAACACTTTGACCTTACCCCAAACACTTTGACCTTACCTCAGACACTCTGACCTTACCCCAGACATACTTGAAGATCCCAGACACTTTGACCTTACCCCAGACACTTTGACCTTACCCCAGACACTCTGACTTTACCCCAGACACTCTGACTTTATCCAAACACTTTGACCTTACCCCAGACATACTTGAAGATCCCAGACACTTTGACATTACCCCAGACACTTTGACCTTACCCCAGACACTTTGACCTTACCCCAAACATACTTGAAGATCCCAGACACTTTGACCTTACCCCAGACACTTTGACCTTACCCCAGACACTTTGATCTTACCCCAGACACTCTGACTTTATCCAAACACTTTGACCTTACCCCAGGCACTTTGACTTTACCCAAACACTTTGACCTTACCCCAAACACTGTGACCTTACCCCAGACACTTTGACTTTACCCAGACATACTTGAAGATCACAGACACTTTTACTTTACCCAGACATACTTTAAGATCCCAGACACTTCAACCTTACCCTTTGACCTTACTCCAGACATATTTGAATATCCCAGACACTTCAATCCTGCCCTTTGACTTTACCGAGACATACTTGAATATCCCAGACACTTCAACCTTACCCTTTGACCTTACTCCAGACATACTTGAATATCCCAGACACTTCAATCTTACCCTTTGACTTTACCCAGACATGCTTGAAGATCACAGACACTTTGACTTTACCCTTTGACCTTACCCAGACACTTCAATCCTGCCCTTTGACTTTACCCATACATACTTGAAGATCCCAGACTCTTCAATCTTACCCTTTGACTTTACCCAGACATACTTGAAGATCACAGACACTTTGACCTTAGTAAGACATACATGAAGATCCCAGACACTTTGACCTTACTCCAGACATACTTGAAGATCCCAGACACTTTGACCTTACCCCAGACACTTTGACCTTACCCCAGACACTTTGACCTTACCTCAGACACTTTGGCCTTACCCCAGACACTTTGACCTTACCCCAGACACTTTGACCTTACCCCAGACACTTTGACCTTACCCCAGACACTCTGACTTTATCCAAACACTTTGACCTTACCCCAGACATACTTGAAGATCCCAGACACTTTGACCTTACCCCAGACACTTTGACCTTACCCCAGACATACTTGAAGATCCCAGACACTTTGACCTTACCACAGACACTTTGACCTTACCCCAGACACTCTGACTTTATCCAAACACTTTGACCTTACCCCAGACATACTTGAAGATCCCAGACACTTTGACCTTACCCCAGACACTTTGACCTTACCCCAGACATACTTGAAGATCCCAGACACTTTGACCTTACCACAGACACTTTGACCTTACTCCAGACACTTTGATCTTACCCCAGACACTCTGACTTTATCCAAACACTTTGACCTTACCCCAGACACTCTGACTTTATCCAAACACTTTGATCTTACCCCAGACACTCTGACTTTATCCAAACACTTTGATCTTACCCCAGACACTCTGACTTTATCCAAACACTTTGACCTTACCCCAGACACTCTGACTTTATCCAAACACTTTGACCTTACCCCAGACACTTTGACTTTACCCAGACATACTTGAAGATCCCAGACACTTTAACCTTACCCAGACATACTTGAAGATCCCAGAAACTCTGACCTTACCCTTTGACTTTACCCCAACATACTTGAAGATCCAAGACACTTTGACTTTAACAAAACACTTTGACCTTACCCCAAACACTTTGACCTTACCTCAGACACTCTGACCTTACCCCAGACCCTTGGACTTCACATAGACGTACTTGAAGATTGCAGACAAAAGTCAACTTACTATGATTAGAGTCGTCGGCTCCATCTGCCACACTTAGATTGCTGTCTTCATTGATGGCAGCAGACGACATTCCGTGGTTCTATAAACACATACAATATCATGTTACTAGATTAATCTAGAAATACACAATATAACATCCACACATTTACTGCATGATTCTAGAAATACATCTAATATAATGTTACGAGAAATGTATTGTACAACTGTAGAAATACACACAATATAACAAATACCCATTTACTGCATGATTAAATAAATACATGAAAAAGAACATTTACACATTTATTTCTAGAAACAGAGAAAATATAACATAAGTACACATTTATGTAAAATTATCTATCCACTTAGTTAAGAATTTCCCCCTCTGTGAAATGGAAATTCATTCATTCATCATAGCATGTCCTTTGCAGAACCTCGCTCCCATAACAACCCACAACAAGATGTCCCGCATCCGATACACCCATCTGGAGATCATCCGCCACATCCTGCACCCATCTTCTCTTTGGCCTTCCTCTTCCTCTCTTCCCAGGCATATACCCCTCCATTATTGTTCTCTCCAAACTTCCATGGCTTTTCACGTGACCAAAATATTTCAATTTTCTTTGTTTTATTGTCTTTAATAGCCAACCTTCTTCAACATTCAGCTCTTGAAGTATAGATGCATTTGTTCTTTACTTTACCCAAGATATTCTTAGAACTCGTCTATAACATTTATATTCAAATGCATTTATGCGCTGTTCAGGTTGCTTAGTAAGTGTCCAGGTCTCACAGGCGTATGTTGCAATGGGAAAGATGCATGCTCTTAAAAATCTAATTTTTGTAGTTCTGTCTGTCCCACTCCATAATTTATTCAGTTATCTTAGTCTTTGAAGAGCAATGGATAGTCGCCGTTTAATTTCTTTCATTGTGTCCCCGTTGTTGGTAATCAATGACCCAAGATCTTCAAGATTTTCCACCACCTCCAATTTTTCCCCATTAATGTATATTTCTTTCTCCATTGTAGTTTTATCTGCATTATCTTAGTTTTTGCTATGATAATTTTAAATACCTAGGGTAATTTATAACATCAGACAGAAGGTGCACAACAGAGATTAAGTGCAGAATAGGGCAAGCAAATGCATTTCAGAAAATGAAATGTATCTTATGCAATAAGTCACTATCATCGAATGTAAGAAAGAGAGTGCTGAAGTGCTATATAGAACCTGTTTTGCTGTATGGCAGTAAATCTTGGAATGTAAATGAACAAATTAGGAAGGAAGAACTTGGAAGCAACAGAGATGTGGTTCCTAAGACAAATGTTATAAATTCCTTGGATTGCCAAAGTAACCAACTACGACTGCCTGAAAGAGGATAATGAAACTAGAACATTATATACAACAATAAGAAAGAGAACATCATGGCGACTGGAAAGATCGAGGGGAAGAGAGGCAGAGGCCGACCAAGAGAAATGATGCTGGATGGATTGAGACGGTGACATAGAGGAATATCAGCAGCAGAGTTGATCCAGAACACCAGAGACTGAGATCTGTGAGAGATATGAACGCCTAAGCCAGCTGGCATGGCACTTGATGATGATGACATTTATCAACCAGCGCTGTGACAAAGGGGATAGTGAGGCACGCAGTTTCATTATTCCCCGGCACATAGGGTCAAAGGTTCGCAATCAGCTGCCAGCGATGTGAAATCAGACCATTTGGCATTGATTGTTGTGGTTTAAGGCATTGAGGCATTCAGAAATCAATGGCAAACTACTGAATGTAAAATTACCTAGCATATGACACACAGTCAAAACATGCAGGAGTTGATTACAAGACCATGTAAAGGACATGCAACTAACTTACACATTTATGGCATGATTACGGAAATACACAAAACATGACATCTAAGAGTTCACTGCACAATTCTAGAAATAGACAACATATCACATCAGTACATGGTTAGTGCACAACACTAGAAATACACAAAATAAAATCATTAATATACTTTTGTTGTCCAAACAAATTCTGAATATGGAATATAGCTACAGAATCATACAAATAAATTACAGGAAAGGCTTAGTTTCCTGCGATCAATACCAAAATAACTTAAAGTTATCTTGACTTGTTCACCCAACATAATTGCTGATAAAAGGTGAGTGGCGTTTGCAGCTGCATTTACTGAATTATACAAACTTGCTGAAATCTTTGAAGCCTGAGAATAAGCTCTTGTACCATGAGCGCAATATTAATATCATGAGAGAGACCTGAAGTTATCGATGCTAACCCACTCGACAAACTGTATGCACAGCCAAGGGGACTCAACCACAAACAACAATCAGTGGTGACACGTATCACACACAGGGACCAGCCAATCAGACTGACTGCTGCAACAGACAGACCTCCTGGCATGATCTGGGTTATTGCAATGAACATTCAGTAAATGTCCCTACACTGACACAAGCGAGTGATGACATTTTCTCTGACTAACAAACAACGCCAGGGAAAAACTGCCATCTATGGGTACACAAATACAGGGTGCCCGGTCGCCATGGCGCCTGGAAATGTTTACCTGGCACCTGGAAATGTTTACCTGGCACCTGGAAATGTTTACCTGGCACCTACATTTGTTCGTGGTTTTCTAAGCCTGTATGGGCACCAAAATATGCTGGTTCCTAAGAAAAATAGGCAGATTCCCATAATTATTTTTTATTTTGTCTACCGCTGCTCACATCAATAATTTTATTATAACTTTTTTTTAAATACAATTCAATATCAATTCCACTCTTCTTCTTATAAATAAGGTGTTTGTGAGGTGGAGTATGTAAATCTTTATTTCCACAATAGGGAGTAATAAAATACAGAAGACAGTTGAACAAGGCGTGTGAGTGTGTAAATTATTTCCACAAAGGGGAATAATAAAACACAGAAGACGAGATCCAGGGCGTTATGTGTCGGCCCTGCAACTATGGAAGCAACCTTGGATGGCGGAAAATGCTATGGACTGTCCCTGCCTTCCTTTGAGGGATGACCGTTGTCTTCGACCGTTCAACCTTGGCCAGCATGGTTGCAGATGGCACCACAAAAGTGAGAGTCTCCCAGGAATGCTACCTGGTCAAAAAAGCACGCTAAAGTCGATGTGTTGGCCTACGGGTTTCGGCCCAAGGGCGAAATAACAGACACACCGCAATCACATCTGAAAAAACACTCCGGATGAACAAAAAGAAGAAGAAACACAGAAGACAGTTGAACAAGGCGTGTGAGTGTGTAAATTATTTACACAAAGGGGAGTAATAAAATATAGAAGACAGTTAACTCATGTGCCATGATTATATTATTATAGTTGTGCCAGCTATTAACATACAGTTGGAACAACTAACTTTACAGTTGTGTTAGCTATTAACTTTACAGTTGTGTTATCCACTAATATTACAGTTATGTCAGCTATTAACATCACATTACAGCTGTCAGCTACAAACATCACATTACAGCTGTGTCAGCTACTAACATCACATTACAGCTGTAGCAGCTACTAACTGACATGCACAGAAAGAGTTGATCAAGACCACTGCTCCTGACCAGAGAGAGATCATCAATAAGTGTTAGTTGGGGAAAACAGTAGAAGAGATAGACTGTTACTTATAGTCTATGCCAGTGGTTCTCAACCTTTTTTGGCCCATGCACCCCTTCACCATATGTTCAGAACAGTATTCCCCCCTTTCGTATTTCTTTCTTATAAACTCCTCCCGCCCCTACACAGTGTAAAAATGGAAGCTAAATTTAATAACACATACTATAACAAATCTAGATGTCTACATAAAACGTGATTTGCGGGTCTTCTTACGTTATAAAATGAATTTCAGAAGGATGAGAAGTACAGAACCGTAAAGTATGGAAAGAAAAACAATATCAAGTAATCAGTTGTTGTATTAACGCGATCTTGAATAATCTTAATCCCCCCCCCCCCCCCCAAAAAAAACCTAAATCTTTAGTTGAGAACCACTGGTCTATGCGCTCAGCGGATCACGGGAAACGCGAGGTCACAAGGACCTACTTGATGGGGAACTAGCCGGCCTCGAGTAATTTGGGCAAGGGACAGCTTATTGATGAAACGCATACAGACTTCAGTTGACAATTCTACACAAGTCATCCACCCTATACAATCAAAGAGTTTTCAACATCAAGATTTGAAGTAGATTTCACACAACTAGTTTCACTACAATGTTACATCGAGCTACAGTAAGTTTCTACTTAGACTATTTGTGAGGACAAGAGTGACTCACAAGTGCCATCGCATAGGTTAGCGACTGTTAGAAGGGGAGATTGTGAAACTGATAACATCACACACATTACAGTGACTGTACGAAAGAGATGACCAACTAGCGTACTGTCTGCAGTGTACCGTGTACGAGCACCAGAACATAAGTGTGAGAGTGACTCGGCTGGCTGTTGAGGTTCGACCTTGTGTGTACACCATCGTGGAAATAAAGTTCATGTCAGGCTGCAGCGGTGTGTTCTGCTCATTTCATTGGCTGCATCCTTAGGAAAACGTGTGAGCGAGCCAGGTGACGAGCCAAGTCACGATTCTATAAACCTGCCACCTGATACACCCCTAGACACCACAGTAACATCGTGGCACTAACATTACAGCTGTGTCAGTGAGCATACACTTTACCATCACATGCATGTTCACATTATATATCTGCTAATACGCTAAACCAAAATTGTGTGCACCAAGGACTAAAAATATCTGTGTCAGCATAGGCTAATATAGCGCGGGACAAACCTGGTCATGATCTAATACAAGAGTCTAAAGTATGAATTAATATTCACTTACGCTGTCGTGAGCATCGTTGCTGTTTTCCTCTGTGTGATGCTGGACGGTCCAGTTATATTTACGCAGCTCCATGGGCAGACCAAGTCTCTCAAACTCCGTGAACTGGTGGGACAAACTGTAATGGCAGGATCCACATGCCCCCACACCCTCACCTCCCCACATCACTAGCGCATTTGGCGGAGCTTTGTGCTCTCTCAAGAACAGGAACTTCTGGACCTCCAAGGTGCGCATCTTCTTCCTGGGAACCAACATGCCGCACACATAGCACACAAACTCATTGAGTGTGTACTTCCGCAACCAGCGGTTTCTGTCTGTCACACCTTTGGATTCCTCAAAGTCCCTCCACTGATTCAGAAGACTGTAAAAGCAGTAGGAGCAAGATATAACTGTGCCCTCTTCTGCCATCGGTTCAGAACCAGGAGCTGGTGGGTGACTGGCTAAGAATGGAAAGAAAGGAATGGTTTGACACTGTCCTCCGCTACTCTTAGTCTCGTGCCGGACAGGGTAGGAGTAAAGTACTTGAGCCTTGCTAAGAAGGCATTTCTGGCCGCACAAAAAGCATACTTTTTTAGGTCTCTCGCCAGCTTGTTGTAAAGGATGAGGAATGCTGAGGATTGTTGATGATGAATGTGATTTAGCTTCCAAGGCATGATGCCGGCTGCTGGACTCTAGTGTTGTGGTCTGATTACTCCCTGCTGAAGCTGCAACAGATGAGTAACTGGTGGAACATGAAGGCAAGCCCTGAGCTGGGGTTTTAGCAAATGTTGCACTCTTGCTGATTTCAATAGCTAGAGGCTGAGTGACAGATTTTGCAACACCTTCCATTTTTAACATGCCTGGATCACACTTAATGTCAGAGTCAGCGAAAGATTTGAGACTTAATGACGTCACACTAGATGCTGATGATGAAGGAGGTAATAATGAGTACCTTCGTTGCAGGAATGGCACTTTCTCAGCCTCGTAGCGTTGCCACTGATCTTGTAAGTTACTATAGCAACTAACACAAACTAAGACAGAACCATCTGGGTTCAATGGCCGAGCTCCATGGGGCCTCCGCAACTCTCTGATGAAAGGGAAATACATATGATCTCCTCTGCCGCTGGCAGGTGCTGTATACAGGGAACATACTTTTGAGGAGGCCCAAGACCTGCTGCACAAATAGCACACTTCTCCAGAAGCACTCAGAGCATCCGGAGCCAGCCCTAAAGCTATGCTGGAATCATTGCTGAAGAACTGTGCATTGACCTTGAAGATCCTGGCACTATTTGGTGTTCCGTGGTGCTCATAAGTCAGCCACTGGTGACACAGGGAAGAGAAACACCGATCACACACCTGACAGATGCCCTGGCCGTTCAGCTGGGCCGCTCCTTTGGGAGGTGTTAGCTTCACAAGAAATGGAAAGTATGGTTTGCCAGCCCCATGAGGCATGCTGGATATACACTTCGCAGCAACGCCATCATTGTCATCACCACAAATGTAGCAGATGAAAGAAAAGTCATCCAACTGAGACCTCATCTTGGTGGTTTCACGCAGACACTTATCCCCTGCTGGGGTTAATCTGTTTGAAATCTGTGCCAGGTCAGACTTAACTGGTACAGACAAATCTAAGACACGATCGCCGTCATCCACAGCCTGTGACTTCCTGCCCATGTGTACATCAGTGTCTGCACCTGTTCCACTTCCATCCCTGGAATCTGGAGAGCCAGGGGCACAGCTGTCCCCACATGAAGGCTGGTACTGTAGCCCCATCACTTGAGCCATGTACTCTCCTTGCAGCTTCATCTCTGCTCCGGTAAACTGGCCATCATCCAGCCGTTTTAACCAGTACAAACGCTTAATTGCCGGAGTATTAGTCCGTTCGTAAGTTTCCCACTGTTGAGTGAGAAAGGCATAACATACTCTGCAGCTGTCAACAATGCCGTCTGGACCCGGAATACGGCTTCCTTTGGGTGGATCATGGTGCTCAAGGAATGGGAAAAAGGCACATCCTTCGTACGGCCGACTGCGTAGCTGATATTCCCCTCCTAAGCTCCCACATACAAAACATACAATTCTGCTTGGCATTGTTCGTGAATTTGTGAATTTATTAATCTACATTGCCTGTCAGTTCAATCCACTAGTGAATGAAGACTACAAATATGTCCACTTCCCAATTCTCAGTGAATCTGAAAACAAAATGTAAAACAACATTAATGTCATTACACAGTTAAACATTTGCAGAGGTCACTATTGCCTTCAGATCTCTCTGCTGCCAATGCAACCATAAAAGACATGCCTGCAGCGCTACTTTGTAAAACAGGGAAATTAATTTGTTCGCTTGACATTTTTCTATAACTGCAATGCTGTCTCTTGTATGAATGCAACTGTCTTTTCTAGTTCACTCAGTGGTCCACAGAGTGTATCTTCCACTGTTTCTCTAGGCTAAAAGGTTTGGCTAGATATGTCATATTTTGGGCAGTCTTTAGTATGTAACCTGATGCCTGAGGTGCCAGTACACATGTGCACATGGCTGACTTGCCAATCAGGGAAATGAATGAAAACACATGACTTGGGGTTAAATGCAGCAACAGTAACCCCCCACCCTGTGACCCATCAGTGAAGCAAAGAATGGCGAGACTGTAACCCACAATGCATGTGGTAAGAAGTGATCAAGGAGATCGGTGTGAGAGTTCCCACCTCATCCCAGAGAACACATAGCCACAAAAGCCAGCCAGTCATGGACAAGTCTAGGCAGGGCTGGGTGTGAGTGGGTTGAGGATCTCAGTTCCATTGGATTATGACAGGCCATAGAAATTAGTCTAGCTTTATCTATGACACACACCGGTCTGTCCCAGAGAAATCAGTCTGGCTTTATCTACAACACACACAAGTCTGTCCCAGAGAAATCAGTCTGGCTTTATCTATAACACACACAGGTCTGTCCCAGAGCAGACACCTGCTTCCAGGTCTCAACATCCTTCCACAGACATCATAGGAGATATCGACAGACATCATGTGATACTTTGAAAGACATCACAAGAAACTTTGACAGACATCACAAATGACTTTGACAGACATCATGTGTAGACTTCAACAGACATTATGTGAGACAGCGAGTGAGTTAACTGGAAACAACAGCTTCAGACTGCCAAACATACAAATGTAAAGTACACGTACACATTTCAGCACCACCCAGTGTACAATACGGGCGTCTGCTGTGCACAATTTGTACATGTTACAGCTATGTCCAGATTCTTCCATGGCATAATCTGTACATGTCAGAGCTGTGTCCAGATTGTTCCATGGCATAATTTGCACATGTTACAGATGTGTCCAGATTGTTCCATGGCACGTACTGCCTGTCAGGTGTGAAGTGTTAGGCCTCCACATATTTCCGCCCACGGATTCATGAGGTGAGATGGCCAGTTCCCTTCCTCGCTGTATTTCCTGACAAGGAAATTCCTAGAACATTCTAAAAAATATCCAGTGCCCATCTTATGAGGCTGAGCCAGCACATTAACCGTGTCACAAACAGAATACTGCAACTGCTGGGGACTGACACCACACCTGCCCAACCACTATCTAGACAAGCCAGCACATTAACCGTGTCACAAACAGAATACTGCAACTGCTGGGGACTGACAGCACACCTGCCCAACCACTATCTAGGCCAGCCAGCACATTAACCATGTCACAAACAGAATACTGCAACTGCTGGGGACTGACACCACACCTGCCCAACCACTATCTAGACAAGCCAGCACACTAACCGTGTCACAAACAGAATACTGCAACTGCTGGGGACTGACACCACACCTGCCCAACCACTATCTAGGCCAGCCATAACATTAACCATGTCACAAACAGAATACTGCAACTGCTGGGGACTGACAGCACACCTGCCCAACCACTATCTAGACAAGCCAGCACACTAACCGTGTCACAAACAGAATACTGCAACTGCTGGGGACTGACACCACACCTGCCCAACCACTATCTAGACAAGCCAGCACACTAACCGTGTCACAAACAGAATACTGCAACTGCTGGGGACTGACAGCACACCTGCCCAACCACTATCTAGACAAGCCAGCACACTAACCATGTCACAAACAGAATACTGCAACTGCTGGGGACTGACAGCACACCTGCCCAACCACTATCTAGGCAAGCCAGCACATTAACCATGTCACAAACAGAATACTGCAACTGCTGGGGACTGACAGCACACCTGCCCAACCACTATATAGGCCAGCCAGCACATTAACCATGTCACAAACAGAATACTGCAACTGCTGGGGACTGACACCACACCTGCCCAACCACTATCTAGGCCAGCCAGCACATTAACCATGTCACAAACAGAATACTGCGACTGCTGGGGACTGACACCACACCTGCCCAACCACTATCTAGGCCAGCCAGCACACTAACCGTGTCACAAACAGAATACTGCAACTGCTGGGGACTGACAGCACACCTGCCCAACCACTATCTAGGCAAGCCAGCACATTAACCATGTCACAAACAGAATACTGCAACTGCTGGGGACTGACAGCACACCTGCCCAACCACTATCTAGACAAGCCAGCACACTAACCGTGTCACAAACAGAATACTGCAACTGCTGGGGACTGACACCACACCTGCCCAACCACTATCTAGGCCAGCCAGCACACTAACCGTGTCACAAACAGAATACTGCAACTGCTGGGGACTGACACCACACCTGCCCAACCACTATCTAGGCCAGCCAGCACATTAACCATGTCACAAATAGAATACTGCAACTGCTGGGGACTGACAGCACACCTGCCCAACCACTATCTAGACAAGCCAGCACACTAACCGTGTCACAAACAGAATACTGCAACTGCTGGGGACTGACACCACACCTGCCCAACCACTATCTAGGCAAGCCAGCACATTAACCATGTCACAAACAGAATACTGCAACTGCTGGGGACTGACAGCACACCTGCCCAACCACTATCTAGGCCAGCCAGCACATTAACCATGTCACAAACAGAATACTGCAACTGCTGGGGACTGACACCACACCTGCCCCACCACTATCTAGACAAGCCAGCACACTAACCATGTCACAAACAGAATACTGCAACTGCTGGGGACTGACACCACACCTGCCCAACCACTATCTAGACAAGCCAGCACACTAACCGTGTCACAAACAGAATACTGCAACTGCTGGGGACTGACACCACACCTGCCCAACCACTATCTAGGCAAGCCAGCACAGTAACCATGTCACAAACAGAATACTGCAACTGCTGGGGACTGACAGCACACCTGCCCAACCACTATCTAGGCCAGCCAGCACATTGACCATGTCACAAACAGAATACTGCAACTGCTGGGGACTGACACCACACCTGCCCAACCACTATCTAGGCCAGCCAGCACACTAACCGTGTCACAAACAGAATACTGCAACTGCTGGGGACTGACACCACACCTGCCCAACCACTATCTAGGCAAGCCAGCCCATTAACCATGTCACAAACAGAATACTGCAACTGCTGGGGACTGACAGCACACCTGCCCAACCACTATCTAGGCCAGCCAGCACACTAACCATGTCACAAACAGAATACTGCAACTGCTGGGGACTGACAGCACACCTGCCCAACCACTATCTAGGCCATCCAGCACATTAACCATGTCACAAACAGAATACTGCAACTGCTGGGGACTGACACCACACCTGCCCAACCACTATCTAGGCCAGCCAGCACATTAACCATGTCACAAACAGAATACTGCAACTACTGGGGACTGACACCACACCTGCCCAACCACTATCTAGGCCAGCCAGCACACTAACCGTGTCACAAACAGAATACTGCAACTGCTGGGGACTGACACCACACCTGCCCAACCACTATCTAGGCAAGCCAGCACATTAACCATGTCACAAACAGAATACTGCAACTGCTGGGGACTGACAGCACACCTGCCCAACCACTATCTAGACAAGCCAGCACACTAACCGTGTCACAAACAGAATACTGCAACTGCTGGGGACTGACACCACACCTGCCCAACCACTATCTAGGCCAGCCAGCACACTAACCGTGTCACAAACAGAATACTGCAACTGCTGGGGACTGACACCACACCTGCCCAACCACTATCTAGGCCAGCCAGCACATTAACCATGTCACAAATAGAATACTGCAACTGCTGGGGACTGACAGCACACCTGCCCAACCACTATCTAGACAAGCCAGCACACTAACTGTGTCACAAACAGAATACTGCAACTGATGGGGACTGACACCACACCTGCCCAACCACTATCTAGGCCAGCCAGCACATTAACCATGTCACAAACAGAATACTGCAACTACTGGGGACTGACACCACACCTGCCCAACCACTATCTAGGCCAGCCAGCACACTAACCGTGTCACAAACAGAATACTGCAACTGCTGGGGACTGACACCACACCTGCCCAACCACTATCTAGGCAAGCCAGCACATTAACCATGTCACAAACAGAATACTGCAACTGCTGGGGACTGACAGCACACCTGCCCAACCACTATCTAGACAAGCCAGCACACTAACCGTGTCACAAACAGAATACTGCAACTGCTGGGGACTGACACCACACCTGCCCAACCACTATCTAGGCCAGCCAGCACACTAACCGTGTCACAAACAGAATACTGCAACTGCTGGGGACTGACACCACACCTGCCCAACCACTATCTAGGCCAGCCAGCACATTAACCATGTCACAAATAGAATACTGCAACTGCTGGGGACTGACAGCACACCTGCCCAACCACTATCTAGACAAGCCAGCACACTAACTGTGTCACAAACAGAATACTGCAACTGATGGGGACTGACACCACACCTGCCCAACCACTATCTAGGCCAGCCAGCACATTAACCATGTCACAAATAGAATACTGCAACTGCTGGGGACTGACAGCACACCTGCCCAACCACTATCTAGACAAGCCAGCACACTAACCGTGTCACAAACAGAATACTGCAACTGCTGGGGACTGACACCACACCTGCCCCACCACTATCTAGGCAAGCCAGCACATTAACCATGTCACAAACAGAATACTGCAACTGCTGGGGACTGACAGCACACCTGCCCAACCACTATCTAGGCCAGCCAGCACATTAACCATGTCATAAACAGAATACTGCAACTGCTGGGGACTGACACCACACCTGCCCAACCACTATCTAGACAAGCCAGCACACTCACCATGTCACTATGATTGCTAATGCTTTGCACCGTACATATACTTCTGGTGATAAAACTGTATCAGGAAACAGGAAACTGCAACTGTAGAGAATAACTCACAGAGAAGTCATAATCTGGAAGCTTGTGATCACAACCTAGTTTCAACTTGTGTCATAATTCAAACAAATGTTTCTCAGTTTAGTTTCTGTCATTGTTATCTTCTTCATGACATTCTATATAAATCTATACAACCGACTGTTGCAACTCTTCAAGTATCCTCCCCGTGCTTGTACAAATTTAGTGCGCAAGTACAGTAGTATGGGTAGTGACCATGAAAACACCATGTGAGAACAAATAAATAACCTGAAAACAAACAAAATAACAAAGCTTTGGCTTTAGCTTTACTTTCAGTTGACAGTCAAAGAAACTGTCATTCATGCTAAACATTTACAACTAATCCTTTAACTCAAATTCATTACATCCATTATCTGATAACACAGGCAGCTTATCAATTCATTTCTGCATGGCTTCGAAGATCAAACCATATTAATTATTATATATACTCTTGATACTGTCTGTTCCGACACAGTTCTGTACTGGAGTACTCCACAATGATCACTTTGTTTAAATAAAATCAATGAAGGGATTCCCTCCTCACTTAGAGACAAACATCACAGCATAGCTGACAATACATACATTTAAAAGGTTCCGCAAAGTTAAAGAGAAGATTTAAAAGTTGACGGCCTTATAAACGACAAAGCTGTGGGAGAAATCCGTGGCCACTGGCTGAATACATGAAGTAGAAGCTGTATTGTGACCAGCCTGTGGCTTTCCGCCATCTTGTGATTCGTTTGCTCAAGGGAACCAATCAACATCAGTCCCAGAATGCTTGGTGGCTGTCGTGCAAGTCACGGAACGTATAGAAACATGGAAAATGGGGGACATTGGTGTCTTGGTGGCTGTCGTGCAAGTCACGGAACATATAGAAACATGGAAAATGGGGGACATTGGTGTCTTGGTGGCTGTCGTGCAAGTCACGGAACATATAGAAACATGGAAAATGGGGGACATTGGTGTCTTGGTGGCTGTCGTGCAAGTCACGGAACGTATAGAAACATGGAAAATGGGGGACATTGGTGTCTTGGTGGCTGTCGTGCAAGTCACGGAACGTATAGAAACATGGAAAATGGGAGACATTGGTGTCTTGATGGCTGTCGTGCAAGTCACGGAACGTATAGAAACATTGAAAATTGGGATGTTGGTGTCTTGATGGCTGTCGTGCAAGTCACGGAACGTATAGAACCATGGCTAAAGGGGGACGCTGGTGTCTTGGTTGCTATCGTGCCAGTCACGGAACGTATAGAAATATGGCTAAAGGGGGACGCTGGTGTCTTGATTGCACACAGTGAATAACTAGGGTTAGAACTGAATATTAAGAAGACACAGATTATGGTCGTCACTGGGAAGAAGGAAATACCACAATGTGATATACAAGTAAATGGGCATATTCTTAAGCAAGTGAATCGATACAGTTATCTCGGAACAGTCATAACATCTGATGGGAGATGTCTCGAAGAGATTAGAACAAGAATTGCCATTGCGAAGGTAGCCATTTGCAAGATGAAAAACATTCTGACCAATAAAAAGATATCAATTCAAACGAGAAAAATAGTGTTACAGTACTGCATAGAACCTATACTTTTGTATGGATGTGAAGCGTGGACAATAAGCAGTCAAGCTGAAAAACATCTGATGGCTGTGGAAATGTGGTTTCTGAGGAAAATGCAAAGAATACCATGGACGAACAGAAAAACCAATGAACAAGTCCCTCAAGAAACAAATGAAGATCATAAACTGATTAGAGACATTAGACGTAGACAGTCAAAATTTTTTGGGCATGTTATGAGAAGAAATGAATTGGAGAACTTGGTGACAACTGGCAAGATCGAAGGGAACAGACCAAGGGGAAGACCGAGAAGTAAATACCTGGATGGCTTGGCCACGTGGCATGGTTGAGACAAGAACACAGAGCTGATCCACGACTCTGGTGATCGAGTGAGATTGCAGAATATGACCGCCCACGCTTATCAGCATGGCACATGATGGATGGATGGTGTCTTGATTGCTGTCGTGCAAGTCACGGAACGTATAGAAACACGGCTAATGGGGGAGGTTGGTGTCTTGATTGCTGTCGTGCAAGTCACGGAACGCACAGAAACACGGCTAATGGGGGAGGTTGGTGTCTTGATTGCTGTCGTGCAAGTCACGGAACGCACAGAAACACGGCTAATGGGGGAGGTTGGTGTCTTGATGGCTGTCGTGCAAGTCACGGAACGTATAGAAACACGGCTAATGGGGAAGGTTGGTGTCTTGATTGCTGTCGTGCAAGTCACGGAACGTATAGAAACACGGCTAATGGGGGAGGTTGGTGTCTTGATTGCTGTCGTGCAAGTCACGGAACGTATAGAAACACGGCTAATGGGGGAGGTTGGTGTCATGATTGCTGTCGTGCAAGTCACGGAACGTATAGAAACACGGCTAATGGGGGAGGTTGGTGTCATGATTGCTGTCGTGCAAGTCACGGAACGTATAGAAACTCGGCTAATGGGGGAGGTTGGTGTCTTGATTGCTGTCGTGCAAGTCACGGAACGTATAGAAACACGGCTAATGGGGGAGGTTGGTGTCATGATTGCTGTCGTGCAAGTCACGGAACGTATAGAAACACGGCTAATGGGGGAGGTTGGTGTCTTGATGGCTGTCGTGCAAGTCACGGAACGTATAGAAACACGGCTAATGGGGGAGGTTGGTGTCATGATTGCTGTCGTGCAAGTCACGGAACGTATAGAAACACGGCTAATGGGGGAGGTTGGTGTCTTGATTGCTGTCGTGCAAGTCACGGAACGCACAGAAACACGGCTAATGGGGGAAGTTGGTGTCTTGATTGCTGTCGTGCAAGTCACGGAACGTATAGAAACACGGCTAATGGGGGAGGTTGGTGTCTTGATGGCTGTCGTGCAAGTCACGGAACGTATGGAAACACGGCTAATGGGGGAGGTTGGTGTCTTCATTGCTGTCGTGCAAGTCACGGAACGTATAGAAACACGGCTAATGGGGGAGGTTGGTGTCTTGATTGCTGTCGTGCAAGTCACGGAACGTATAGAAACACGGCTAATGGGGGAGGTTGGTGTCATGATTGCTGTCGTGCAAGTCACGGAACGTATAGAAACACGGCTAATGGGGGAGGTTGGTGTCATGATTGCTGTCGTGCAAGTCACGAAACGTATAGAAACACGGCTAATGGGGGACATTGGTGTCTTGATTGCTGTCGTGCAAGTCACGGAACGCACAGAAACACAGCTAATGGGGTGTGGAGGGGGGGGGGGCATTGGTGTCTTGATGGTTGTCGTGCAAGTCACGGAACGTACAGAAACACAGCTAATGGGGGAGGTAGTTCAGTTGTTGCATTGACAGCGTCTCGACTTGAACACTATAGCTAAGTTGCAATAATCTAATGGACATTGATAAGCACCTATTGCGCTAAACGGGAGCAATTCAACAGCAATCCCAGAATTCATTATATTTGCTGCATAAATAACGGAACTAACATAAACTCATAAACATAGAAAGTGTTGGGATAGCGATAAAGAACATACAGGATCAAGACGACGCCGGGCAGGGTATTTACTGCACAAAGACCATACAGGATCAAGTCGACGCCAAGCAGGGTATTTACTGCACAGGTATTGGTGTCTTATACAATAAGTTACTATAAATGAATGTAAGAAAGAGAGTGCTGAAATGCTATATAGAACCATTGTTGTTGTATGGCAGTGAATCTTTGAATGTAAATGAATAAATTAGGAAGAACTTAGAAGCAACAGAGATGTGGTTCCTGAGACGAGTGTTGCGAATTCCTTGGACAGCCAAAGTAATTAACAACGACTGTCTGAAAGAGGCTAACGAAACTAGAACATTACATACAACAATAAGATAGAAACAAACAGCTTTTTTTGGTCATGTGATGAGAAGAGAGGCATTGGAGAACATCGTGACAACTGGAAAGATCGAGGGGAAGAGAGGCAAAGGCAGACCAAGAGAAATGAAGCTGGATGGATTGACACGAGGGCATGGAGTTAGTTAGTTAGTTAGTTAGTCGCAGTTCCGACTTCACAGCAACGGGTCGTCCCCATTATGCTCCGTTCCTGTGCCAGTGAATATCACACAAAACGCTCCCCACTGCCCAATGTGAAAAGTGGAAAAGACAGGAATCTCGACAAACAACAGCCCGCACAGATACACTGTGCATAATGCCGCCGCCAGAATGTCAACACACGAAACACCCAATTCATCTCTGATGGAATCGGCAGTCATTTTCCTATCTGGATATTTCCTAGATGTTCACCCACACAGTCCACGAACATACAGTTCATCACCGACGGCAGTGGCAGTCAACCAGAAGCCCAGCAGCCATGCATTTCTGCATAAGGCAAAAACTGGTCAACTCTGGGACATAGCCACCTGCCATCGCTCCGAACATGCAGTCACGTTCCAAAAATAAAAACTTGGGCAGATTCAAAAGCACTTCACACGAAACTCACAGCTCTCAGTGTCGCGCCACGCACTCACTCAGTAGCAGGGCGACGGAACCATCGAGGGCATGGAGGAATATCATCAGCAGAGTTGATCCAGAACACCAGAGATAGAGATCTGTGGAGCCATGAACGCTTACGCCAGCCGGCACGGCACTTGAGATGATGTATTGGCAGCTGTCGATCGTGCCTTTTATATCTCCAACGTTCCCCTTCTTTTCTATGGTTACCGATTAAAATCCATTGTTTTCTTAACTTAGTTGTGTCTGCTCTTCGTGAATAAAATCGCAAATACAAATACAGACAGATAGGAACGAACTGCAGAAGATCACCATTAAGTAAAAAGCCGTCTGTAGAACATCACCCTGGCCACAGTTGGGCGAAAAGACTTTATCCTTCGTCTGTTCCGTGCATTTTCATTTTACAAGGTGTGAACACTTGGCCACTGTGACAGAAGGCCACTCATTATTTTATTGTTATTTCCTCATTGGGCAGCTGCTGTGATCTTGTAAAGTTTACAAAGTTAGTTAATTAAGTTTCATGCGTAGATACTTAAAGCCTGTATTCGTGAGCCCATAAATATGTCATCACAAGCCAGTTGCTCCACACAGCTGAGCCACTAACGCACAGCTGATATCCTAGGGACACACTGGACCAGATTTTTAGCGAGAACCTCAACCAAGTTTTAAAGTTATGGTTGTTGACATGGACTGACATCGCTGCATAATTCCCCGGTAGCAGCCAGGGGCCACAGGCTATTAAAGGGAAGATCGTGGATGGCTCAGGCAGAAGATACCATCAGAGAAGTGTGTATACTTGAGAAGATTGGCAGAGACAAAGAATGGTTCAGAGTGCCAAATATAAATTCAGACGTGTGGGGTTATGATCACATCGGACCGTGGGTATATAGGAGTGGCGCTACGGAAGATAGAATTCAGCAATTAATTCATTAACTATTCTCGTCCTGGCGATGTGATTATCTATACAGATGGCTCTGTGTAGAGGGGGGGGGGGGGGGGGGGGGGAGTGCATGGGGATGCATAGCAAAAGAAAATGGCCAATGTCTAGTAAAGGAGAATTTGGCACATGACACCATAACCTCAAGTCTGAGAATGGAGGTGGAGGCTGTTAATGCTGCAGATTTCCGCTGGTTGGAGAACAAACTGCATACGCATGTTATGATTGTAACTGATTCACAAAGCATGCTGCCGAAGGTGAAGACTGGTTTACATCGATTCAGAGGGTTGTGGGCATTCACTTGATGTTTTCTCCAGGACACTCTAGTGTGGTTGGAAATGAACCAGCAGAGAGATTGGCTGGTGCCGCATCACTAAGGGGTGATTTGATGCATGATAAGGCTGATCTGGTGAAGCTCATCTGGGAGAATGTGATTAATGCAGAAGAACAGATGGACTATCATGGTCTAGAGCAGTGGTTCTCAACCTTTCTTGGCCCATGCACCCCTTCACCATATGTTCAGAACGTCACCCAACCCCCTTTTTTCGTATTTCCTCCGTATAAATCCCCCCCCCCCCTCCATGCCCCTACACACTATACGTAATAAATGGAAGCTAAATTTACTAGACACATACAGAACAAGTCTAGACGTCTACATAAAACGTGATTTGCGGGTCTATTTACGTTATGAAATGAATTTCAGAAGGGCGAGAAGTACAGGACTGTAAAGTATGGAGGGAAAAACAATATCAAGTATCGGTTTTTGTATTAACGCGATCTTGAAATAATCTTAATTCCATCCCTGGAAACCCTAAAATTCCCTCCTGGAGGAGGGGGGGGAGGGGGGGGGTTGAGAACCACTGGTCTAGAGAGAATGCAGCAGCAAGGGGTGGTCAGAGGATCGGGTAGACAGTCGCCACTCAGAGGTAAGCAGGACGGACTCATAATCAGATTGCAACGGGCACCATTAGTATTGGAACTCTAAGCTGGCTCTTGAACATGAGAACTGAGCGCTTATGGGAATGCCCTGAATGCAGTGATGTCGGCTCTTGACTCAACTCGATCACCGTCTTGGCAAGCAAGCTCACCAGCGACTACGCCATTGTCGTATTACAATGTTATCATCGCAACGATAAAATAGCTTACTTTTGTTTTTACAATTCCCAGTTGGTGAGGGTTTTTGATAGAAAGAAATACGTGTGTGGGACGCCTTAAAGTATAGCGTTTTAAACAGGCAAATGCTCCCACTAGCCGGGAGGAGGGTGTGAAGTAGAGACAGAAAGATAAAGACAACGAGATCATACATTCTGGAATCGTCATTACTGATATCCTCAACATTAGGAAAGTTAGTTAGTCGACAGATCATCCTCATTGCACATCGAACCATTCAGTCCATGAGTGCTCGGATCCGCTCCTCAGCAAATCCCGCAGCGTGTAGCGGCTAACGACACCAGTTCTGTGTTGGTATATCAATCTTCTTTGGCTTCCTGTGTAGTGTTCTTGTTTGGCCAAACTTCTTTTAATTTGCTGTTCTCGCAGTCTGGCCATGGTTGTAGATTGACAGTCATCACTTGGTTCTCGCAACAGTCTTACTTCTCGTAGAGCATTTAGAATGGTTGCCTGGTCCATGGAGCATCCGTCCTACACCGTAGCCTTACCCGCGAGCTTGCCAGCCCGCTCATTTTCTTGTACTCCCGCATGCCCTGGCACGAAGATGAAACTAATCTTTGCCAGCCGAGACCGCTCCAGAGACAGCAACCACTCTCTTCGGATCCACTCCATCTCTATCCTCTTGAGCATGCTCATTGAGTCGCTAAGGAAACATGCCCTAGTGCTTGTCTGTCTCGGGCCGTATTAAGTATTATTGCCCTACTTACTGCCATGACTTCCATAGTCAGGCTACTTGTGGTCTCAGCAAAAGCATCAGAGTCCTCCTTCACAATTCTCCCTCCGGCCTGAGCCGTAAAGGCTCATGAGCTTCTCACATGTCGGACGACCGACCTATTTGTGTAAATGACAGCATCACCGTCTAATGAATTCTCGAAAATCAACGCTTGTACTTCCGTCTCCACATCAGCCGGAATTTCATGTCTGCATTTCCTGTTTAGTTGGATGCAAACTGACAAGGACGTACATAAATATGTTGGCACGTGTACCCACTCCTCGCCAGGTTCTAAGTCCTCAAGTGAACACACCTGTTGAAGAATGTCTTCGACTCGACCCATCCACGACCTTCCTCTTTTTAACCTGTTGCCCTTCACCTTCCTAATTTCACTATGCAGTGGATGTTGTGTGTTTGCGTTAACTCTAAGGTAGGCACGTGCTATGCAAATTTTATTCTGTCTTCAATGGTTGGAAAATCAAGAAGGTAGCGCATCGCCCTGCATGCTGTATCTCTTGTACATCCAAGAATAATGCGCATTAGCTTCGTTCTGTATCTTTTCCATCCTTTCCATCTGCTTACGGCTGAGAGTCAGGATCACCATCGCATACTCAAAAACAGACATGACCAGCCCCTCATACAGAAGACATAGATGACGCTGCTCACAGTTTGATGCCGCCATCACCCGCATCGCAGCCAAACCCCGCTTGGCCTTTGTTATCACCTGGTCTATGTGCACATTATAAGCAAGGTTTCGATAAAAGCGTATCCCTAGGTAATTCATTGTCTGCGTTCTTTCCAGTCTCTAACCACAGATTTACCGTTGGTGTTGGAGTGTTGACAAAATGGTTATTCAAAAAGAACCATGTCACTGTTGCCTTTGTTGGGTTGACCTTTGCTCCAGCTCAACATTGGGAAAGAGCTGCGGTGGCGCAGTGACTAACATACCTGTCTGCCGACCCATGGTCACGTGTTTGAATTCCCTTCAAGGCGATGATTATTTTTGTGCCCATAGATCTGGCTCCTCGGTCAGCCTAAAATGGCCAACAAAACTTCCTCGGAAGTAAAGTCGGCATATTAACGAACGCCGATTGGTTTATATATATGAGTCAAGAACCATATGCGCAACACCGTTAAAATTGGTATTCTTTTTTAAAACAAAATAATACAAGTGAAGAGTTTGACTATTCCGCACATCCGGTTCGAAAACAGCGGCACTGCCTCGATTCTCCCAATGATGTGAGAGGGGGTCGTTCAGAAAATAATGGCAAACTCCATCCATCCATCATGTGCCATGCCGGTAAGCGTGGGCGGTCATAACTCGACATTCACTCGATCACCAGAGTGGTGGATCAGTTCAGTGTTCTTGTCTCGACCATGCCACCCAGATGTTTACTTCTCTTCCCCCCCCCCCCCCCCCCCGATCTTGCCAGTTGTCACCAAGTTCTCCAATTTATTTCTACTCATAACATGTACAAACATTTTGACAGCCTACGTCTAATTTCTCTAATCAGTTTACGATCTTCATTTGTACATTTAACTGCTTAACTAGGAATAGACTTGGCTACATTTTTGTTGCAGTACACAAGTAGTAATCAAAGCAGTGGTTGGTTAAATCTCTGGCACTGGCTGTAGGACTCCTCTCGAGTGGGTCCACCTCAGCGTAATAGTGCGCTGGCCTGCCAGGACAGTGGTCGAGGTTCAATAGCCCGCAGAGACATCATCATGTGCCCTACCAGCTGGCATGGGCGCTCACGCCTCATCACAGATCTCGTTCTCTAATTCAGATCAGAAATGATATCTTTGGAAGATAATGCGGTGCCCCCCCCCCCCCTTGACTTCCACACCCAAACGGGGGAATTTCACGTCTGTCTGTGACAGCCACGACAAGTGAGGCGTGTGGTGAAAGCTCTCTAGAATCGGGTGTTGGGTGCAGTTGAACAGAGTACGCATGTCTGAAAAGGCTAGCCCGGAAGTGAGTGGAGGGTCTGGATGATACTCAAGATGTAGAGGAAAAGATAGGTGGACTTACATTGCTACAGGAATAATCAATCAGTGCAGGAACTCTGGTGGTCCCTGAAGAGGCAGATGGAGCATGTGTGGGAATATCCCGAGTGTCATGACGTTCATTCTCACTCTCAGTATTGGGCATGAAATGTGGAACCTCAGCAGCTTAGTGACAGAGCAGAGAAGACAACTGGCAACAGATGCAGATCCATTCCGGGAGGCCCTGATGAGAGCAATGTTCAGCAAAGATCTGCTACATGACGGTTATGTGTATGTGAGTGTAAGAGATCTCAGGGTCGGCCTCTACTACGATACAAAGATACGTGTAAGCAGGACATGATTGATACAGGCATTGATAATGCACATTGGGAGCACGTCGCCGCTGAACATGTTGCATGGAGGGCAAATATCAGAGATGGAATAAAGACAAAGGAGAAAATGATTGCAGATAAGTCACACACAGAGAGAGTGAGACGTAAGATGGTGTATGGTGGAAATGACCTTGTGTTCAGATGCATTCATTGTGGACGAACTGGCCTTAACAGTCACATTTGCTACCGCCATGGGTTGTAGTTATTAAGCCTTTTTAAAGCACAATGTAACAAACTATCGTCTGTCAAGACGGCAATGGGCCAATGTATGTGAGTTTGTGTGTGTTGTTTCTGCACAAGGCCTCAACCTGTCCTTGTGGAACGCCCAAGTCACACACACAAGAAACTCAACCCACAAACACGTCAACAAAACATACATATGGGAACAAATAATAAACTATTCACTTTCACAGGCTTGAAGCTTTATTTTAAGTCACTATTATGTCTTGTTGCATTTTCCAACAGTGGTACTGAAGTCCAGACATTTCTTGTGGTATGGTATTGAAGTCTTGGAGTGTGGTATTACATTCCTGACATTTCTAGTGGTGTCCTACTACAGTCTTGAGGTGTGGTAGTACATTCCTGACATTTCTAGGGGTATTCTACTACAGTCTTGTGGTGTGATATTACACTAGAGATATTTGTGGTGTTGTCAGAAAGTTCAAGACCTCTTGTCCATACATTATGGCACATTGGAGAACAATTAATGAACAGTATGGTGCAAGGCTCACATTCTGAGACTGATCGGCACAAGATAGGGGGAAAGTGGTCAGTATCACACCATCCACATTTATTTGTCTGCACCTTATCTCCTCAACTAACACACACAGCCCTCCTATCCTCTGTCATCTCTCTATTTTTCATCTCCACCTCCAATTCTCTTTTTCGTGATTTTTGGCCCTCCTTATATTTCTTTTGCTCTGAGGGTTCCAGAGGAAGGAGTATTTAGTGATGAGTTTTCTCAATGTTTGTCACATCCAGCATCAGCATACATTCCTCACCTCTCGATTGGTTTGGCTTGCTCCAAGAACTCACCACTGCTGATTCTATCATACATCTTCTTCTTCTTCTGCGTTCATCCAGATTTTTTTTCCGGATGTGACTGCGTTGTGCCTGTTTACAGCAGAGCTGCGTTCTTGCGCCGTTAGGCCGACACATCCGACTTCTGCGGGCATTTGTTGACCGCGTTAACCTTCCCGGGCTATTATACATCTGACCCCATTATATTCTGCGCAGGCACCACCAAATAAATCAGTAAATTCAAGCACACATTAAGACAAACTGGGCATATGACACACATATAATACACCAATCAGAACTGAGTGGGTTGTGAGGTCAATATCATGCTAATCGCTTCTACTCCCCACCACATTCCTTAAACCTATTTTGGGCAGGGTCAAACCCAAGAGCCCAGGTCAACCAAAATCTAGGCCTTGTTGCAATTGTTTGAACCCATTACCACTGGGATGGTAGGCAATGGTCTAGCCACTAAGCTACTGTCGTTCCGCAGGTTACTGAATGTTTTTAACTTAATAGTAACTATTTCAGCCGTTTTCCATGTCTGTTTTATACACACAACTGTACCGATCTGACAGTCAAAACCTAGATTCTAGGTCTTGTCCTAGATTTATTTTCCGGTGACTACCACACATTTTCTACTTCTATAAAGGCTCCTCTTGCTTTAGTTGTCTTATTCTTCTGCGTTCGCCCGGAATGTTTTTTTTTAAAGACATAATTGCATTGAGCCTGTTTACAGCAGAGCTGTAATATTTGAACTTTTCGGCAGACACATCCAACTTCTTCAGGCATTTGTTGGCTGGGTTACCTTCCCGGGAGTTGTCTTATTTTAATATTTCTTGTCGCCCTCCCAATATTTGTCTATACTGCTGTGTAAATGTGGATGATTCCTCTTGAAGTGAGGTTTCACCAAGGTAGATCGAGGAATCATTTGTTGAATTTATTCTCATTATCTTCGTATTTTCCCACAGGGATGTTTACACCTGTTTATCCATCTGTAACAATGTAGACAATCTCCATCTCAAGGGGTATTTGAACCCAGGTCACTTGGCCAGCACTTTTCACATTCCAGAAGTGGCTTACTGTGTCACTGTTTAAAATCTAGTCCTCCAGTAACTACTCCTTGTTGTCACACCAGAAAACACCCGGCCATACAGGGCCTGAAAGTCCCCAACTTTGATAACTTGTGCATGTGATGACTGCCGGTCACCAGTGGTTCAGAGAACAGGGTCCTGTCAACTGTCCATCTGTACCACATGTTGACAAGGCCTGGCCATGAATGCGTGGCAACAATTTGTGATGATAATAGAGCATGTATGGCTTGAGTTTAATCCACACAGAACTCTCGAGGACAGTTCTGCATCTCAGCAACCTCAGTTCAAGGCAAACTGCGCGGAGATCTCATGCACGTAAACCAACATTCAAGTTCGTTGTCTGTAGCCGGTATCTTAGTCTGAGAAAAAATGCATGACAAAGACCTCGATTGCTGAGGCACAAACAAATCATCGCAAGTGGATTAAGTGAAGAAGTCCCACAGCTATGACGAGCATGAGAGATGCAAGCTAAAGATCCAGAAAAAGTCGTCTGTACAGTCCATCAATGCTTGAAGACATCCCGCTGCTACTGCTGTACTGATGGGTCTCCGCTAACACTCAGCTTCAGGCGATGCATGTGATCTAGAGCTTTTGTGAGAAACTGTCGAACTGTGTTCATTTCCAATAGTGTTAAATGGTTGAGCTGGCAAGATAGATCAACACACAGACAAGGTCAGTTTCAGGCATAAATAATGACAATTAATTATTCAAATACATGATCATGATTGTTGGGGCTACTGGCGCAGTGAGTGAGTGTTCCACTTCTAGTCATTGCTGGATGGAGTTTTCTTTGCAACTATTCCAGCCCCACCAAATGGGCTTCTATAACAGAGCTCCATCTCTGTTATAGATAGTTAGGGGGAAATAGAGAAGGTTTAGGAAATGTCGCACCCGTGAGCACTATTGAAAGCACTATTGTTAGGGAAGCTCACAGGTGACATCAAAATATAAACAGTTCCAACTGTACCTGTGTTCAGTGAGGGTGTATTTTCAAGAACTTATATCAACTTTGTATTACGGGACAATAAAAGCAGTTTACACTCATCAAAGGCTTCAATGTCATTTATTGATATCATCGTTTAACCGTTCACTCTGTTACATGAGTGAAAATGGAGCCAGTGACCAGGATGCGGCTCATGGTTTGTCGCGGAATGTAAGTTCCCTCCAGAACAGAAACATGGCTGTTTCTTTATTTTCGTCAATACCACGGCATAATGGAAGCTGAAAATTGTCGCTTGCAGAGAAAGTCAACAAGGCGGCGTCTCTGATCAAATCTTCGCTACACAGTACTATCAAAGCATCTCTGATCAAATCTTCGCTACACAGTGCGTCTCTGATCAAATACTGCGTTGACCTGGCTGGTGTTTTTTTGAGTCCGCCATACATATGGGAATTATAAGCTGTGTATCAAAATAAGGATTGCCATCATGTTCCAGAATAACCGTTGCTTTGAGCTTCAATATGTTTTACAAGAGCCGTTACCCTTGAACCAGCATATGACCTTGGTCGTCGCTTGAGAGGAGAGCAGGAGCTATTATCATTATTAAATCTGAACTCGCTTGACGGAATCAAAACCGAAAAATCGTTTGGATCAGCAGCTCAAATAACGAGAAAACCTCTAATGAAAAATTACTTCGCTTGATCATAGGTGTCTTGAACTCTGGCGATTATCAAAATGTTAAGCGATCACGTTGATGTAGAACTCTTGGAAACGGGTAGGCAAATTGGGTTGCCGTCCTGTTGAAGAAAGGACCCTACTTAAGTCACTTTAATTGCCAGATCGAGCCGTTTTAAGGCGTCCAGAAGTGCCAAATTTTTCGTCCAGATCTGCACTCCCTCGAGCGGAAAGAGCTGCCATAAATTTGAAAGTGTCAGGATGGAGTGAAGATAAGACGACATACTCGCCCTTTCGGTGGCGAAGCCTTATCGAGCCTTATTGATCCTTACGGGGTACTGAAGCCGCCTTGTCGATCCTGGTTCAAGTACTTGGGTGCCAGATACCGTGCCTCTCAGTCTCGGCATACAAGAGCATAGACGTCGAGAAGAATATGTAAGAGTTGATTTTCGATTGGACCATTGGAAAATTAGTTTCAACAAGAAAAGGGTAATCCAAATAACTTTTTCTATTAAATAGAAAAATTATTGATTAATGTGAACTCATTTTGTTAAGAAGAAGAACTATTAGATTATGTCCTTTAGTTAAATTAAGAGTGTATATTAATGATTATTGATTTTTTTTTTTTTTTTTGCTTATATAAGTGGTGTAGCAAAATACTTCATTATGGCAGAAGAACAGGAGTCATTAGCACAAATTTTGACTGAAGTAGGCACAGTGATAGGTAGACTCAACACAGTCATGAAACAACAAGAAACGGCAACAGGCAGAGCTCAAGAAGAGGTGTTGTTATAGGTACCAAGAAATATATAGAAGAAGAAGTAGATATATTGTTTTGGCCTGAAATAAATTACAGAGAAAATAGTATGAACTACCTACATACAGAATTAAAATGTATCAGTGCATGGTTGGGAGAGTTAAAAGTGGCAGTTAGTGAAGTAGAGAATTTTGTGGAAACGTTACAGAGAAGAACGACTAGACAAGAGCCTTATAGATTTAAGGTAGACTGCAATAGAGTAGGAAAGAATAACAGGAGACAGCCACTACTTAATAAAGACAGAAGACAATATGGTTCTGATTATCAGGTTGGTTATGACGAACCAAGGCCTGATGTTTATAGGGTAAAAGACGGTGAGAGTAGACGTAATAGTGAAATGTCGGACTGGTATAAATGTCATAGGTACAGGAATGGCCCTGAGAGAGACCTTTCCAATAGACTATGGCCATCCCATAGCAAGACTGCTAAAAAAAGACGGAACGATTGGTTTGAGCAAAGACGGAGACAGTATTTGAAGTCAAGGTCGATAAACAGAGTAGAAAACGTAAGTAGGAATTCAACTACTCCTAAGGTGGTTGCGAATCTGACTCTTAGACAAGAAAAGAAGAAAATAGACCAAGAGACTCAGACGCAGGTGATTGAAGTGGTAGAACGGAACACACAGACACAGACTGATACAGTAGAGAAAAAAGTGCAGGTACAACCAACCAGCAAGATAACGAAGGGAAGTCAAACCGAGTTAGTAGAGACTCAATCAAAATCAACTCACATGAAAGTGACTAAGGGAGACACGGTTGAAATTAAGAAAGATAAACAGACGAGAACCAAAGACGAAAAGAGACCAAAGAGGAAAAGTATTGGGGAAAGAAATATAAACAGTCTGATAGTAAATAAAGTTACAATTGATATGTCAGTTTCCTCAGGTAAAGACATTGAAGTTGTCCCGAACCGGAGCATGAGGGAGAGGTATAGAAAAGAAGAAGGTCAGACGTTTTAGTGAGGACCATAGGGATATTATCGCCAACTATTATGAGTCTGATGAGGGAACTATCATCAGTGTATCATCTGAAGACGAGATGGGGAAATATAAGCGTTATGTAAGGTATACAGAAAACAGTGAGCAGATCGACGCAATAAAGGCGGGAGTAACAAATAAAGGGAACAGAAAGAAAGTATTGAAGAAGAAGAATAGTAATAGACAGATAGCAGAAAATTACTCGACGACAGAAAATAACATAAGAAAAGTCAGAGAATATATGACCTTAAGACCTGAGTACTTTAACAACGGATTAACAAGTACGGATATTGAAGATGACATAATTGAAGAGAGACGCACATTAGTACTAGGAGACAATGAAATATTTGGCTTAGATGCACTCTATAACTGTTAGAATTCCGAGGGTGAGGAATGACAGATGGTATTGTTTTAGCTTATGAGAGGAATTGCGGTTTGAGCATATACATATGGGCTGTCTAAAATAGGCAGATGAATTTTTTTGGTGTAGCATCACATGGTACAGGGTAGGCAATAGTGTTGTTGAGGATAGAGAGTCACGACAACTGATAGAATATTCTACGTGGATACGTTATAAAGAATATCTTGTGTTTGGTTGTGGTGTGGGGAGAGTAAACAATGTAGAAATTGAAATGTCCCTTGTCCGGAATGGCTAGATAGAGAGAGTTGATCACGTTGGGTGATGTATAACTGGTGTGATTAAAGTAGGGTAGATTCAGCACAGAATCAGCAGAGAGAGATAAACTAAGTATGAATGCTCGTACTAGAATTGGTTCGACGCAGGGCTATTACGTGATGTCTGAGATAGTTTCGCTTGGTAGTTTAAGAAGTAGGTATAGTAGCATTGGCAGATGAACCGAGAGTGTCTGATGAGGAGATATAGATTGAGGAGGAATTGAGTATCATGTGTAAAATAGCCAGTGGAGCGCAAGAGTATTAAGAGTAAAAGACTGTGGAAGCTTGAAGAATAAGAGTTCTTGGTGAGGGGGTTGACGTAATTACATGATGCTTGCGGAGAAAGAAGAGGTGATTAAATCTGAGAAAGTTGTTGTGTGAAGAAGTATAGAATGATGGTTACGAGATTAGTGGCTCAGCGGAATGAGGTTTGTTCTGAGAGATCGTTGATAGTGCTAGTTAATGTGTAGAAGAGATATAGTTTGCGAGAGATAATGTATAGGTTTTGACCTTTGAAAAGGAGTAAATGATTGAGAAAAGTATAAATAAGAAAACAGTTGAATTGTGAAAGTCCTGTTGAGAAATTCGTCTGGTAATCCGTTGTTCTTGCATGTGTAAAAATGTAGACAAACATATGTGCGTCGAGTATGGATAGAATGATGTCAGGTGATTAGTAACGCATGCATGTACGAGGCGTTTAGTATATCTTGTGTCAATGTGTGTGGAAGTGATCGACACGCTTAGACTGTGGGGAGTAATTGCTAGAATGTTGAATTGGTGTCTAATTTGTTTTTTGTTTTTGAAGTAATAGTATAGGCACGTAAGGTTGTCGTGATACGAGAATAGTCGTGATACGAGAATAATCGTGAGATGAGAACGAGGTTGTGTATCACTGTCTGAGCAAACATAAAATACGAATGCCGTGTGAATATGCGAAGAGTGGCTGATAAGTGACGCTGATAAAACGTGTGATGTCTTTTGTTTAGAATGTGTGATCTTAGACGGAATCGATGAAAATTTTATGACAGGCTGACAGAAAGAGAGTTAACATTTTGTATGACGTTTCATAAAACAGATGTAGTATTGTTGGCAGGGACATGTCGAAGCATGAATGCCTGATACTGAAAAATTAGAGAAGATGGTTTGCTCAATCGGAGTGAGGTCTGTCAGTAATATGTGGTGTGGTTTGCTGTTTCTGAAAGAGTCCCGATAAATAGGAGGAGGAGTGAAAGATAGTGAGGTAAACAAGATTAGCTAAATGAATGTCAGAGTATTATAAATAGAGTACTAGAGAACGTGTTCCGATAAGTGTGACTGGCTTGACTACCATCGCGGTGTGTGAACGAAGTTAAGAGAAAGTTGAGGATAGTTTAGAGTTGTTGTGGTGAGATGTTAGAAAGTACTGATGCAGGAGAATGAAATGTTAGTTGCGTCGGGTAGAAGAGAGACTTAAAAGTAGAATTAGTTATTGTTGGCAAAGTCTATAGTACTGGACGGTAATGTTTAGGAAGTTGTGGTAATTCTTAGTACAAATCCAAGGGAAACAACTAGTGTGCCGAGCCACAGGTTCTATTAGTAGATAGATGACTGGTAGATGACATTGGGATAGCCGTCACACTAGTAATAGATAAAATGATTTGACCTGTAGTTTACAGCGGTCGTTTGGGTTTATATTTCAAATATTGTAATGTGTTAGGAATTAGTTTTGTAAAGAGTGAAATATTAAGAGGGGAGATAATCAATGATTGACTTCCATAAAAAGTACAGTCATTTGTTGATTAATGACTTTTGTTGAGAGAACAGATATTGTTCTACGTTAGGATGAGAATATAGTCTGTAGGTAACAGATATATATATATTTTTTTTTTTGGGGGGGGGGGGGGGAATTAATGCAGGTTAATTGGCCTAGCATTGAGCGTTTTTATTACGGTTGTAAGAGTAGCGCTTGTAGTGAATAGATATGTGTTACATTGGTTCGTATAGGAGGCCAATGTTGCTTGGTTACTTTAAGTAGTTAATTCTATGTGAATTATTTTTTTGAAAACCTTCTCTTTAGCGAGAAGACAGTTGTTTTTATTGAATTTGAGCTTTCAATGCATCATATATGATATGTTATAGTATTTTTTAATTGACATGGTTTTGTAAAATGATTGACATTTGATTTTAAGATTGGACTTGTTGAGTTTTCTTAATAGATAAATAAATTATTGTTAGTCCGTAAAAGTGACTAACAATGGATAGGATGTATGTCATATTATTTTGCATAACGTCTTTCTTTGAATTGGTTAATTACTTTTATTTGATATGAGGGGGAAAAAAATGATTTAAAAACTTGGGGGGGGGGGGGGGGGTATGATATCCTGTTGTAATTTTATTTCGTTTAACTCATGATTTAAGTTGAATTGTCTTGTCTGTTGAATAGTAGTTACCTTGTTTAAAAATATGTTGAAAATTGGTTAAGTTAACTTTATTTTACAAACACTGATGGTTCTGTCTAGAATAAAAGCAATACATAGGGCTTTATTTAAAACCCTTCGTTCAGAAAAGAGTTAATAAACTACTGAGGACTAGAAGAGAGATAAATTCTCTTTATGAGTAATAAGTTCATGAGTACCTTGTGTTGGTAAGAAGGCTGCTGTGATAATCAGCGTTAATGTTTTAAGATAGGGAGGTTAATTACATAGTGGCTACGAAGTTGTGGAAACATATGCCATACTTAAATGGGGTTACTACACAAGTAAAAGGGTTCTGGGGGAGTTAAAAATAGGAGCTGCATTAAGTCAGCATTGATTGAATATATATGGATTGGATGCCATATTGGGGAAGAAAAGATTAACGTGACTAACGTCTATAGCAGTGGGGTAAATGTGGAGAAAGTTTAAAACATGGTTTCCATGGGGTCGGAAGTAAACATGGATTTAGAGCCATGATGTACTTTCATAAGAGACACGAGGTGGCTGGTTTGTAAAAGAAGAAGTGAGTAACGTGCTACGCCAGACAGTGTGAAGACAAATAGTAAAAACATGAATTGAATCCCATGTTTTTTTTATATATACAATAGTAAAGGGAAGTAAGTATGTTAGTGAGAAATGGACATTGTCAGTATGGAAGGCTCACAGCGAACAGAGATAAAATGCCATGAGGTTTTAGGGGTCCGTGATATATGGACAGAGAGAATAACATTGATTGCAAGCAGTCACAGACATGAGTTCAGTGGCGGTATATTGTTGCTGTTGATAACGGCATAAATTGAGGTTTAGGAGGACATTAGTGGGTTGCTGAAGTTTTCGGCGAGATTAAGAGGGAATTCTGAGTGAGGTATAGGAGAAGATTAGTTATATGAGGTGAGGTGTATAATGTTGGAGGAGGTCTTGAGAAATAATGGACCTTTTTAATTTGTGTAATATATAGACATTTAGGAGTGAATAATATTTTTAATGGTTACTTGAAGCTGTAGATAGCAGCGCAAACTGTAAAATTGCCATAATAAGTAGTATAAGTGAACTGTAGAAGATATATAATTGTTTTAGACTTTATTACATAAAGTCTCAGGTAACATAGGGGGGTAAGTATGAGTGTAGTTTTTGTGAGAAAGAGTTCTGCTTCTTTTAAATTCCGGTGGCCACCGATTCTTTGTCTTCCTATCGTGTGTGAGTGATTTCAGGTTGGTTGAAAGGGGAGAAGTAGTAATGTAGAGGTAATGACGATAGTGATGACGATAGAGAGTTTGAGGTAGTATCAAAAGGGTACGGTGTTTTTATAGATGAGACCAGATATTGGTATGTATGCTCGTGATGAAAAGGTTTAAGCGAATCGCTTATGAAGAGAAGAAGAAGTATTTCAAAAAGGTACACATATATTGTTAGGATGTGTTGTATAAAACTGAGATTTAAATATTATGAGGTATAATAGATACCTATACAAGAGGGGGTTTTTTGTGATAGGATATGTAAATAATATATGAACTGAGTTTTTTTTGTAATGAAACCTTGTCTGCTCAGAAACGAAGAAGTAACAACGAAAGTAGCAGTTAGCTATAAGAGAGAGAGTATTAAGGGTGTTATAGGAGACAACAAGAGAGATTGAAATCGAAATAAGAAGGTTTAGATAAATAATAGTGGGTTAGTGAGATGGTAGTGAGAGAAAATTAAGTGAGAATATGGAATATGTAGGTTAGGGAGGTAAGACTTTTGAGAAAAGTCTTTTTAAAGAAGGGGAAGAGTATAACAGAGCTCCATCTCTGTTATAGATAGTTAGGGGGAAATAGAGAAGGTTTAGGAAATGTCGCACCCGTGAGCACTATTGAAAGCACTATTGTTAGGGAAGCTCACAGGTGATGTCAAAATATAAACAGTTCCAACTGTACCTGTGTTCAGTGAGGGTATATTTTCAAGAACTTATATCAACTTTGTATTACGGGACAATAAAAGCCGTTTACACTCGTCAAAGGCTTCAATGTCATCTATTGATATCATCATTTAACCGTTCACTCTGTTACACTTCACACATTTTTCTGGGGAATGTCAACAAGGCCAGCAAGATATGTTTGCAACTATTCCAGCCCCACCAAATGGGCTTCACACATTCTTCTGGGGAATGTCAACAAGGCCAGCAAGATATGTTTGCCACTATTCCAGCCCCACCAAATGGGCTTCACACATTCTTCTGGGAATTTCAACAAGGCCAGCAAGATATGGAGCACTTCACCAACATACAGCCATGACATATAAATCGAGCTACTTGGCGTTTGTTTTCTCGTAAATGTATATAAATTGTTTACAAGTGGGGCACTAAAACAGTGGTAAGTTAATAATTTGTGGGACAGAAATGATCACGATATAGAAACAGTGGCTAGCTGACAATGTAACCAACAGGAACAATGTAAAGAGGAAGACAGTGGTACATGTGGATAGACAACATCAAGAGCTTATATGAGTGCTTCAGGAAGACAGTGGTTAATGTGGATAGACAACATCAAGAGCTTATCTGAGTGCTTCAGGAAGACAGTGGTACATGTGGATGGACAACATCAAGAGCTTATATGAGTGCTTCATATAGACAGTGGTACATGTGGACAGACAACATCAAGAGCTTATATGACTGCTTCAGGAAGACAGTGGTACATGTGGATAGACAACATCAAGAGCTTATATATGAGTGCTTCAGGAAGACAGTGGTACATGTGGATAGACAACATCAAGAGCTTATATGAGTGCTTCAGGAAGACAGTGGTACATGTGGATAGACAATATCAAGAGCTTATCTGAGTGCTTCAGGAAGACAGTGGTACATGTGGATGGACAACATCAAGAGCTTATATGAGTGCTTCAGGAAGACAGTGGTACATGTGGATAGACAATATCAAGAGCTTATCTGAGTGCTTCAGGAAGACAGTGGTACATGTGGATGGACAACATCAAGAGCTTATATATGAGTGCTTCAGGAAGACAGTGGTACATGTGGATAGACAACATCAAGAGCTTATATGAGTGCTTCAGGAAGACAGTGGTACATGTGGACAGACAACATCAAGAGCTTATATGAGTGCTTCAGGAAGACAGTGTTACATGTGGATGGACAACATCAAGATCTTATATGAGTGCTTCAAGAATTCACAAGACAATGTGTGGTGGAGACTCATCACAGCCAACTTTCAATATGGAGATGACGATTGGGAACAGAAACAATTATATCAGGTCACAGAGGTAGACTAATAACTTGTGCACTAAAACAAAGCTGAGTTGATAATTTGTAACACAAAAACAGTCTCAATGTAATAATTTGAAAAACACACATCAAATGATTAACAAACAAAAGTCATCAAGCAAACATATTTAAGATTACAAATAAAATATCATGACCTAACTTATACTTGAGATTATATTCAACATATACTTGAACTAATGGCTTTGTTCAACTTGTATATACATCTAAAATCTTGACCTAACTTATTCCTGAGAGTATATTCAACATATACTTGAACTAATGGCTTTGTTCAACTTGTATATACATCTAAAATGTTGACCTAACTTATACTTGAGATTATATTCAACATATACTTGAACTAATGGCTTTGTTCAACTTGTATATACATCTAAAATCTTGACCTAACTTATTCCTGAGAGTATATTCAACATATAATTGAACTAATGGCTTTGTTCAACTTGTATATACATCTAAAATCTTGACCTAACTTATTCCTGAGAGTATATTCAACATATACTTGAACTAATGGCTTTGTTCAACTTGTATATACATCTAAAATGTTGACCTAACTTATACTTGAGATTATATTCAACATATACTTGAACTAATGGCTTTGTTCAACTTGTATATACATCTAAAATCTTGACCTAACTTATTCCTGAGAGTATATTCAACATATAATTGAACTAATGGCTTTGTTCAACTTGTATATACATCTAAAATCTTGACCTAACTTATTCTTGAGAGTATATTCAACATATACTTGAACTAATGGCTTTGTTCAACTTGTATATACATCTAAAATGTTGACCTAACTTATACTTGAGATTATATTCAACATATACTTGAACTAATGGCTTTGTTCAACTTGTATATACATCTAAAATCTTGACCTAACTTATTCCTGAGAGTATATTCAACATATACTTGAACTAATGGCTTTGTTCAACTTGTATATACATCTAAAATCTTGACCTAACTTATTCCTGAGAGTATATTCAACATATACTTGAACTAATGGCTTTGTTCAACTTGTATATACATCTAAAATGTTGACCTAACTTATACTTGAGATTATATTCAACATATACTTGAACTAATGGCTTTGTTCAACTTGTATATACATCTAAAATCTTGACCTAACTTATTCCTGAGAGTATATTCAACATATAATTGAACTAATGGCTTTGTTCAACTTGTATATACATCTAAAATCTTGACCTAACTTATTCTTGAGAGTATATTCAACATATACTTGAACTAATGGCTTTGTTCAACTTGTATATACATCTAAAATGTTGACCTAACTTATACTTGAGATTATATTCAACATATACTTGAACTAATGGCTTTGTTCAACTTGTATATACATCTAAAATGTTGACCTAACTTATACTTGAGATTATATTCAACATATACTTGAACTAATGGCTTTGTTCAACTTGTATATACATCTAAAATCTTGACCTAACTTATTCCTGAGAGTATATTCAACATATACTTGAACTAATGGCTTTGTTCAACTTGTATATACATCTAAAATCTTGACCTAACTTATTCCTGAGAGTATATTCAACATATACTTGAACTAATGGCTTTGTTCAACTTGTATATACATCTAAAATGTTGACCTAACTTATACTTGAGATTATATTCAACATATACTTGAACTAATGGCTTTGTTCAACTTGTATATACATCTAAAATCTTGACCTAACTTATTCCTGAGAGTATATTCAACATATAATTGAACTAATGGCTTTGTTCAACTTGTATATACATCTAAAATCTTGACCTAACTTATTCTTGAGAGTATATTCAACATATACTTGAACTAATGGCTTTGTTCAACTTGTATATACATCTAAAATGTTGACCTAACTTATACTTGAGATTATATTCAACATATACTTGAACTAATGGCTTTGTTCAACTTGTATATACATCTAAAATGTTGACCTAACTTATACTTAAGATTATATTCAACATATACTTGAACTAATGGCTTTGTTCAACTTGTATATACATCTAAAATCTTGACCTAACTTATTCCTGAGAGTATATTCAACATATAATTGAACTAATGGCTTTGTTCAACTTGTATATACATCTAAAATCTTGACCTAACTTATACTTGAGATTATATTCAACATATACTTGAACTAATGGCTTTGTTCAACTTGTATATACATCTAAAATCTTGACCTAACTTATACTTGAGAGTATATTCAACATATACTTGAACTAATGGCTTTGTTCAACTTGTATATACATCTAAAATCTTGACCTAACTTATACTTGAGATTATATTCAACATATACTTTAATCAATAGCTTTATTCAACATGTATATACATCTAAAATCTTGACCTGGTCTCCCAGCCTAAAATGAGCACCATGAAATGTCCTGAGAAGTAAAAGAACTGATATGATATTGAATGCATCACTCAAAGGGTGCTGACTGGTCTAACCAAATATTGAGCCAACATGCCTTAATGCACGAAAAGCGGTTTTTAACATGTACCCATCTTCTTCTTCAGCGTTCCAAGCCATTGAGGTTCTTTGCTGCAGATACAATCCGTCTCCATTCGTCTCTCTAGTTGACCTTCTCTTGCCAGTCGTTGATTCCAAGTGCTTGTAGGTCTGTATGTATATTATCTCTCCACCGCCTTCTTGGTCTACCTCGGGGTCTACGGTCATTTATTTCCTGAGTGTAAGCGAGTTTTGTTTCCCTATTATCTTCCATTCTTTCTATATGCCCCAGCCATTGTAGTCTATTAGCCTTCATGATACTAGTGATTAGCGGGGACTTAAACAGATCATAAATGTCTTTGTTACTTCTTCTTTTCCACTCTCCACTTTGTGTATCCCTAATGGGTCCAAAGATGCGTCTTAAAACTTTGTTCTCAAAGGTTTGTAACAAGGCTTCGTCTCCTTTCGTTGTACTCCAGGTTTCAGGGCCATACAGCACAACTGGTCTGATCAGTGTTTTGTATATTGTGATTTTGGTGTTACGAGATAGCGTATTTGATTTTAGTAGATGTACCCATGGCTACATTAAATGTAAGTTGAACCAGCTTTGCTCAACAAGTACATATGCCTATAGCGGCAGCAAATATACTCTTTATATTTTGCTATATATTGCAACTCCCCCCATGTCCACCCAATATTATCCATCTCTGTAATTCTCTTCTTCATGCATTTTTAGGTCTCCCGCTATTTTGTTTGTCTTGTTCCAGACAAGAGAGTGTCCAGTTATATTGTCCTCAGGTTCTCTCAGTGTGTGTCCTATCTTGTGGGTTCCAGACAAGAGTGTCTAGTTGTATTGTCCTCAGGTTCTCTCAGTGTGTCCCCTATTTTGTGGATTCCAGACAAGAGTGTCTAGTTGTATTGTCCTCAGGTTCTCTCAGTGTGTGTCCTATTTTGTGGATTCCAGACAAGAGAGTGTCTAGTTGTATTGTCCTCAGGTTCTCTCAGTGTGTGTCCTATCTTGTGGGTTCCAGACAAGAGAGTGTCAAGTTACATTGTCCTCAGGTTTTCTCAGTGTGTGTCCTATCTTGTGGGTTCCAGACAAGAGTGTGTCTAGTTGTATTATCCTCAGGTTTTCTCAGTGTGTGTCCTATCTTGTGGGTTCCAGACAAGAGAGTGCCTAGTTATATTGTCCTCAGGTTTTCTCAGTGTGTGTCCTATCTTGTGGGTTCCAAACAAGAGAGTGCCTAGTTATATTGTCCTCAGGTTTTCTCAGTGTGTGTCCTATCTTGTGGGTTCCAGACAAGAGAGTGCCTAGTTATATTGTCCTCAGGTTTTCTCAGTGTGTGTCCTATCTTGTGGGTTCCAGACAAGAGTGTGTCTAGTTGTATTGTCCTCAGGTTCTCTCAGTGTGTGTCCTATTTTGTGGATTCCAGACAAGAGTGTCTAGTTGTATTGTCCTCAGGTTCTCTCAGTGTGTGTCCTATCTTGTGGGTTCCAGACAAGAGAGTGTCAAGTTACATTGTCCTCAGGTTTTCTCAGTGTGTGTCCTATCTTGTGGGTTCCAGACAAGAGAGTGTCAAGTTACATTGTCCTCAGGTTTTCTCAGTGTGTGTCCTATCTTGTGGGTTCCAGACAAGAGTGTGTCTAGTTGTATTATCCTCAGGTTTTCTCAGTGTGTGTCCTATCTTGTGGGTTCCAGACAAGAGAGTGCCTAGTTATATTGTCCTCAGGTTTTCTCAGTGTGTGTCCTATCTTGTGGGTTCCAGACAAGAGAGTGCCTAGTTATATTGTCCTCAGGTTTTCTCAGTGTGTGTCCTATCTTGTGGGTTCCAGACAAGAGAGTGCCTAGTTATATTGTCCTCAGGTTTTCTCAGTGTGTGTCCTATCTTGTGGGTTCCAGACAAGAGAGTGCCTAGTTATATTGTCCTCAGGTTTTCTCAGTGTGTGTCCTATCTTGTGGGTTCCAGACAAGAGAGTGCCTAGTTATATTGTCCTCAGGTTTTCTCAGTGTGTGTCCTATCTTGTGGGTTCCAGACAAGAGTGTGTCTAGTTGTATTGTCCTCAGGTTCTCTCAGTGTGTCCTATTTTGTGGATTCCAGACAAGAGTGTCTAGTTGTATTGTCCTCAGGTTCTCTCAGTGTGTGTCCTATTTTGTGGATTCCAGACAAGAGAGTGTCTAGTTGTATTGTCCTCAGGTTCTCTCAGTGTGTGTCCTATCTTGTGGGTTCCAGACAAGAGAGTGTCAAGTTACATTGTCCTCAGGTTTTCTCAGTGTGTGTCCTATCTTGTGGGTTCCAGACAAGAGTGTGTCTAGTTATATTGTCCTCAGGTTTTCTCAGTGTGTGTCCTATCTTGTGGGTTCCAGACAAGAGAGTGTCTAGTTGTATTGTCCTCAGGTTTTCTCAGTGTGTGTCCTATCTTGTGGGTTCCAGACAAGAGAGTGTCTAGTTATATTGTCCTCAGGTTTTCTCAGTGTGTGTCCTATCTTGTGGGTTCCAGACAAGAGTGTGTCTAGTTATATTGTCCTCAGGTTTTCTCAGTGTGTGTCCTATCTTGTGGGTTCCAGACAAGAGTGTGTATAGTTATATTGTCCTCAGGTTTTCTCAGTGTGTGTCCTATCTTGTGGGTTCCAGACAAGAGTGTCTAGTTATATTGTCCTCAGGTTTTCTCAGTGTGTGTCCTATCTTGTGGGTTCCAGACAAGAGAGTGTCTAGTTATATTGTCCTCAGGTTTTCTCAGTGTGTGTCCTATCTTGTGGGTTCCAGACAAGAGTGTGTCTAGTTGTATTATCCTCAGGTTTTCTCAGTGTGTGTCCTATCTTGTGGGTTCCAGACAAGAGTGTGTCTAGTTGTATTATCCTCAGGTTTTCTGTGTGTCCTATCCAACACAAGCGTCTGTTCTTCATCCCGTAGTTCACTGGGAACTGCTTAGTTCTCTCCATGAACTCTACATTGGTGATTCCATCATACTATTTTATTCCCACTATTCTGAGCAGCCACCAGTTAGTTAATGTTCACAGTTTACCTGCAATTCTTTGTTGTTCTCTGCCTCTTGCATTATTCAATAACAACAACTACACAAGCCTACTCACTTTGGCATGGGAAGCTCCACTTTTGATGAAGATGTCAATACTGCTCCTGAGCTTGGCTAGCCTGAGATCCCAGATGTCTTTCATCAAAGTCCTCACTTCATCGGCTCGGGGGATGTCATCAGTTGCACTGCACAACATTTGACAGAAGCAATGTGTTCAATCATATGATCCAAACAACAAACTATGTGTCAATTAATAAGCCAGTGTGACAAAGAACATAATGTTTAAAATAACATAAATGGTTAAATAACAACAAAAATGTGTCAAATAACAAACAACTTGAAATGTGTGGTTGCAACCTATTGCAACAAAAATAAGAACAAGATCATAAAGGAACTGAAGAACTTACTTGAGAGTTAGACCTGTTCAATGTGAACAGTGGCATTTTATTTATTCTATACTAGCTGACCCGGCCCGGCTTCGCCCAGTCCTTGGTGGGGAGCATCTCATTTAATTCATATAAGTAGTCATATAAGTTCCCGTTACCGACTATCTGTCTGTCTGTCTGTCTGAAGCGGCATCGCCCAGCTCCTGGTGTGGAGCATCTCATTTAATTCATATAAGTAGTCATATAAGCTCACGTTCCCGTTCCCGACTAACTATCTGTCTGTCTGTCTGTCTATCTGTCTGTCTGATCCGGCCCGGCTTCGCCCAGCCCCTGATGGGGAGCATCTAATTTAATTCATATAAGTAGTCATATAAGTTCCCGTTCCCGACTGTCTGTCTGTCTGTCTAATCATTTATTGGTTGCAGTTAGAACAACCTTAGATAAACGAAGAAGGAGGAAGGAGGAGGAGGGAGGAGGAGAGAGGATGAGGGAGGAGGAGAAGGGAGGAGGAGGGATGAGGAGGAGGGAGGAGGAGAGGGGGAGGAAGAGGGAGGAGGAAGGAAGAGGGAGGAGGGGGAGGACATAGGAGGAGGAGGGAGTAGGAGGAGAGAGGAGGAGAAGGGAGGAGGAAGGAAGAGGAGTGATTAGGATGAGGGAGGAGGGCAAGGAGGCAGGAGGAAGGAAGAGGGAGGAGGAGGGAGGAGGAGGAAGAGGGAGGAGGAGGGAGGAGAAAGAGGGAAGAGGAGGATGGAGGAGGGAGAGGGGAAGAGGAAGAGGGTAGGAGGTGGAGGAGGGGAGAGGAGGAGGAGGAGGAATATAACGCATATGCCTGTAGATTTAATAATGGCTGAAGTTGTTCCATGTCTTCTTACAGTTGGCGACAGTGTAAAGAAATATAAAATCTTCAAACTTGATAGAGATAAGGTAACTATTATTTATTTATTCTTTAAGCATAAAAAGATGAGTTACAATGTTATGCATTATGCATTATTTTTAAGAAAACTTTGAAAAATGCCTTAAAGATTGTATCATTATTTATTATAACTCATATGCCGGTACATAACTATGGACAAAGAGTTTATAAATCTTTGAAAACGATGCCACAATATGACTATAAGTTATACAGAAAAGTTATGCCCCTTGAAATAACTTTTACAGAGTTAAGTCCCCTGAGATATATGAAATTATAATGAAAAATGAAAAAATATTGGGTAAGCAGCCGATTTCACACTAAAAAAAATATGACAGTGGGCTGCGCTGGGATGAAAGGAAGATGTGTAGAAAATTTCATCTCAATCGGATGGGCCGTTCGCGAGCGCATAAAGGACATATGGACATACAGACAGACGAAGATATGTAAAGAAATAATTACTGGTCTCCATGGCGAAGGGGTTAAGGATGTTGTTCGTAATCCTGTATACTCACGTACGACAGCTGAGCGAGATTCGACAGCAAATTGCGTCACACTAATTACTTATGGAGGTATGTGAGCCGGCCGTTCAGAAAGCAATGACAAACTACTGAACGTAAAACTTGCTAAGACATCAACAGCATATGAAAAAATGCTGGTGTTGACTGCAATGTCCTGTAAAAGGATATGCAAAAAAAAAAAAATTTTTTTTTACTAGCAATAAAAACAACATGGTTTCCCATTGTCTTCACTAGATTGACTCTAATAGTCTGTCTACAGAGACAGACACTGCAAGGCATCAGGAGGGAGAGGTTATGTGTTGTGTCTCTTATCCGCCACTGGCCATGTCACTGATGGTTAGGTATTTTATAGAGATAGCTGCCCCACCAACTAACTCAGGTCCTCTCAATTTCTCAATGAACACCGCCTATGCTAGTCCACAGCCTCTTGTTCAACTAATTCACAACTAATCTCCATATATAGAGCCAACCCCACCCCACCATCAGCACCAGGTGGCTAAGACACAAAGACAACTTATCACAAACAGAAAGCGACAGTCATTATTTGACCACATTATGAACAGACTAAAAACTAGAACATGTTGTGACAACTGGAAAGATCGGTGGAAAGAGGTAAAGAAAGACTGACAATATTCTTGACATCATGTGCCAGGGCACGGACAGGTGTCAGCACATGATCACCCATGCCAGTCGGCAAGGACTTGATGATACCTAGGAACACCTACATGTACATGTGTGATTGCCTGAAACATGACTGTGAGGTATCTAGACATCCAACATGTACATGTGTGATTGCCTGAAACATGACTGTGAGGTATCTAGACATCCAACATGTACATGTGTGATTGCCTGAAACATGACTGTGAGGTATCTAGACATCCAACATGTACATGTGTGATTGCCTGAAACATGACTGTGAGGTATCTAGACATCCAACATGTACATGTGTGATTGCCTGAAACATGACTGTGGGGTATCTAGACATCCAACATGTACATGTGTGATTGCCTGAAACATGACTGTGGGGTATCTAGACATCCAACATGTACATGTGTGATTACCTGAAACATGACTGTGGGGTATCTAGACATCCAACATGTACATGTGTGATTGCCTGAAACATGACTGTGGGGTATCTAGACATCCAACATGTACATGTGTGATTGCCTGAAACATGACTGTGGGGTATCTAGACATCCAACATATACATGTGTGATTGCCTGAAACATGACTGTGGGGTATCTAGACATCCAACATGTACATGTGTGATTGCCTGAAACATGACTGTGAGGTATCTAGACATCCAACATGTACATGTGTGATTGCCTGAAACATGACTGTGAGGTATCTAGACATCCAACATGTACATGTGTGATTGCCTGAAACATGACTGTGAGGTATCTAGACATCCAACATGTACATGTGTGATTGCCTGAAACATGACTGTGAGGTATCTAGACATCCAACATGTACATGTGTGATTGCCTGAAACATGACTGTGAGGTATCTAGACATCCAACATGTACATGTGTGATTGCCTGAAACATGACTGTGAGGTATCTAGACATCCAACAACTACCAGTTCAGTTCAGTCACAGTTCCAACATTACAGCAACAGATCATCTCTATTACGCTCCGTTCCTGTGCCAGTGAATATCATATAACATTTTCCTCACTGCCCCATGTGAAAAGTGGAAAAGACAGGAGTCTCGACAAAAAACAGCCTGCTCAGGCACACTGTGCATAATGCCACCACCAGAATGTCACCACAAAAGTCCTCCATGAAATATACCGTTCATCCTTGATGGAAGTGGCAGTCACTTTCCCAACCAGATGTTCACCTACAAAGTCTCGATCTTTCCAGATGTTGGTGTTCAGTTTCTAGATGTTTTCTAGCCAGCCACGCCAATTTATCTCCGATATGCAGTTCACACAACAAAACAATCTCGGACAGATGTAAAAACTTTCACTGTACATAATGCCGCCACCAGAATGCCAACACAAAAAAGTCCTCTACAAAACATGCAGTTCATCCTTGATAGAAGCGGAGTCACTATCCCAACCAGATGGGCTGTAAATGGGACACAAGGGAAGCAAGGATATCCTACATGACCTATTACCATGAACTACAATGACTGTTGCACGAGGCGACCAAGAAGGTTGAGCATGAGGCTAGATACCTCATCCTGAAGACATCTCTGGCTGCAAGCCTGAACCATTCATGAACAAGCCCAAGAAGACAGAAAAACAACTCAGCCAAGATGATAGAGGCTCCTCTCCCAGAAGTCTGGTGTGATGTGGAGATGCCTGGAGTTTGGATCAGCACTTACCTAATTTCACCTGAAATATCAGAACTAGATATGAATGTGGGGAAGACAGTGCAAGTAGTAAGGTAAGTGAAATATAAGTAACAACCCAGTGGATGCAGAAGAAAAGTGCATGTAGAAAACAACAAAAGCTGGCAGTGCTTGGTGTGAGTTGGATGAAGGGTTGCTCCATCATAAGATCACAAGAGAAGGGGGTGTAGAAAACAACAAAGGGTGGAAGTGCTAGGTGTGAGCTGACTGAAGGACTGCTCCATCAGGAGATGAAAGGCAGCTGAAGAAGAACAGGTAGAAAATGAGAAGCAACTACAGTAGAAAGAATCATACATGTGTTGTGAACATAGCACCATTAATGTAGCCAACAGTAGGTGACTCACCACTGAAGCAGCAGCTGAGTGATCTCCATGTAAAATGGGCTGGGCATGTCAGTGAAGAACCGACTATCTGCTTCCTCTTGCTTCTTATCTTTTAAGCCATCTGAAAGACCAGGCATCAAATACATGAGTTCCTTAGTTACCAACTCACACCGTCTACCCTGGAGTGCTGATATACTTATTGCTGTGTACACTATTCTTGGTCTGCTCTAACATTCAGCCATCATCTTATCTACCCTGGGGTACAGAGATACCTTACTGTAATGTTTAGCCTTGGATGTAGAGATCTGCCCTTTCTCCCTGACTGGGATACAGAGATACCTTACTGTAATGTTTAGCATTGGATGTAGAGATCTGCCCTTTCTCCCTGACTGGGATACAGAGATACCTTACTGTAATGTTTAGCCTTGGATGTAGAGATCTGCCCTTTCTCCCTGACTGGGATACAGAGATACCTTACTGTAATGTTTAGCATTGGATGTAGAGATCTGCCCTTTCTCCCTGACTGGGATACAGAGATACCTTACTGTAATGTTTAGCATTGGATGTAGAGATCTGCCCTTTCTCCCTGACTGGGATACAGAGATACCTTACTGTAATGTTTAGCCTTGGATGTAGAGATCTGCCCTTTCTCCCTGACTGGGATACAGAGATACCTTACTGTAATGTTTAGCCTTGGATGTAGAGATCTGCCCTTTCTCCCTGACTGGGATACAGAGATACCTTACTGTAATGTTTAGCCTTGGATGTAGAGATCTGCCCTTTCTCCCTGACTGGGATACAGGCCTCAATCAAGTGACACCAAGCAGTCCTATATATCTTCTTCTTCTTTGTGTTCATCCGGAGTGTTTTTTTCCAGATGTGATTGGGATGTGTTATGCCCCCTTGGGCCAACTCATCCGACTTTTGCGTGCATTTTTGACCAGGTTAGCATTCCTGGGAGACTCACTTTTGTGGTACCGTCCACATCCCAGCTGGTCAAGTTGGAACAGTCGAAGACTTCACGATCATCCCTCAAGGGAAGGCAGGGACAGACCATGGCATTTTCCGCCATCCAGGGTGGCTTCCATGGTTGCAGAGCCGCCACATAGCACCCTGGTGTTGGGCTCACCGAGGGAATTGTCACGTCCTGCTCATGGCTGCTTTAATTCCTCACTTCAATATATTGGGCATGTCATTCGCCCTGGGCTGTTCCCGCACAAACCAGACCGTCTGCAGTCATTATCCACTCAGTGAGTTTTCGATTCGGACATGTGCCTGCCGTTGTGCCCGGGACAATATAGTCAGAACTGTTCCGGGCACGACGAACATTCGGAAACTATCTAGTCGAAGCTGTCCCGGACATGAGGGGCATTCGGAAAACTAGGTAGTCAGAGCTGTTCCTAGCATGAGGGACATTTGGAAGACTAGTTAGAGCTTTTCCAGCCACGAAAGACATTTCACTTGGACGTAATTGCGTAGTGCCAGTTTTTATTTTGCCACCCGTAGGCCTGCACTTCTGATTTTGGCGGGCATTTTTAATGAGGTTAGCCTTCCTCGGGTTTCGATGCAAGTTAGACTCTTATTGCGACTTTCACTCAGCAAGCTTTTGCTTCGGCCTGCCTCATAATGGATTCGCTAGCCAAGTGTTCCATTTCGTGTCAACGAGACAATCTTCCACCTTTAACTACGCTCACTCCATGAGTATAGTTACAGACTTTCATTGTAACGTACGACTGAGGAGCTTTTCCACCTTTTGTATCGCTCTCGAGGTAGGCTAGATATACTGCCGGCTCAGCACCTTACCTCCTGACAGCAGAGTGCGAGTATCGGTCAGGCTCTCTCGTCCGGGGATGCCTCATGTCCCCCAGCTGAGAGCCTACTAACAATATCTGGACTAAGCATGTAGCGTGCTTAACATCTCACCTCCATTTTGGAGTAGGTGGGTATCGGCCCAGCTCTCACTTCCGAGGGTTTATAGCTTAGAGGCGTTCAGCCATATCCCTCAACGGAAAGCCTTAGAGAATGTGTCCGGATCAAGAATTTCTGACCTCGTACACCTGATTTGGTCTTTCGGCTGCTATCCTCAGTCTACCTGCAGAGCAGCAGGTTGTGTCTCTCTTAGTCTGGCCCCTAACCCAAGACCTGTCCGACACATAGTTGTGCTTCCGTCAGATCAGCTCTTGGGGTCATTGGGTCACGCAAGGCCCCCACCACCACAAGGTGGAGACACATCGAGGTGGGGGTTCTATATATGATATCCCCTGCAACTCTGTTCATGTTCTCCCCTATTATTTACCCGTCTTTAATTCACTTCGCGTGTTGTTAAGTCTTCCTCTACTTCTTCTGCCCGGGGGTTCCAGAGAAAAAACTGTCAAACGATACTATTAACAGGCTTTCTCAATGTGTGTCCCATCCCGCACCAGCCTCTTGTCCTCACCTCTTGATTGACTGTCACATGTCCAGCTGAGACCCATAAGCACTGCATCAGTGATTCTGTCATACCATTTTAGTCATCCTTTTGGGATGCAGAGGTGTTTCCAAGGCACCAGGGCCCGGTTCTATACTGGCCAAGACCTATTAACACGTCCTAGCCGTGGGTCCTAGGCAACAGGTCCCTTTGGGGTCCTGGCTAACATAGTAGGATCGCTGATTCTTCCGAAGTAGGAGAGTATCTGCCTGCATGGCAAGGAACCACCAGTCTGCACACCAATAAGCCAGACATGGGACAACGGATACTCACGCAAACCTCAATCCAGTATGACGTCACACTGATGTTGGACAACAGGATGTCTTCATCCGACATACAGGACTTCACGCTGGAGTTCACAGCCAGCGAACACAAGCAAGCAAGTCATCCTTTTATGTGCAGACAGTTAATGAATGTTTGTAGTTTATGTCACTGTTTTTTGCTGTTTTCCATGTTTCTGTTCCAAACAGCAGTCCTGATTTGATGTTAGAAGTTAAATTATTTCAGTTTGGTACTACATGAAATTTCTTATAATTTGCTTCATACATATGAGATACTACATTAAGATTAAAACAACAGATATTAGTTATCTTTGAACAATCTTACCAATGTCCATCCAGTCTGGTGGCACGATTCGACATTTCTGTCTCTGCTTGAGGTTGACAGCCAACCATAGGGGGATGGACACAGGGAGACCTGCACTAAATGGACCCAGATCACCCTGCAATATAGAAATGTATTCAGTTCAACCCATGATGTAGATATGTATTCAGTTCAACCCATGTATGTAGATATGTATTCAGTTCAACTCATGAATGTAGATATGTATGCAGTTTAACCCATGTATGTAGAAATGTATGCAGTTCAACCCCTGTATGTAAAAATGTATTCATTTCAACCCATGTATGAAAACCAGCCTATAGTGTTTTATTCTCCATAACTTCTCCCCTGATGTGTCTCCACCTTGACGCAGTGGGGGAGCTTGAGTGTCCCACCGACCCCAAGCGCTGTGCCAATGGATATAAACTACATATTGGACAGCTCTTGGGATAGGGACCAGACTAAGAGACACACAACCTGCTGCTCTGCAGGTAGACTGAGGATAGCAGTCAGAATTTAAACTCAGGCGCACGAAGCCACAAACTTGGTCCAGACACTTACACAAAGGCCTCCATCTGAGAGATGTAGCTGAAAGCCTCTAAGCTACTACCCTTGGATGAGAGAGCCGGGCCGATAATCACCTACCGAAAAACGGAGGTGAGATACTGAGCACGCTACATGCCCAGTTCAGATACTTGTCCGAAGGGTTTAACCTCGGGGATATGAGGGATCCCCGGATGAGAGGGCCTGGCCGTTTCTCTCTCACTGCTGTACGGAGGTAAGGTGCTGAGCCGGCAGCACATGTAGCCTACCTCGTGAGCGAGTACAAAAAAGTTGAAGAAGTGCCTCAGTCGAATGAAATGGCTATGAAAACTGTCTGTATCTAACTCATAGAGAGTGTAGACGAAGGTGGAAAAACAAGGTGGAAAAATGTCTCAATAACACGAAATGGAACGCACGGCTAGCGAATCCATTGCGTAGTACGAAGCGAAAGCTTACCTAGTGGATGTCACCTGCAGACTGACCGTTCCTGGTGTGTGCTTGAGCGACCAGTGGCAAGCGAGATGCCCAACACATGGAAGTGAGGAACTAAAGCAGCCATGAGCAGGACGAGGCAACTCCTCGGGTGAGCCCAGTCTCAGAGCAATATGTGCCAGCTCTGCAATTATGGAAGCCTCCTTGGATAGCGAGGGAATGCCCATGGTCTGCCCCTGCCTTCCCTTGAGGGTCGACCGTGATGTCTGTTATCGTTCTACCTTGACCAGCTGAGATATGGGCGACATTACAATAAGTCTAACGTGCCCCGAAACCCGAGGAAGGCTAACCTCATTAAAAAATGCCCGCCGAAGCCGGAAGGCCGTCCTACAGGTGGCAAAATTAAAAGTGGCACTACGCATTTAAGTCCGAGTGAAATGTCTTGTCCGAATGTCTCTCGTGCTAGGAACAGCTCTGACTACCTAGTTTCCGAATGCTGCTCTTGTTCAGAATAGCTCTGACTAGGTAGTTTTCCGAATGTCCGTCGTGCCTGGAACAGCTCTGACGGGCGCAACGACAAGCACATGTCCGTGTCGAAAGCTCGCTGAGTGAATACCGTCTGCAGACCTGTCTGGTTTGTGCGGGAACGGCCCGGGCAAACGAAATGCCCAATATATTGAAGTGAGGAATTAAAGCAGCCATGAGCAGGACGTGACGATTCCCTCGGTGAGCCCAGCACCAGGGCGCTATGTGTCGGCCCTGCATTTATGGAAGCCACCCTGCATGGTGGAAAATGCCATGGACTGTCCCTGCCTTCCTTTGAGGGACGACCGTTGTCTTCGACCGTTCCAACTTGGCCAGCTGGGTTGTGTACTGTACCGCAAAAGTGAGTCTCCCAGGAATGCTACCTGGTCAAAAAAGCACGCTAAAGCCGGATGTATTGGCCTACGGGTTTCGGCCCAAGGGCGCATAACTTAGACACACCGCAATCACATCTGAAAAACACTCCTTATGAACGCAAAGAAGAAGAAGATTCTCCATAACTTTAACAATCAGCAGCATACCAGGCCCACTGAATATACAACACAATACCAAAGTAAAACAAGACTCAGAATTCAAATATCTAAGCAGCATTTTTACAGAGGATGGAAAATTCAATAGAGATGGAAATAAGTGCCAACAAGCAAACTGTATCAGTGACTGCTGCAATCTTTACTCAAATATTGAATGCCAAACAGGGGCCATCGAACTTGAAATCCAGCAACTAATTCAGGATAATGCTCGCCCGGGTGATGTGATTATCTACACAGATGGTTCGGTGTTGAGAGGTAGTAGAAGTGCCTGGGGTTTCTTGGCAAAGGCTAATGGCCGACGTTTGGTGCAGGAGAGCATGGCATATGATACCACAACATCTAGCTTAAGAATGGAAGTGGAGGCAGTCAGTGCAGCTTTCCGCTGGATGGAGAATACGACACACACACACATCGTGATTGTAACTGACTCAGAAAGCATGCTGAGTAGGGTGAGGACTGGCAAGCTTCGTGCCGAGTGGCTTGCTTCGCTTCGGAAGTCACGGGTGGCAAGCATCGTCTGGACATTTTCTCCGGGGCATGCTGGTGTGTTGGGGAATGAACAGGCAGACAGACTGGCTGGCTCTGCAAAACTTGGTGGAGTATTGATGCATGATAAGGCAGACGTGGTTGCGGCCTTGTGGGAGCACGTGTACACCTCGGAGGAGCAAATGGATCACCATGGTCTGGCAAGAATGCGACAGCGAGGAGTGACGAGGGGATATGGCCGATGCTCAATGCTTAGAGGAAAGGCGAGACGGACATATAATCAGATTGCTTCTGGTACTATTGGGGTTGGAACTCTTCGCTGGCTGCTGAGGATGGGGACGGAGCGCTTATGGGAATGACCCGAATGCTGTGATGTCGGTTCCTAAATCAATCAATCAATCAATCAATGAGACACAAGCTATAATCTAATTTAGTCATAAAATGAAACCCAACCAACTACAGACAAGAGCTTTCAACTCAATCAGATCTAAGTATAGAGCCACAAGAAAATCAAGGAAACAATTTGGCACAATTAATTAATACACACAATTGCTTATAATTGATAGAGAGACTCAAATGAAACATGGTTTAGTTAAATTTATCAGCTCCATCCAGGAGCATTTTGATTAGAACAGTGGTTCTCAACCGGTGAGGAATGCTGGGGGAATTTTTGGGTTGGGGGGGGGGGGGGGGGGAGAATTAAGATCATTTTTAGACTGCGTTACTACTAGAAATGATTACTTGATATTGTTTTTCCCTTCATACTTTACAGTTCTGAATGTATCACTCTTCTGAAATTCATTTTATAACGTAAGTAGATCTGCAAATCACGTTTTATGTAGATGTCTAGATTTGTTTTAGTATGTGCTACTGAATTTAGCTTCAATTATTACGTACATGGAGAACATTTTTAAGGAGGAAATACGAAAGGGGGGGAAATGACGTTCTAAAAATATGGTGAAGGGGGGCAAGGGCCAAAAAAGGTTGAGAACCACTGGATTAAAATATTGTAAATTTAGTGAAATATTACAATATCTATCACCACCACAAGATCAAAACAGATGGTGGGAGGGTAGAACTTTCATGATTTTTGCTGGTCGGAGCAATGCTTGTTATGAAAGGTATCACATTGACACAAAGACACTGTAAAATAACTTAAACTGCATAACTTTGCTCTCAGTTGGGTTTTAGGCAGTGGGAGTTGAGCATGAGTGAAATGCTGTAAGAATCTGAACTGGGCATTTCTTCTCTTCTTCGTTCATCCGGAGTTTTTTTTTTTCCGGATGTGATTGCGTTGTGCCTATTTACAGCAGAGCTGCGTTCTTGCGCCGTTAGGCCGACATATCCGACTTCTGTGGGCATTTGTTGACCGGGTTAACCTTCCTGGGGGAACTGGGCATTTAAAGTTGCATATCCTTTACAGAACGTAGCAGTCAATCCCAGCATTTTTTTGGCTGTTCGTGATTTCTGGACACAAAATACTGTGCCTTTTCAACAATACTTAGCACTTTATTACAACAGGTAGAAGCAGTGCCTCGCAACAGCTTTATATTATATTGTGTATAATTAATAGTGCCGGCTTCGTGGCTTAGAGGTTATGACTTTTCTCCGTGATCTCGTATACTCTCATCGGTAACGTGATGACGGTGAGAATCAGCAGTGGTTCGAATCGCATCGGTAACTTACGGGGTATGTGAGCCGGCCGCTCAGAAAGCAATGGCAAACTACTGAGAGTAATCTTGCCAAGAAATCAACGTACAGCTGAAAGATGCTGGTGTTGACAGCGATGTCCTGTAAAGGATATGCAAAAAAACAATATCAAAACCAGATTTAAAAAAATTATGATATATCTTGATCCGTTGTGAATCAACCTTGAGGCTAGTTTTTGTTCATTTACAATATCATGGTTTACATTGCAATCAACCCTGGCATTTGTTGGCAGTTTGTGATTAACTAGGCAATTTTTATAGCGACCATCCAGTGACTTCCGGTTTATACCCATTCTGCTTTTGATTTGATATATTCGAAAACCACACGTCTCAGATCGGGGGAAACAACTCTAATAAATGCTACTGTGGTCTGTCTGCACTGCACTGAGAATATTTTCAGAAATATAGAAGATATGGAATGAATCAACATTGGGGGACGATACATCAATAACATTAGATATGCAATTGATAGTCTAGATTGCAGACAATGAACAGGACCTGCAACATTTAGTAGATGCGGTTGTTGCACACAGTGAACAACTAGGGTTAGAACTGAATAGTAAGACACGATTATGGTCGTCACTGGGAAGAAGGAAATACCACAATGTGATATACGAGTAAATGGGCATACTCTTAAGCAAGTGAATCGATACAGTTATCTCGGAACAGTCATAACATCTGATGGGATATGCCTCGAAGAGATTAGAAGAATTGCCATTGCTAAGGTAGCCTTTTGCAAGATGGAAAACATACTGACCAATAAAAAGATATCAATTAAAACAAGAAAAAGAGTGTTGAAGTGCTACACAGAACCTATACTTTTGTATGGATGTGAAGCGTGGACAATGGGCAGCCAAGCTGAAAAACATCTGATGGCTGTGGAAATGTGGTTTCTGAGGAAAATGCAAGAATACCATGGACAGTCAGAAAAACTAATGAACAAGTCCTTCAAGAAACAAATGAAGATCGTAAACTGATTGGAGTCATTAGACGTAGCCAGTCAAAATTTTTTGGACATGTTATGAGAAGAAATGAATTGAAGAACTTGGTGACAACTGGCAAGATCGACGGGAAGAGACCAAGGGGAAGACCGAGAAGTAAATACCTGGATGGCTTGGTCACATGGCACGGTCGAGACAGGAACAGGTACTTTTGCCTTAATTCACCCCAAACAAACGTCACCAGCTATATTTAGGGTCACCAGCTATATTTAGGACTGACGGTGATCTCTTCTGTGTTCGGGTACAGTTCGTGCCGGTGCGTTTCAATTGCCCCACAGTGTTTCTTTGGCTTTGGCAACCGTTTCTGTGTGAGTGTGTGTGTGTGAGTGTGTGTGTGTGTGAGTGTGTGTGTGTGTGTGTGTGTCTCATCTTGAGTTTTCTGGAACTGGCAGCAGCAGGCAGCAGCAGCTGTCCACGACATGCCAGAGTAGCGTTGCCTTTTCTGCAGCAGCATCATGGCATCTGACATTCTGCTAGACACTGTTCTCATAATCATGTCATCATGGCGTCTGACATTCTGCTAGACACTGTTCTCATAATCATGTCATCATGGCATCTGACATTCTGCTAGACACTGTTCTCATAATCATGTCATCATGGCATCTGACATTCTGCTAGACACTGTTCTCATAATCATGTCATCATGGCGTCTGACATTCTGCTAGACACTGTTCTCATAATCATGTCATCATGGCATCTGACATTCTGCTAGACACTGTTCTCATAATCATGTCATCATGGCGTCTGACATTCTGCTAGACACTGTTCTCATAATCATGTCATCATGGCGTCTGACATTCTGCTAGACACTGTTCTCATAATCATGTCATCATGGCATCTGACATTCTGCTAGACACTGTTCTCACAATCATGTCATCATGGCATCTGACATTCTGCTAGACACTGTTCTCATAATCATGTCATCATGGCATCTGACATTCTGCTAGACACTGTTCTCACAATCATGTCATCATGGCATCTGACATTCTGCTAGACACTGTTCTCATAATCATGTCATCATGGCATCTGACATTCTGCTAGACACTGTTCTCACAATCATGTCATCATGGCATCTGACATTCTGCTAGACACTGTTCTCACAATCATGTCATCATGGCATCTGACATTCTGCTAGACACTGTTCTCACAATCATGTCATCATGGCATCTGACATTCTGCTAGACACTGTTCTCATAATCATGTCATCATGGCATCTGACATTCTGCTAGACACTGTTCTCACAATCATGTCATCATGGCATCTGACATTCTGCTAGACACTGTTCTCATAATCATGTCATCATGGCATCTGACATTCTGCTAGACACTGTTCTCACAATCATGTCATCATGGCATCTGACATTCTGCTAGACACTGTTCTCATAATCATGTCATCATGGCGTCTGACATTCTGCTAGACACTGTTCTCACAATCATGTCATCATGGCATCTGACATTCTGCTAGACACTGTTCTCACAATCATGTCATCATGGCATCTGACATTCTGCTAGACACTGTTCTCATAATCATGTCATCATGGCATCTGACATTCTGCTAGACACTGTTCTCATAATCATGTCATCATGGCGTCTGACATTCTGCTAGACACTGTTCTCATAATCATGTCATCATGGCATCTGACATTCTGCTAGACACTGTTCTCACAATCATGTCATCATGGCATCTGACATTCTGCTAGACACTGTTCTCATAATCATGTCATCATGGCATCTGACATTCTGCTAGACACTGTTCTCATAATCATGTCATCATGGCATCTGACATTCTGCTAGACACTGTTCTCATAATCATGTCATCATGGCGTCTGACATTCTGCTAGACACTGTTCTCATAATCATGTCATCATGGCATCTGACATTCTGCTAGACACTGTTCTCATAATCATGTCATCATGGCATCTGACATTCTGCTAGACACTGTTCTCATAATCATGTCATCATGGCATCTGACATTCTGCTAGACACTGTTCTCATAATCATGTCATCATGGCATCTGACATTCTGCTAGACACTGTTCTCATAATCATGTCATCATGGCATCTGACATTCTGCTAGACACTGTTCTCATAATCATGTCATCATGTCATCTGACATTCTGCTAGACACTGTTCTCACAATCATGTCATCATGGCATCTGACATTCTGCTAGACACTGTTCTCATAATCATGTCATCATGTCATCTGACATTCTGCTAGACACTGTTCTCACAATCATGTCATCATGGCATCTGACATTCTGCTAGACACTGTTCTCATAATCATGTCATCATGTCATCTGACATTCTGCTAGACACTGTTCTCATAATCATGTCATCATGGCGTCTGACATTCTGCTAGACACTGTTCTCACAATCATGTCATCATGGCATCTGACATTCTGCTAGACACTGTTCTCACAATCATGTCATCATGGCGTCTGACATTCTGCTAGACACTGTTCTCACAATCATGTCATCATGGCGTCTGACATTCTGCTAGACACTGTTCTCACAATCATGTCATCATGGCATCTGACATTCTGCTAGACACTGTTCTCACAATCATGTCATCATGGCATCTGACATTCTGCTAGACACTGTTCTCACAATCATGTCATCATGGCATCTGACATTCTGCTAGACACTGTTCTCACAATCATGTCATCATGGCATCTGACATTCTGCTAGACACTGTTCTCATAATCATGTCATCATGTCATCTGACATTCTGCTAGACACTGTTCTCATAATCATGTCATCATGGCATCTGACATTCTGCTAGACACTGTTCTCACAATCATGTCATCATGGCATCTGACATTCTGCTAGACACTGTTCTCACAATCATGTCATCATGGCGTCTGACATTCTGCTAGACACTGTTCTCACAATCATGTCATCATGGCATCTGACATTCTGCTAGACACTGTTCTCACAATCATGTCATCATGGCATCTGACATTCTGCTAGACACTGTTCTCATAATCATGTCATCATGGCATCTGACATTCTGCTAGACACTGTTCTCATAATCATGTCATCATGGCATCTGACATTCTGCTAGACACTGTTCTCATAATCATGTCATCATGGCGTCTGACATTCTGCTAGACACTGTTCTCACAATCATGTCATCATGGCATCTGACATTCTGCTAGACACTGTTCTCACAATCATGTCATCATGGCATCTGACATTCTGCTAGACACTGTTCTCACAATCATGTCATCATGGCATCTGACATTCTGCTAGACACTGTTCTCATAATCATGTCATCATGGCATCTGACATTCTGCTAGACACTGTTCTCACAATCATGTCATCATGGCATCTGACATTCTCCTAGACACTGTTCTCACAATCATGTCATCATGGCATCTGACATTCTGCTAGACACTGTTCTCACAATCATGTCATCATGGCATCTGACATTCTGCTAGACACTGTTCTCATAATCATGTCATCATGGCATCTGACATTCTGCTAGACACTGTTCTCATAATCATGTCATCATGGCGTCTGACATTCTGCTAGACACTGTTCTCATAATCATGTCATCATGGCATCTGACATTCTGCTAGACACTGTTCTCATAATCATGTCATCATGGCGTCTGACATTCTGCTAGACACTGTTCTCACAATCATGTCATCATGGCATCTGACATTCTGCTAGACACTGTTCTCACAATCATGTCATCATGGCATCTGACATTCTGCTAGACACTGTTCTCACAATCATGTCATCATGGCATCTGACATTCTGCTAGACACTGTTCTCATAATCATGTCATCATGGCGTCTGACATTCTGCTAGACACTGTTCTCATAATCATGTCATCATGGCATCTGACATTCTGCTAGACACTGTTCTCACAATCATGTCATCATGGCGTCTGACATTCTGCTAGACACTGTTCTCATAATCATGTCATCATGGCGTCTGACATTCTGCTAGACACTGTTCTCATAATCATGTCATCATGGCGTCTGACATTCTGCTAGACACTGTTCTCATAATCATGTCATCATGGCGTCTGACATTCTGCTAGACACTGTTCTCATAATCATGTCATCATGGCATCTGACATTCTGCTAGACACTGTTCTCATAATCATGTCATCATGGCGTCTGACATTCTGCTAGACACTGTTCTCATAATCATGTCATCATGGCATCTGACATTCTGCTAGACACTGTTCTCATAATCATGTCATCATGGCGTCTGACATTCTGCTAGACACTGTTCTCATAATCATGTCATCATGGCGTCTGACATTCTGCTAGACACTGTTCTCATAATCATGTCATCATGGCGTCTGACATTCTGCTAGACACTGTTCTCATAATCATGTCATCATGGCATCTGACATTCTGCTAGACACTGTTCTCATAATCATGTCATCATGGCGTCTGACATTCTGCTAGACACTGTTCTCATAATCATGTCATCATGGCGTCTGACATTCTGCTAGACACTGTTCTCATAATCATGTCATCATGGCATCTGACATTCTGCTAGACACTGTTCTCATAATCATGTCATCATGGCGTCTGACATTCTGCTAGACACTGTTCTCATAATCATGTCATCATGGCATCTGACATTCTGCTAGACACTGTTCTCACAATCATGTCATCATGGCATCTGACATTCTGCTAGACACTGTTCTCACAATCATGTCATCATGGCATCTGACATTCTGCTAGACACTGTTCTCACAATCATGTCATCATGGCATCTGACATTCTGCTAGACACTGTTCTCATAATCATGTCATCATGGCATCTGACATTCTGCTAGACACTGTTCTCATAATCATGTCATCATGGCATCTGACATTCTGCTAGACACTGTTCTCACAATCATGTCATCATGGCATCTGACATTCTGGCTAGACACTGTTCTCATAATCATGTCATCATGGCATCTGACATTCTGCTAGACACTGTTCTCACAATCATGTCATCATGGCATCTGACATTCTGCTAGACACTGTTCTCACAATCATGTCATCATGGCATCTGACATTCTGCTAGACACTGTTCTCACAATCATGTCATCATGGCATCTGACATTCTGCTAGACACTGTTCTCACAATCATGTCATCATGGCATCTGACATTCTGCTAGACACTGTTCTCACAATCATGTCATCATGGCATCTGACATTCTGCTAGACACTGTTCTCACAATCATGTCATCATGGCATCTGACATTCTGCTAGACACTGTTCTCACAATCATGTCATCATGGCATCTGACATTCTGCTAGACACTGTTCTCACAATCATGTCATCATGGCATCTGACATTCTGCTAGACACTGTTCTCACAATCATGTCATCATGGCATCTGACATTCTGCTAGACACTGTTCTCACAATCATGTCATCATGGCATCTGACATTCTGCTAGACACTGTTCTCACAATCATGTCATCATGGCATCTGACATTCTGCTAGACACTGTTCTCACAATCATGTCATCATGGCATCTGACATTCTGCTAGACACTGTTCTCACAATCATGTCATCATGGCATCTGACATTCTGCTAGACACTGTTCTCACAATCATGTCATCATGGCATCTGACATTCTGCTAGACACTGTTCTCACAATCATGTCATCATGGCATCTGACATTCTGCTAGACACTGTTCTCATAATCATGTCATCATGGCATCTGACATTCTGCTAGACACTGTTCTCATAATCATGTCATCATGGCATCTGACATTCTGCTAGACACTGTTCTCACAATCATGTCATCATGGCATCTGACATTCTGCTAGACACTGTTCTCACAATCATGTCATCATGGCATCTGACATTCTGCTAGACACTGTTCTCACAATCATGTCATCATGGCATCTGACATTCTGCTAGACACTGTTCTCACAATCATGTCATCATGGCATCTGACATTCTGCTAGACACTGTTCTCATAATCATGTCATCATGGCATCTGACATTCTGCTAGACACTGTTCTCATAATCATGTCATCATGGCATCTGACATTCTGCTAGACACTGTTCTCACAATCATGTCATCATGGCATCTGACATTCTGCTAGACACTGTTCTCACAATCATGTCATCATGGCATCTGACATTCTGCTAGACACTGTTCTCACAATCATGTCATCATGGCATCTGACATTCTGCTAGACACTGTTCTCATAATCATGTCATCATGGCATCTGACATTCTGCTAGACACTGTTCTCACAATCATGTCATCATGGCATCTGACATTCTGCTAGACACTGTTCTCACAATCATGTCATCATGGCATCTGACATTCTGCTAGACACTGTTCTCATAATCATGTCATCATGGCATCTGACATTCTGCTAGACACTGTTCTCATAATCATGTCATCATGGCATCTGACATTCTGCTAGACACTGTTCTCATAATCATGTCATCATGGCATCTGACATTCTGCTAGACACTGTTCTCATAATCATGTCATCATGGCATCTAACATTCTGCTAGACACTGTTCTCATAATCATGTCATCATGGCGTCTGACATTCTGCTAGACACTGTTCTCATAATCATGTCATCATGGCGTCTGACATTCTGCTAGACACTGTTCTCATAATCATGTCATCATGGCGTCTGACATTCTGCTAGACACTGTTCTCATAATCATGTCATCATGGCATCTGACATTCTGCTAGACACTGTTCTCATAATCATGTCATCATGGCGTCTGACATTCTGCTAGACACTGTTCTCATAATCATGTCATCATGGCATCTGACATTCTGCTAGACACTGTTCTCATAATCATGTCATCATGGCGTCTGACATTCTGCTAGACACTGTTCTCATAATCATGTCATCATGGCGTCTGACATTCAGTAGACACTGTTCTCATAATCATGTCATCATGGCGTCTGACATTCTGCTAGACACTGTTCTCATAATCATGTCATCATGGCATCTGACATTCTGCTAGACACTGTTCTCATAATCATGTCATCATGGCGTCTGACATTCTGCTAGACACTGTTCTCATAATCATGTCATCATGGCGTCTGACATTCTGCTAGACACTGTTCTCATAATCATGTCATCATGGCGTCTGACATTCTGCTAGACACTGTTCTCATAATCATGTCATCATGGCATCTGACATTCTGCTAGACACTGTTCTCATAATCATGTCATCATGGCGTCTGACATTCTGCTAGACACTGTTCTCATAATCATGTCATCATGGCATCTGACATTCTGCTAGACACTGTTCTCACAATCATGTCATCATGGCATCTGACATTCTGCTAGACACTGTTCTCACAATCATGTCATCATGGCATCTGACATTCTGCTAGACACTGTTCTCACAATCATGTCATCATGGCATCTGACATTCTGCTAGACACTGTTCTCATAATCATGTCATCATGGCATCTGACATTCTGCTAGACACTGTTCTCATAATCATGTCATCATGGCATCTGACATTCTGCTAGACACTGTTCTCACAATCATGTCATCATGGCATCTGACATTCTGGCTAGACACTGTTCTCATAATCATGTCATCATGGCATCTGACATTCTGCTAGACACTGTTCTCACAATCATGTCATCATGGCATCTGACATTCTGCTAGACACTGTTCTCACAATCATGTCATCATGGCATCTGACATTCTGCTAGACACTGTTCTCACAATCATGTCATCATGGCATCTGACATTCTGCTAGACACTGTTCTCACAATCATGTCATCATGGCATCTGACATTCTGCTAGACACTGTTCTCACAATCATGTCATCATGGCATCTGACATTCTGCTAGACACTGTTCTCACAATCATGTCATCATGGCATCTGACATTCTGCTAGACACTGTTCTCACAATCATGTCATCATGGCATCTGACATTCTGCTAGACACTGTTCTCACAATCATGTCATCATGGCATCTGACATTCTGCTAGACACTGTTCTCACAATCATGTCATCATGGCATCTGACATTCTGCTAGACACTGTTCTCACAATCATGTCATCATGGCATCTGACATTCTGCTAGACACTGTTCTCACAATCATGTCATCATGGCATCTGACATTCTGCTAGACACTGTTCTCACAATCATGTCATCATGGCATCTGACATTCTGCTAGACACTGTTCTCACAATCATGTCATCATGGCATCTGACATTCTGCTAGACACTGTTCTCACAATCATGTCATCATGGCATCTGACATTCTGCTAGACACTGTTCTCACAATCATGTCATCATGGCATCTGACATTCTGCTAGACACTGTTCTCATAATCATGTCATCATGGCATCTGACATTCTGCTAGACACTGTTCTCATAATCATGTCATCATGGCATCTGACATTCTGCTAGACACTGTTCTCACAATCATGTCATCATGGCATCTGACATTCTGCTAGACACTGTTCTCACAATCATGTCATCATGGCATCTGACATTCTGCTAGACACTGTTCTCACAATCATGTCATCATGGCATCTGACATTCTGCTAGACACTGTTCTCACAATCATGTCATCATGGCATCTGACATTCTGCTAGACACTGTTCTCATAATCATGTCATCATGGCATCTGACATTCTGCTAGACACTGTTCTCATAATCATGTCATCATGGCATCTGACATTCTGCTAGACACTGTTCTCACAATCATGTCATCATGGCATCTGACATTCTGCTAGACACTGTTCTCACAATCATGTCATCATGGCATCTGACATTCTGCTAGACACTGTTCTCACAATCATGTCATCATGGCATCTGACATTCTGCTAGACACTGTTCTCATAATCATGTCATCATGGCATCTGACATTCTGCTAGACACTGTTCTCACAATCATGTCATCATGGCATCTGACATTCTGCTAGACACTGTTCTCACAATCATGTCATCATGGCATCTGACATTCTGCTAGACACTGTTCTCATAATCATGTCATCATGGCATCTGACATTCTGCTAGACACTGTTCTCATAATCATGTCATCATGGCATCTGACATTCTGCTAGACACTGTTCTCATAATCATGTCATCATGGCATCTGACATTCTGCTAGACACTGTTCTCATAATCATGTCATCATGGCATCTAACATTCTGCTAGACACTGTTCTCATAATCATGTCATCATGGCGTCTGACATTCTGCTAGACACTGTTCTCATAATCATGTCATCATGGCGTCTGACATTCTGCTAGACACTGTTCTCATAATCATGTCATCATGGCGTCTGACATTCTGCTAGACACTGTTCTCATAATCATGTCATCATGGCATCTGACATTCTGCTAGACACTGTTCTCATAATCATGTCATCATGGCGTCTGACATTCTGCTAGACACTGTTCTCATAATCATGTCATCATGGCATCTGACATTCTGCTAGACACTGTTCTCATAATCATGTCATCATGGCGTCTGACATTCTGCTAGACACTGTTCTCATAATCATGTCATCATGGCGTCTGACATTCAGTAGACACTGTTCTCATAATCATGTCATCATGGCGTCTGACATTCTGCTAGACACTGTTCTCATAATCATGTCATCATGGCATCTGACATTCTGCTAGACACTGTTCTCATAATCATGTCATCATGGCGTCTGACATTCTGCTAGACACTGTTCTCATAATCATGTCATCATGGCGTCTGACATTCTGCTAGACACTGTTCTCATAATCATGTCATCATGGCGTCTGACATTCTGCTAGACACTGTTCTCATAATCATGTCATCATGGCATCTGACATTCTGCTAGACACTGTTCTCACAATCATGTCATCATGGCATCTGACATTCTGCTAGACACTGTTCTCACAATCATGTCATCATGGCATCTGACATTCTGCTAGACACTGTTCTCACAATCATGTCATCATGGCATCTGACATTCTGCTAGACACTGTTCTCACAATCATGTCATCATGGCATCTGACATTCTGCTAGACACTGTTCTCACAATCATGTCATCATGGCATCTGACATTCTGCTAGACACTGTTCTCACAATCATGTCATCATGGCATCTGACATTCTGCTAGACACTGTTCTCACAATCATGTCATCATGGCATCTGACATTCTGCTAGACACTGTTCTCACAATCATGTCATCATGGCATCTGACATTCTGCTAGACACTGTTCTCACAATCATGTCATCATGGCATCTGACATTCTGCTAGACACTGTTCTCATAATCATGTCATCATGGCATCTGACATTCTGCTAGACACTGTTCTCATAATCATGTCATCATGGCATCTGACATTCTGCTAGACACTGTTCTCACAATCATGTCATCATGGCATCTGACATTCTGCTAGACACTGTTCTCACAATCATGTCATCATGGCATCTGACATTCTGCTAGACACTGTTCTCACAATCATGTCATCATGGCATCTGACATTCTGCTAGACACTGTTCTCACAATCATGTCATCATGGCATCTGACATTCTGCTAGACACTGTTCTCATAATCATGTCATCATGGCATCTGACATTCTGCTAGACACTGTTCTCATAATCATGTCATCATGGCATCTGACATTCTGCTAGACACTGTTCTCACAATCATGTCATCATGGCATCTGACATTCTGCTAGACACTGTTCTCACAATCATGTCATCATGGCATCTGACATTCTGCTAGACACTGTTCTCACAATCATGTCATCATGGCATCTGACATTCTGCTAGACACTGTTCTCATAATCATGTCATCATGGCATCTGACATTCTGCTAGACACTGTTCTCACAATCATGTCATCATGGCATCTGACATTCTGCTAGACACTGTTCTCACAATCATGTCATCATGGCATCTGACATTCTGCTAGACACTGTTCTCATAATCATGTCATCATGGCATCTGACATTCTGCTAGACACTGTTCTCATAATCATGTCATCATGGCATCTGACATTCTGCTAGACACTGTTCTCATAATCATGTCATCATGGCATCTGACATTCTGCTAGACACTGTTCTCATAATCATGTCATCATGGCATCTAACATTCTGCTAGACACTGTTCTCATAATCATGTCATCATGGCGTCTGACATTCTGCTAGACACTGTTCTCATAATCATGTCATCATGGCGTCTGACATTCTGCTAGACACTGTTCTCATAATCATGTCATCATGGCGTCTGACATTCTGCTAGACACTGTTCTCATAATCATGTCATCATGGCATCTGACATTCTGCTAGACACTGTTCTCATAATCATGTCATCATGGCGTCTGACATTCTGCTAGACACTGTTCTCATAATCATGTCATCATGGCATCTGACATTCTGCTAGACACTGTTCTCATAATCATGTCATCATGGCGTCTGACATTCTGCTAGACACTGTTCTCATAATCATGTCATCATGGCGTCTGACATTCAGTAGACACTGTTCTCATAATCATGTCATCATGGCGTCTGACATTCTGCTAGACACTGTTCTCATAATCATGTCATCATGGCATCTGACATTCTGCTAGACACTGTTCTCATAATCATGTCATCATGGCGTCTGACATTCTGCTAGACACTGTTCTCATAATCATGTCATCATGGCGTCTGACATTCTGCTAGACACTGTTCTCATAATCATGTCATCATGGCGTCTGACATTCTGCTAGACACTGTTCTCATAATCATGTCATCATGGTGCTATCGCTGACTGAGCGTCAGGACAGATGGGAGATGCCGACGACGACTACGACATTCATCATGTATGTCGGCAGGACATCCTCCTGCTAAGACAAGGCGCACATGGCTGCAAGGCCCTCGCGTCTCCCGTACAGACAGATCATCATCATTCTTTTCGTATACTGCTGGTCTCAAGAGTTGACAAGCATTTCATTTGGCCAGTTACAGTTGGGGCGCGCGGGGAGGCGCCGAGAGCAACTGTTGCACACCGATCAAATTGCGCACCGAGCTACGACGGCGCAACACAGGGAACCCCTGGATGTGACGTCATACCCTGGGATTCCGTTTGTTTGGGGTGAATAAAGGCAAAAGTACCCAGGAACACGGAGCTGATCCATGACTCTGGTGATCGAGTGAGATGGCAGAACATGACCACCCATGCTTATCGGCATGGCACATGATGGATGGATGGATGGTCTGTCTGCTAGGCTGCAAGTGACTGTTGCTTAGAACTTTCTTCTCTTGAATTTATTTAAGTTTGTTCATGAAGGGTAAGCTAATGTTTTCTTGTAACTCCTGTATTTTAACCAACCTTTTTGTTGCATTTTTGAATTCTCTGTTCAATTTTACATATATGTGAAGAGTACTTTCAACAATGTCCGCTTTCAACCGCGTTCAGGAATGACAATGTTCAGCAAAACCATGAGATAGACATCCATATCGCAAAACTTAAAATGGGGTCCCCCAGGCAATAGCGGACGCATATTTACTTTAAGTAATTAGAACTGGCAATTTAATTAACTACTAAAACTAAAAGTAAACAGAATGCAATTTTCATTAGTAGCAGTAATGATCAGTAATGTATCTGTGTACTTGTATAATTAAATAAACAAGCCACAGTAATAGAAAGCAACATTTAATGTTCTTAGCTCCCTTTCTTTACTGGGCTGCGATCAGCTGTGCCGTGCTCATTTTACTCAATTTCAAGGTTGTAGATCACGACACAAAAATAATATTAATAACTCCGCTTAAAATTGACGTACATTCTTCATTGACATACCGATGGATTCATCTTGTCAATCTGTATCCAAGGGTGATGGTTTCATAATTAAAAATCTAATTGTTAAACAGTGTCTGAGTTTCTATATATGCTAAAAATAATCGTAATCGCCTGCGTCTGATGTCGGACTCTCGACTCCTAAGTTGGGAAACTCAACTGTGACTGACTCAAACTTGCACTTACACTGATCAGATACACCTTATCCTGTGAAAAGTTGGGAATAACTTGAACGTGTTCCTTTTCAGCAAGGAACTCAATTTCAGATGCGTCCATTGGCAAGACTTGTCGCCACAAACTTGGTCTCTGGTACAACAATCTTCTAGTAGTAGTACTACTAACTGCTGGTTTACGGCTTTCCCGGGCGATGTGGCCGTGCCAGGTTTCTCCCAGTCTTAGGTTTATAACATACTGAAAGTTAGTGGCATGTCCTTTACGGGACGTCACTATGAACCCCAGCATTTATTGGCTGTTTGTGATGTTCTAGACAATTTTACGTTTAGTAATTTACTGTTACTTTCTAAAATAACACAATAAATGTACAATATAAGTTTGTTCTAATTCTCCTTGATGAAACATGCACTCACAACTATTTCAAGTCAAGCCCTCATCATATCTTTCGACATATCCCGCAGCTCTCTCGGTGTCCTCCTCTGTATTATATAATCTCTGCCACTAATTCTGTTCTCCCCATGTGTTGTTTGCTTCCTTATTTTAACAAAACAAATGTTTTGTGCCCTTTTAGTGTCTTTCTAGCGACACTATTAACAGGTTGAGTTGAGTTGATCTGAATCAAGGACCGACATTAGAGCACTCAGGACATTCCCACTCACGCCCGGTCCTCAATAGCAATGGTCAGCGAAGAGTCATAATAATACTAAAGGTAGAATTAGAAGTCTGATTATCATATTATGTGCCCGTCTGACCTTTCCTCAGAGTTTTGAGTGCCGGCTAGATCAGTGCTTCTCAAACTTTTCACTTTCGCGGACCGACATAAAATTTTTTGTGCACCAGGGACCGGTGCCTTTTAAAAACAATTTCTCCTTGGAATTGTATATGACCTCAATATACATTTTAATATAAATATAAGATTTAAGTAATTGTGGGTGTTGTCCCAGTGCGCTAAATACTGCTCCATAATATTATTGGATGACGGTGATTTATTTAACTGATTGCCTGCCAGGTGCCACTTTATAGCCCAAGTAACCCAAATTTCACACCCAGATGCCACTTTATAGCCCTCTTATGTATAGTGGTTTAATGTATCCGTGTTTCCTTTCCAGTGTCTCACTTATTTAAACTCCAAAAGCGAAAGATTTCCTTTCCTTTCATCTGCTTCCGTGTGCACAGAACAGGCATGGTTTCGTGTAAACTTGTAGGAGAATGTTTGTTGATATTTCGAAATTCAAAGTGACCATATCTTCTGGTTCTTGACCTCATATATTTCAATAAAATTACAGTTTTAAACAGTTTTATATTATAGTTATTGTGATGGAAACGACTTTGTGATAGATTCTAAAACGAACTTGTGCAGCATTCAGATAATTATGTAGAAAACGGTGATAATATTGAAAAAAAATCTAACAGTGAATTTTACAGTGAATTTTACTAAGAATATGATGGCTTTTCCATTTTTTTTTGAAAATGATGTACTTCATAATGTTATGATTTCATTGCGTTTTATCCATGTTATGGAGCAGTTCTTGTGATATTCTTGAAGACAACTGGTGTGTGTAATATAATTAACTAAATTTAACTGGATTAGCGGCTTCGGATATAAAATAAAGACTTGGTAAGTGAATTTTTTTCATAATTTTTAACACTTTAATTTCAATTGTTATTACTAAAACTCTCATTATTGTCATAATATTTGTAACCTATCAATTAATTATTAACACTGTCAGGTTCCCTGTGCAATTCTCTTTAATTTGATATGTAATACAATGCATCTGCTAACATTTTAACCATTTTAAAAGCATTATTGTGACAAACATCTACTTCAAATTTTCTGCCTTGAATGTCTGTTTGGGTGTGACCAATTTTTTGTTTGGCAGGCATTCAGTTAATGGTGGTCCCATTTTCATGAGTAAAAATTTTATTGTAGAGATTTACAAATCACACAAAAAAATCTAAATGTCAAAACTACATTTAGGTCTTCTTGTAAAGGTGTATATACTCGTATACACCGACAGTAATGAACACCAATATAAAATAAAAATAAAAATATATACGATACCAAATCAGATTTTAAACAAGCTGACTAAATTACAGTATGTTGTAATAAAGATGATTTAATGATCAACTGCTAACAGTAACTATTTAATGCGAGGGTTGGGCCTGTTTATTATTTACAAGCTTATCAAATCGTGGCTTGTGCGGGCCGGCAAAGAAGGGCTCCGCGGACCACCACTTTGGGAAGCACTGGGCTAGATCATTTGGTCACTCCCTCCAACAACATTCCCCCCAAGCCATGATAATCTATCTGTCCTTCTGCACTATACACATGATTCCAGAGGACCCAACCGCATCCTAAGTATGGTGTACTAATAGTAATATCCCACCAAGTGATGCAGACCAAGCCAGTCTTCCACCTGCTCCTTGTCCACCATACTAGCATGTACTTTAGTAAACATCCAACAGATTCTCTATATTTTGTTATTGTTGAATGGAAGCCTAACATTCTATCCGTCTGTCCTCACCTTTCTCATCACACTTTGTGAGTCCACCACAACCACGACATGCGTGTGCTGTTTGTCTTCAAGCCAGCGAAACTCCGCCGTGACTATCTCCACCCCAATTCTCAGATTAGATGTCGTGGCATCATATGCCAGACTCTCCTGCACCAAACACAGTCCCCTGGGAAGGTTAACCTCGTCAACAAATGCCCGCAGAAGTCGGATGTGTCGGCCTAACGGGGCAAGAACGCAGCTCCGCTGTAAACAGGCACAACGCAATCACGTCCGAAAAAAACCCTCCAGATGAACGAAGAAGAAACACAGTCCACCAACCTTCGCCACGACCCTGTCTTGCACTTCTTTTATCTCTTAGCACAGAATCATCCGTATAGTTCGCCTGGTCGCGTATTGTTGTGGATTAATTGTTGCACCTCCCTTTCAGTGCAGCCTGTCAGCCATTCCCTGCATTCCCGATCCAATGTTATTATGACCCTGCACAGATCTGACTTTTCCACTGGCATTTTGACCTACTCATTTCCTCTTACAACATTCTTAAGCATGCACACTTCGCTGATTGTGTCCTTTGCTCGAGCCACCCATGATATTCCTCCAATCAGCCTGTGGCCATTAACAGAGCAGTGGTTCTCAACCGGTGGGGAATTCCCCTCCCCCCAAGGGGGAATATTTAGGGTTTCCGGGGGGGGGGGGAGAATTAAGATTATTTCAAGATCGCTTTAATACAAAAACCAGTTACTTGATATTGTTTTTCTCTCTAAATTTTACGGTTCTGCACTTCTCGCCCTAATGAAATTCATTTTATAACGTAAATAGACCCGCAAATCACATTTTATGTAGATGTCTAGACTTGTTCTAGTATGTGTTATTAAATTTAGCTTCCATTTTTAGGTATACTATGTAAGGGTGGGGGGGGGGGGATTTATACGGAGGAAATTCGAAAGTGGGGTGGGGGGGGGTGGGAGTGACGTTCTGAACATATAGTAAAGGGGGGCATGGGCCAAAAAAGGTTGAGAACCACTGGTCTAGAGCTTCTTGCAGGGGGTATTCCGTGTCTGCAGCCACTCTGTGATATGATTTAGCCTACAGCACATTGATCTTGTAACCGCGGTTACGGCCAGGATGTATCGCAAACACACTACCGGCGTGTCCCTATACATATTAGTATCGCCCACATAGCTTCATTCTGTATGCGCTATAGTTTCAACAGCTGACTATTTGGCACTGTGAGCAGTCCCAATCCATACGCAATCACTGAGAGAATCAGATGTTGATAGAATATTGTGGCATAACGCAGCCAACATTATTCATTACCAACAACTGCCGCAAAAAGAGGAAACAACATTGAAAGAAATTGACTTCACAAACGCAATTGGAGATTGGGACTTAAAACTTAACATCAAAACTGGAACTGAACAAGTGACAAATGACGTGGATTCTTGGAAAGATTTCATCAGACCAAGCTCAGAAAACCATTGGATAGGAAAACCACATGACCGCCTTCGCGCCAGTGCATAATTAACATATATTACTATTTCATCAGAAATGTTAATAAGCCCGCACTTTTGTCTGAACTCGCTCCATGGACGGATGTGAGAAGAGTGTGTGACCAAAAATTCAATGGGCAAGGCAAAAGTCTGGATCCGAGGTACGTTTGTTGGCCCTTGATTAGACTAAGAACCCGATGTATCAAGTAATGTAAACCCATGTTTGTGATGTCAATTGAAATGTATGATTATTAATTAAAACCTCTGAAATGTAAAAATGCTCGACTGTAGATTCTAAAGACGCAAAGCCATTCCCGGGCAGAATATCCTCTTCGATGAAACTACAATCTCTGATATTCTTAGAGATAATTATTAACTTTAAGAAGTGCATTCCACTACTATATTCTATTCTAAACAACTGTGAGAAGTGATGATTCGAAAGCAATCTTGTGCATTTCACCAGAAACATTGTTAAAGATGCATCACTATCTACAGCTGAAAAGACAGTTCGTGTACTAGAACAAGTGCCTTGTTCTAAAAAGACTTATCTATGCCTATTTACAATCTAGAAAGCTGAAAGTGAAATCAATCTTTCCTTTCTCCTTTATCTATAGAATTAATAGGGTTTGGCGAAATAAATAGTTATATTTATGTCAAATGTAATTAGATAAGGGCACACATGAACTGCAACACATGAGAAAGTTGTGCTTCGCGGAACACCATCATGCGAAGTGAGCTTAACTCATTACTCAACATAACTTAAAAACACAACACCACTCCACACCACTCATCACCACACAACCCAACACTCAACATCACAACAACAACAGGTAATGGAAGAGAGTTATTAGACACAAGAAGAAGAAGTAGTTAATTGGGAAAACACAGAGAATTATTTATACACATTGTAAACACCATTTAGTGGAAGAAATGTTCTAAATGTATGTCATTTATTTACATGCATCTTGACATATTCTCACTCTTGTCAATGTCTTACTGTACACGTTCACTGACCCCGGTCAAATGAGAACTTACATACAGCAGGAACAAGTTGATACAAGGCGTACACCATGTGATAATCTCTGACCACCCCAACTTAACCCAACACTAGCTCAGAGAGAAAAGGAGGGGAGGGGAACTAGTTCCTACTTCAGGAATTTAGATTCTTCCGACCTACTTCTTATTATTGTATTGGTAGGAATGTATATATTTATGCGAATATTCATCAGTGATCTTGGTGGCTACATACCAACAACCACCCAACACATCAGCAAATTAACCACCTAAATCAGACCTGAGAGAGGGAAGCCGAGAGAAAGAGATGAACCACAAGTGAGAGGGAGGATGACTTCGCTATGAGCAGAGCATGGGGAGGCCTTCAGAGGAGCTATACGGGCAGACCTGAAGTGGATCCATCAGTCAATGGACCCTGGCTTACCTAATCCTCCAGTCACCAGGTTACCTTTCTCATAGGTTGAATACACACCCAATTTCAGGAAAACTACTGACATTAAATGGTTGAGACACCACTATCATACTTAATATGTACAACATCAAAATGTTTACTATGTTTTCACACTTGTTGACATCTCATATATTGATGCTTGTTATTGCTTGTCTGGGACAATGGTCCAATGTGCAACTGTTCTATTACTTTGTGTAAATCACAATAGAGATGTATGTACTGACCAGAAGGCTCAGGCCAGTCAATAAATGATTAACATGAATTGACCTTCTGTTAATTTGTCAAGTTCAAACCTATCTGTGTAAACAACTTCTTTGTACATCATGTTGTCAAAATCTGATGTGATTGTTTATGTGTTTGATTGTTTAAAGATAAATTAACTCATAATGACTTACTGAATGGGGAAATAAAAAGACTCTAGATCTATCAACTGCTCAACATCCATGTTTTCTTCATCTAAATCAGGCTGAGAAAATTCTCCAGACTTTCCTCAGATTTGATAAACAATAAGGGGGCTCCAGAGCTATCAGAATCATTGGAGAAGGGGCAGATTCCCAGTTAGTAAATTACCATTCTTACCAGGGCCATAATCTATATCTCCTAGACAATACTTAATAGAACGAGGCCTGCAGATAACTCAAGGTTCATATTCTGGGGTTATTGAAGATAGAAGAGGATGGGGCTCTACATCTTTTATTAGAGATGGGGCATGCACTACAGTGATCTCCCACTCCCTTCAAAAATATATGACATATTGGGGGCTCGTCCGGGATGGTTCCCATATATTAACCTTTAAACAATCACCTAAAAATACATGAACACAGTTATCTTTAGATTTTGAACATTGTTATTTTCTAGAATGTTTAACAGATACCATGTGGGGTATTGATTGACAGCCACATGATATGAATGACATTTATAGATAAATAAGAGTAGGTGACTGATTTTACTCCTGGAGAAGGGGGCCATGTTCAAATAGGCTTATACTTCAGAGAGAGTTGCTCCAGGTGAAATATATAGTGTGTATCTACTCTACCAACACTACTTCTCTTTCAGAGAAGGTGTTCCTTTACTGTGGAGTCTGAACTTAACAGCATTTCATCAACCACCGGAAAATCTTATCCGTTGGGAAAACTCTGTCTAATTTCAGATTCTTTTCTTTACTAGGAATTAATTGTGGTTACTTCAGTGCCTGCTGCCTTTGGCTTTTCCAGCATTGACAGACAGACATAATATAGGGTGTTTTTAATATTGCACATGCTCTGTTGTATCTTTGCAGATCAGGGACTGACAAACTTACGCGGATCAGACTAACTGCAATTATATTGATAGGCAGAGCAAAGCAATAAATTATAGACATGGCGGAAACTGCAAAGTTTAGAGCCCAAATAACAGAAACAGGTAGGGAGTGCGGGTTAGATGGCCTTGAGCTAGCTAACTATGTTTCGGATGCATTCGACAAAAGAGAGAGACTGCAGGCTGAATTGGCTCTCAAAGAAAAACAACTTCAGGCTGACTTGGCTGAGAAAGAAAAACAGCTTCAGGCTGAATTGGCTGAGAGGGACAAACAGTTTCAAGCAGAATTGGAGGAGAAAGAGAAACGATTTCAAGCAGAATTGGAGGAGAAAGAGAAACGATTTCAAGCAGAATTGGAGGAGAAAGAGAAACGACTACAGGCTGAAATGGAAGATAAGGAGAGAGAGCGTCAACACCAACTGGAGTTGAGGAGAATGGAGATTGAAGTGGAGATCCGGAGGATAGAGAAAGGGAATGGTCCTACACCCTCAACCTCATCAGGATCGCCAGTGACAGAACCACCTCACGTCTCTCAACTTAATTCAGGAGCTATGTCATTTCCTCTGGACCCCTTTAATGAACAGACTGACCACATCGAAGGATTTTTATCACGCTTCGAGGCAATGGCTGTCAGCTGTGGGCTTGAAGAAAGTAGATGGGCGACGAAGTTGGCGCAGGCCTTAAGATCCACGGCGTATGAAGTGTTCTCAAGACTCACTAGAGAGGAACAACAGAACTACACAACACTCAAGACGGCACTCTTAAGCCGATTCGAAGTGGACGCCGAATCTTATAAACTCAGGTTCAAAGCCGCAAGGAAGGAACCGGGTGAGAGCTACGCACAACTAGTGGAAAGACTGAAGTCATCCATACAAAGATGGACTTGCTTGGGAGGATTTGAGGAAAATTATGAAGGACTCCGTGAAATGATTATCATTGATCAGATCAAGGGGAAAATGCAGAACGAAATGAAGGCATTCCTAACCCAAAACGGGGCTGACCGCCTGGAAACTATAATCATCCTGGCAGAGAGATTTGAGAAATCTCAAAAGGAGATGGGAGGAAAGGGACGTTCGAACAACACCCCCTCTCAAAACAAAACTCCACAGCCAAAAGAGGGTGAAAACACTGTAGCCACCAAGAAAAAGGGGAAATCCCCGAAAAACACTCAACACTCAGTCCAAACAGCGCCGAGGGAGGACAAACCATTCTGTACCCATTGCAAGATTAAAGGTCACACATTTCAGAATTGCAGGAAGAAGCCACCTCCACACACAGCGGCATGTTTGGCCAACCGAAAAGAGAAAAAAGTGAGCACTGGTGAAACGTCCAAACAGACACCTCATCAAGACACCTCATCTCGTATTCCGGTTGTGGAATCCATCTTACTAAATGGATTCAAAACGACCTGTTTATATGATACTGGATTATCATATGACTGTGTTGTCTCATCATCCTTAGTTCACCCCGAACAGGTGACAGAGGAAATAGTGGAATTGCAGGGACCACTGAAGAGTTCAACAAATATGTCTCTTCCAGTGGCAAAAGTGAACATAGCCTCGCGGTATGTCACTGGGACGATCAAGGCAGCAATCTTGGACGATCCGATATATCCTGTAATCCTCGGCCGTAGATTTATCGTTCTAGGAGAACCTGTTCAACCTGTGGCGATGGCGACCATGACCACTCGATCACAGGCAACAAAAACTCCAGAAACAACTACGCCAATCCCTCGAACGGAGGAACTGAAGAGGGCACAAGAAGCCGACAGCACCTTGGAACCCTGCTTCAGAAAACTGCCAAAATCACATTTACCTCTACGTAAAGGTGATCTGTTCATGAAGTCAGCACTTCTTTACAGAAAAGCAGGACGAGCTGGACAAGAGTTTAATCAACTTGTTGTACCAACTCAATACAGGACTCAGATCTTAGAGATGGGTCACAGTCTACCATTCAGTGGGCACATGGGTATCAACGCTACTACACAGCGGATTACCACTCACTACTTTTGGCCAGGGATGAATTCAGACATACAACGGTTTGTAAAATCATGCCCACAGTGTCAGAAAGTATCACCAAAACACCGGACACCACCGGCAATGTTGGGTGAATCGCCAATCACTGGAATTCCATTTGAGAAAGTGGCAGTAGACATAATCGGACCTCTCTCAGCAACGAAGAGGCGAAACCGATTCATATTAACGCTTGTGGACACAACAACCATGTGGGCCGAAGCAGTTCCTATGCCCAGCTGTGACTCAAAACACGTCGCTGATGCATTATTAGGAATATTCACACGTCTAGGATTCCCACAAAGGATCTTGACGGACAACGGTTCACAGTTTCGTGGTAAGCTCATGGAAGAGACCTTCCGACTTTTTCATGCACGCCATATCTTCAGTTCACCATATCACCCTCAGTCAAATGGACTTGTGGAAAGGTGGAACGGGACATTGATTAGTATCCTGCGCAAAATTGCCCAGGAGAAGACAGAGGATTGGGACTTGTATTTACCCGCAGCTTTATTCGCTTACAGGGAAGTACCCCATCACTCAACAGGTTTTGCTCCAGCCACACTGTTGTTTGGACGACCAATCAAAGGACCCCTTGAGGCGTTACTGCGAACATGGACTGATAATACTACAGATGATACAGTCGTGACTGCATCTACATATGTTGCCGAGTTGAAAAATCGTTTACAACACAGTTGGAAACAAGCGAATGTCAATCTACGTCAAGCCAGACGAAGAATTGCTCGTAACTTCAACCGCAAGGCAAAGGATAGAGAGTTAGAGGTAGGAGAGAAGGTGATGTTGCTGCTTCCAACCAGTCAGAATAAGCTGCAAATAGAATGGAGAGGACCTTATGTAGTGACGGAGAAGATCTCACGTACCAACTACAGAATTTCAGTCAAAGGCAAGATGAAAGTATTTCACATAAACCTCTTGAAGAAATATCATGAAAGACCCTCAACCACCGAACCTGCACATCTGATGGCCATGAGTGTGGCTACTGAAGTCGAAGAAGGATCAACAATGGGAGTCGAGTGCCAACTGCAAGCCAAAGAGACCTTTAAGGATGTGGAAATCAATCCCAACTTAACAAAGGATCAGCAAAAGCAGATTAGGGAACTTATGGCAAAATATGCAGAAGTACTTACTGATAAGCTAGGAAGAACTGATTTGGAGGAATTTGACATGAAGTTGAATGACACAGTGCCTGTGCGAGTCAAGACTTACCCAGTTCCTTATGCAAAGCAAAAGACTTTAGAGGAAGAAATACAACAGCTGCTCACCGCAGGAATAATCTCACCATCTGAATCACCTTACAGTGCTAGCGTCGTATTATTGAGAAAGCCAAGTGGAGAACATAGATTGTGCATCGATTATCGACAGCTCAATGCTATAACTGAATTCCAAGCAGAACCTCTGCCTGATCAGAATAAACTCTTCACAGCACTCAACCGAGCTAAGTACTTTGCTAGGATTGATCTCAGTAAGGGATATTACCAGATTCCTGTAAAACCGGAAGTTAGACCATGGTTAGCTTTCAGCACGCCTGGAGGACACTATGAGTTCAACGTTCTTCCATTCGGATTAAGTAATGCTCCCAGCGTCTTTACACGTATGATGAGAAAATTACTCGACCCACTACAGCATCCAGACATCAGTCACTTCATGGATGACATCCTGATCGCAACTGAAACATTTGAAGAGCATGTAGAAACCCTGCATCTTATATTCAGGCGCCTCAGAGAAACTGGATTGACGGCTAGACCAAAGAAGTGTCAGATAGGATTCCAAGAATTGGACTTTCTAGGTCATAAGATATCTCATGGACTGATAACTCCACAAGAGGGAAATGTGGACAAACTCCAGAGAGCACCTCGTCCAAAAACAAAGAAGGATGTAAGATCATTTGTATCCTTATGTGGATTCTATCAAAAATACATCAAGGACTTCAATACTCTGTCAGCACCTTTAACGGATCTTACCAAAAAGGGGAAACCAGAGAAAGTCACTTGGTCAGCTGGCTGTGAGAGAGCTTTCACAGCATTAAAGCAGGCATTAACTGCTCATCCAGTCTTACATCTACCAGACCTCGACCAACCATTCGTGCTGCGCACCGATGCCAGTAACATAGGAATTGGGGCAACGCTGTTGCAGAGAAAGGGAGATGTACCATCAGAGCTATTCCCTGTAGCCTATGCTAGCAGGAAATTGAATGCAGCAGAGAGAAATTACAGTACTATCGAGAGAGAATGTCTTGCGCTCGTATGGAGTGTACAGAAATTTCAAGCATACCTATATGGCAGACACTTCACAGTGCAATGTGACCATCAACCACTCATGTTTCTCGCAGCATCTAAGACTCTGAATGCCCGACTTATGAGGTGGTCGCTGCTTCTTCAACCTTACTCGTTCCAGGTTGAGTATGTTCCTGGGAAAATGAATGTGGGAGCGGACTTCCTGAGTCGACACCCAGTGCCTGATGAACCAGGTCAATCAGATGCAGAAGAGAATACAAGGGAGGAAAAATGGGAACAACTTGATAACTGAAAATGTTGGAAACATAGTTCCATACCATAGAACAATCTGGAGTGGGGCCATGTGGCATAACGCAGCCAACATTATTCATTACCAACAACTGCCGCAAAAAGAGGAAACAACATTGAAAGAAATTGACTTCACAAACGCAATTGGAGATTGGGACTTAAAACTTAACATCAAAACTGGAACTGAACAAGTGACAAATGACGTGGATTCTTGGAAAGATTTCATCAGACCAAGCTCAGAAAACCATTGGATAGGAAAACCACATGACCGCCTTCGCGCCAGTGCATAATTAACATATATTACTATTTCATCAGAAATGTTAATAAGCCCGCACTTTTGTCTGAACTCGCTCCATGGACGGATGTGAGAAGAGTGTGTGACCAAAAATTCAATGGGCAAGGCAAAAGTCTGGATCCGAGGTACGTTTGTTGGCCCTTGATTAGACTAAGAACCCGATGTATCAAGTAATGTAAACCCATGTTTGTGATGTCAATTGAAATGTATGATTATTAATTAAAACCTCTGAAATGTAAAAATGCTCGACTGTAGATTCTAAAGACGCAAAGCCATTCCCGGGCAGAATATCCTCTTCGATGAAACTACAATCTCTGATATTCTTAGAGATAATTATTAACTTTAAGAAGTGCATTCCACTACTATATTCTATTCTAAACAACTGTGAGAAGTGATGATTCGAAAGCAATCTTGTGCATTTCACCAGAAACATTGTTAAAGATGCATCACTATCTACAGCTGAAAAGACAGTTCGTGTACTAGAACAAGTGCCTTGTTCTAAAACAGACTTATCTATGCCTATTTACAATCTAGAAAGCTGAAAGTGAAATCAATCTTTCCTTTCTCCTTTATCTATAGAATTAATAGGGTTTGGCGAAATAAATAGTTATATTTATGTCAAATGTAATTAGATAAGGGCACACATGAACTGCAACACATGAGAAAGTTGTGCTTCGCGGAACACCATCATGCGAAGTGAGCTTAACTCATTACTCAACATAACTTAAAAACACAACACCACTCCACACCACTCATCACCACACAACCCAACACTCAACATCACAACAACAACAGGTAATGGAAGAGAGTTATTAGACACAAGAAGAAGAAGTAGTTAATTGGGAAAACACAGAGAATTATTTATACACATTGTAAACACCATTTAGTGGAAGAAATGTTCTAAATGTATGTCATTTATTTACATGCATCTTGACATATTCTCACTCTTGTCAATGTCTTACTGTACACGTTCACTGACCCCGGTCAAATGAGAACTTACATACAGCAGGAACAAGTTGATACAAGGCGTACACCGTGTGATAATCTCTGACCACCCCAACTTAACCCAACACTAGCTCAGAGAGAAAAGGAGGGGAGGGGAACTAGTTCCTACTTCAGGAATTTAGATTCTTCCGACCTACTTCTTATTATTGTATTGGTAGGAATGTATATATTTATGCGAATATTCATCAGTGATCTTGGTGGCTACATACCAACAACCACCCAACACATCAGCAAATTAACCACCTAAATCAGACCTGAGAGAGGGAAGCCGAGAGAAAGAGATGAACCACAAGTGAGAGGGAGGATGACTTCGCTATGAGCAGAGCATGGGGAGGCCTTCAGAGGAGCTATACGGGCAGACCTGAAGTGGATCCATCAGTCAATGGACCCTGGCTTACCTAATCCTCCAGTCACCAGGTTACCTTTCTCATAGGTTGAATACACACCCAATTTCAGGAAAACTACTGACATTAAATGGTTGAGACACCACTATCATACTTAATATGTACAACATCAAAATGTTTACTATGTTTTCACACTTGTTGACATCTCATATATTGATGCTTGTTATTGCTTGTCTGGGACAATGGTCCAATGTGCAACTGTTCTATTACTTTGTGTAAATCACAATAGAGATGTATGTACTGACCAGAAGGCTCAGGCCAGTCAATAAATGATTAACATGAATTGACCTTCTGTTAATTTGTCAAGTTCAAACCTATCTGTGTAAACAACTTCTTTGTACATCATGTTGTCAAAATCTGATGTGATTGTTTATGTGTTTGATTGTTTAAAGATAAATTAACTCATAATGACTTACTGAATGGGGAAATAAAAAGACTCTAGATCTATCAACTGCTCAACATCCATGTTTTCTTCATCTAAATCAGGCTGAGAAAATTCTCCAGACTTTCCTCAGATTTGATAAACAATAAGGGGGCTCCAGAGCTATCAGAATCATTGGAGAAGGGGCAGATTCCCAGTTAGTAAATTACCATTCTTACCAGGGCCATAATCTATATCTCCTAGACAATACTTAATAGAACGAGGCCTGCAGATAACTCAAGGTTCATATTCTGGGGTTATTGAAGATAGAAGAGGATGGGGCTCTACATCTTTTATTAGAGATGGGGCATGCACTACAGTGATCTCCCACTCCCTTCAAAAATATATGACAAATATGAACAACATTCTTTGTTCCATGTCTATTGCTGTCATGATCTTCAACGCACCGAGTCCCTTCTTAGATCTCATACTAGCTGCTTCCATATGATCCCCGAATTCAGGGGCGTCACTAGGGGGGTGCGGGGGGTGCGGGCCGCACCGGGTGACACCATCAAGGGGTGACACCAAAATAAAAAAAATTGCAAATTTGACAAAGCAGACATAGCAAAATCTCAAAAATTTAACTTTGTCCGAGTTTGTCGAAGTTCTTTATTTATGTTTTACCTGAAGTATTGAAGTTATATTGTTCAATTTGTTTTCTTTCTTATGTCCTTATTAACTTTTTGACTTATTTTACAAACATTACTATATGCGATTATATATGGTACAGGAACACTCGGAAGAAGACCATGGTGAAAGTCTAGAGGGTGACACCAAGAGTTTACCGCACTGGGTGACACCAACCCCAGTGACGCCACTGCCTGAATTGACAGGTTTCTGTCGAAGGTGATTCTCAGGTACCTCAGTTTACTCTCTCTCTCTCTCTCTCTCTCTCTCTCTCTCTCTCTCTCTCTCTCTCTCTCTCTCTCTCTCTCTCTCTCTCTCTCTCTCTCTGTTAACATAACTGCCATTTATTATAAGACTTGAGATGTTAGAATAATAATCCTATTGTCCAGAGATCACCATAACACAGACGCATTATCTGGGTTAATGACATTACCCATCTCTTGACACCGGTCCATCACTTTGTTTATTGTCTCCTACAACTCTTGCGCTATTTGCATCTTGTCTCTCCCCTGCTCTAAGCAAGGACATCATCAGCAATTGCCAGTATCCCTCCAATTCCCGGTGCTAGAATACTCGCAAGCTTGTTTGTGTGCACATTGAACAGCACAGGCGATAGTGCAGATCGTTGTGGTAGTTCCACCGCTGAGGTCAACGAACCTAGGCGGAGAGCAACCCTACGAGAGTGCAGGGTAGCTGCTATCCAATTTACCACCCAGAGTCTAACACCCTTCTCAATAAAAGTGTGCAATAAGAGATCATATCGGACTCTGTTATATGCATCCACAAGATCCTGTGCTGCTGCCATTGTTTCCTAGCTATTCTGAACACCCCCCCCCCCCCTAAAAAAAAACAAAACATCAAACGTAAATGTCGCTACATCTGACAATGTTTCTCTCCTTGGTCGTTAAGTAATGTTGGGGAGCTGTTCTTTTCCCAAGAATTTCTGCAGCTTAACAGCCTATTTCGTGGCGAAGGCAATACGGAGGCAGTTCGTAATCCCGCATACCGCGTTCGAAACACAGATGTGGGCGATTTTGCAGCAGACCACCTTACGTTGTTGTGTTTTTTTTTAATGAAATGATATGGGTGCAGGTCCTTCACTGTGCAATGACAAACTACTGAAAGTGAACTTGCCCAGGAATCACGAACAGACAAAAATGCTGGGTTGATTGCTACGTCCTGTAAAGGATATGCAACCGACAAACTAACTAACAGCAACAATCTTTTCCAGTACCTTGCCAAATGTATTCTGCAAGGGGATAATCCTGTAACCATTAGATCTTCAGTGGTCCTTGCCTGGATTGTGGAGTGGGATTAAATTAATAAATTGATTAAATAGCTGTACACCCACTCTTGATGTACAGATGCTGAGCTAAAGCTCTGATTAAAACTGTCTCCTCCAAATCTCCATCACTCATATCTTAAATATGGGAATGCCTGACTCTGCCAGGTCCTGCCGCAGTGTTCTTGGCTGTTTTCAATACATATGTAAATTGTTTATATTGTAATCATATCACCATCATTTTATATAATGTCATGGAACGCAGGGGTGTTTCCAAGGCACTAGGGCCGGGATCTATACTGGCCAAGACCTGCTGACACGTCCACGCCGTGCGTCCTGGGCAACAGGTGCCGTCGGAGACCTGGCTAACATCAGTAGGATCGCCGATTCCTCCGATGTCGGAGAGTATCTGCTTGCAGGACGAGGACCCACCAGTCTGCACACCAATAAGCCAGACATGGGACAACGGATACTCACGCAAATCTCAGGTCCTGTATGACATCACATTGATGTTGAACAACAGGATGTCTTCATCCGACATACAGGACTTTGCGCTGGAGCTCACAGCCAGCAAACACAAGCAAGTATATAATAATGTCATCACCAATAGATCAGAGGGAAGCAGAGGAAGAGGCCGACCACGTAAACGATGGACGCAGGGAATAACAGTCCATGAGAATATCGATACATGAAGCCCATAAGCGGGCACTCTCCCGCTGTTTATACTTCACCTCGACACCGCAAGGTACAAGAGGAACATGATGAGATGAGATGAGATGAGGTGAGATGAGATGAGACCAATAAATCAATGAATTAACCGGCAACTGAAGGTCACTTCCGGTTCTGTGAGTTGTAGTCAGCAGACGCAAAAACTAACGGTCTGCTTGTAAACAGGCCAGTCTGAGTCCGTCAGGTGACATCGCGATTGTTTCACTGACAGATCGTTTTTACCACGCTCGTCTCTTGAGTTTCTGCACCGACGTTAGAATGGCATTTCTAGAAACGGATACTTTAGGACAAGAAAGGTAAGACTGTGATTTATCTTGCTGAGTGTTATTTGGTGTTAATAAATAAACAGTGCAAGACGTAAGTAAGATGATGATGATGAGATATGGCTGGTCCACACCCCCTTGATTTTGAAGTTCGTTGTCGACAACGGTTGTTTTCGGGGGTTTGTGAATATTTACAGGGAACGGCCGTAAAAGATAACCTATGACCGGAGAGGGACGGTCTTATACAATTGTTTGAAAGTGATCCTCTTTGAACCGCGGAGGTATAATAATAATAATAATAATAATTAATATTATATACTTGGTGTGCTTGCATACATACCAATCAATTACCATTCATTAGAGTTTCGACTTCACTACAGTAGTGGCTCACACTCACAGTCAATACCTAGCAGTGGTTTACGATTCAACAAAAGTGTTCCACAATTAATCAACAAAAGTGGCAAATATTCAGTCCACAAAGGTGGCCCACAATTAATCAACAAAAGTTGCAGATGATCAGTCCACAAAAGTGGCCCACAATCAATCAACATAAGTGGCCCACAATCAACCAAAGTAGCCCACAACCAATCAACAAAAGTGGCCCACAACCAATCAACAAAAGTAGCCCTCAATAAGTCAACAAAAGTGGCCCACGATCAAACCACAAAAGTGGCCCATGGTCAAACCACAAAGTGGCCCATGATCAAACCACAAAGTGAAACGTGGTCCACGATCAAACCACAAAGTGGCCCTCAATAAGTCAATAAACGTGGCCCATGATCAAACCACAAAAGTGGCCCACGATCAAACCACAAAAGTGGCCCGCAATAAGTCAATAAACGTGGTCTACAGTAAAACCACAAAAGGGGTCCACGATCAAAATGGCAAAAGTGGCCCTCAAAAAGCCAATAAACGTGGCTCACAGTAAAATCACAAAAGGGGCCCACGATCAAACCACAAAAGTGGCCCTCAATAAGTCAACAAAAGTGGCCCACGATCAAACCACAAAAGTGGCCCTCAATAAGTCAACAAAAGTGGCCCATGATAAAACCACAAAAGTGGCCCACGATCAAACCACAAAAGTGGCCCTCAATAAGTCCCAACAGTGGCCCATGATCAGTTCCAAGCAATGGCAGGATTCTTGCTTCTGAAGTTTTCTTACAACCTCAGTGTTCCTGTTTGATGTGTAATGAGAAATGAGGATACATAAACAGTGAAATGAAAGTGCAGTCCGTCTATTCTGTTATCTCCCACCAAAAGAAGTATATGAGATATTGAAGGTATATGGTGTTAGCTTCATATTTCTGAGACCAGTTGGCACCCAGTGAATGATGTGGTCAGTATTAACGCCAGCCGCCTTGACTTCTTAGCAAATGTACTATGACCCATATGAAGCCGCATTGACCTGGGGGAGTCTGTGTCCATGAAAACATCCCCAGCCTTGAGGGCAATTGGAACAGCTGTCCATCAGCCTGGCAGGCAAGCATGTTGACCACTGAGTTGCCTTCTCTCACTCATGGGAGACAGACCTGACAGACATGCCTATTGTGATTAGAAGCACTAGTCCACAAGCTTGACCAAACAGTCATTTTTAAAATGGTGCTACATAATTCATGATATCTGGGTGTCAAAATATAAAACTTATGCCAGAGATTGCATGGCGGCTGTCTGAATCTTGTTCCTGCTGTCAGCTGTGCATATATTTATGTATTAAAATCTGTTTTCTTCTATTAGGTTTTCCCTTCTTCTTTTGGATCCTGGAGAGATCTACTTTGAAGATTTCAGCGTCTACTATTACCCAGCCGGACTGTCTCAGCAACAAGCGCTACAGAAGTCAGTCAGATAATGTCTTTGAAATGCTGTGTTACACATTCAGACAATTCATGTATTCATTTGTTGTGTATGTTGTTTGATGCTTGTGTGCAGGATGTTGAATCAGCCCTTAATCTGCTTCCTGTGTTGCTTCTCTGCTACCCAAGGCTGTTGAGAATAATCACAACCTGTATGGGGGTTGGGTGGTAGAGTTTCTTAAGGGTTGCAACCATGGGCTGTTTTAGGTACGAACGAACAAACAAACTTTATTTTCAAAGGGTTTAGAATTGGGCCTCCTCCAAAGTCGGACCTGCATGGTGAGGAACCACCAGTCTGCACACCAATAAGCCAGACATGGAACAACGGATACTCACGCAAACCTCAGGTCCTGTATGACATCACACTTAGTTAGTTATCAGTTAGTTATCAGTTGGGGTATCTTCGTTGCACTCCGGACATGTCCATAGGTGCTCAGATCCTCCCCCCAGCATATGCATCAGCGTCCGGTGGCTAATAGTGCCAGTTCTGTGTTGGTTGACGAGGCGCTTTGTTTTCCCGATGTACCTCTCGCGTCTGGCTGTGCCGATTCTTACTCCCAGGTCTTTCATCCTGGAAAGCGATGTGGAATCACTAGCGTCAAAATCCTCTGTTCTCGCCATATCTTTAAGGGCGTTAATAACATCGGCACGATCCATGGGCTGGCCATCTACAGGGGGTGCAGAGCCAGCCAATTTATCAGCTCGTTCATTTCCCTCGACTCCCGCATGTCCCGGGACGAAGATGAAAGTGACTTTGCGGACAACAGACTTCCGCAGCGACTCAGTCCACTGTCTACGTACAGATCCAGCTTCGACCTTCTGAATCATGCTCATTGAATCACTTAGTACACACACGTTGGTATAATTCTGTGATTCCAGCCATATGAAAGCCTGTGTAACTGCCATCACCTCCATCGTCATGCTGCTCGTGGTCATGGAGTGGGCACCACTGGATTCTTGAACGGTTCGGCCCGCTGAGCGGGCTGTAAATGCCCGCGCACTTCTCTGCTGCTTTACAACAGATCCATCTGTATAGATGAGCACTTCGGGGCTATCTGAGTGATCATAGATGAGCGCGTTAACCTCTGCATTGACAGCGGCAGGGTTCTGCTCTCTGCACCGTCTGTCGAGTGTGATAATGCAGGAGAAGGTACACTTAAAAGCTGGAGGCATCGGCACCCATTCCTTGCCGGGGTTGATACTGGTAAGACTGCAGACCTGTCCGACGACATCTTCCGCCCGACCCATCCATGATTTGCCCCTCTTTAGCCTGTCACCCTTTTCATCACACTGATGTTGGACAATAGGATGTCTTCATCTGACATACAGGACTTCACGCTGGAGTTCACAGTCAGCGAATGCAAACAAGCAAGCATGGAGGATGTGACTGCCTTTGCTGTCCCATATCTGTACACTGATGGACACTCCATGGGTAGTGTGGCTGTCTTTGTTGTCCCATATCTGTACACTGATGGACACTCCATGGGTAGTGTGGCTGCCTTTGTTGTCCCATATCTGTACACTGATGGACACTCCATGGGTAGTGTGGCTGTCTTTGTTGTCCCATATCTGTACACTGATGGACACTCCATGGAGGATGTGACTGCCTTTGCTGTCCCATATCTGTACACTGATGGACACACCATGGGTAGTGTGGCTGCCTTTGCTGCCCCATATCTGTACACTAATGGACACTCCATGGGTAGTGTGGCTGCCTTTGTTGTCCCATATCTGTACACTGATGGACACTCCATGAGTGGTGTGACTGCCTTTGTTGTCCCATATCTGTACACTGATGGACACTCCATGCGTGGTGTGGCTGCCTTTGTTGTCCCATATCTGTACACTGATGGACACTCCATGGGTAGTGTGGCTGCCTTTGCTGTCCCATATCTGTACACTGATGGACACACCATGGGTAGTGTGGCTGCCTTTGTTGTCCCATATCTGTACACTGATGGACACACCATGGGTAGTGTGGCTGCCTTTGTTGTCCCATATCTGTACACTGATGGACACACCATGGGTAGTGTGGCTGCCTTTGTTGTCCCATATCTGTACACTGATGGACACACCATGGGTAGTGTGGCTGCCTTTGTTGTCCCATATCTGTACACTGATGGACACACCATGGGTAGTGTGGCTGCCTTTGTTGTCCCATATCTGTACACTGATGGACACTCCATGGAGGATGTGACTGCCTTTGTTGTCCCATATCTGTACACTGATGGACACTCCATGGAGGATGTGACTGCCTTTGCTGTCCCATATCTGTACACTGATGGACACTCCATGGGTGGTGTGGCTGTCTTTGTTGTCCCATATCTGTACACTGATGGACACTCCATGGATGGTGTGGCTGCCTTTGTTGTCCCATATCTGTACACTGATGGACATTCCATGGGTGGTGTGGCTGTCTTTGTTGTCCCATATCTGTACACTGATGGACATTCCATGGGTGGTGTGGCTGTCTTTGTTGTCCCATATCTGTACACTGATGGACATTCCATGGGTGGTGTGGCTGTCTTTGTTGTCCCATATCTGTACACTGATGGACACTCCATGGGTGGTGTGGCTGTCTTTGTTGTCCCATATCTGTACACTGATGGACATTCCATGGATGGTGTTGCTGCCTTTGTTGTCCCATATCTGTACACTGATGGACATTCCATGGGTGGTGTGGCTGTCTTTGTTGTCCCATATCTGTACACTGATGGACACTCCATGGGTGGTGTGGCTGTCTTTGTTGTCCCATATCTGTACACTGATGGACACTCCATGAGTGGTGTGGCTGCCTTTGCTGTCCCATATCTGTACACTGATGGACACTACATGAGTGGTGTGGCTGCCTTTGTTGTCCCATATCTGTACACTGATGGACACTCCATGGGTGGCGTGGCCGCCTTTGCTGCCCCATATCTGTACACTGATGGACACTCCATGGGTGGCGTGGCCGCCTTTGCTGCCCCATATCTGTACACTGATGGACACTCCATGGGGAGGGGGTGTGGCTGCCTTTGCTGCCCCATATCTGTACACTATGGACACTCCATGGGTGGTGTGGCTGCCTTTGCTGCCCCATATCTGTACACTGATGGACACTCCATGGGGGATATGGTCAGTATCATGCTGACTGCCTCTGCTGCCCAAGATATTTCCTGGTGCCCATTTTGACTGTCACTGGAACAGAAATCCCTGCCTCAATGGAGATTTGATCACATGACCACTGAACCAGCAAGAAAACGTTCTAGTAGCTGCACTATCACACTTCCTACAGTCTGATATATTTGAGAGAGAGAGAGAGAGAGAGAGAGAGAGAGAGAGAGAGAGAGAGAGAGAGAGAGACTTGATTTCTGGACAAACATGATTGTGTCTCCTCTCGGAGAACCAAACCCCAGACTTCTGAGATAATAAAGTACTACCACTCTTGCATGAAAACACATCTGTATAAAACCTTCCCAAAAGAAACCATGTTTACTCTGAATTTGTCTATAACCTAGTTAACTTGATGGCATGTCTGAGCTTTTACACGTGTAATCCAGCCTGTCTTATTGTATATACAATTATATTAATGATAGACTTGAGCATATTTGAATATTTCTGTTTCCAGGAAACAGAGAGGTCTTCTGAAACTGTGCTCCAAATCCATTGTGTTTGTTCCCAAGGAAATACAATTTCCTATTATCAAGGTACTTGTAGAATGCTATTACTGCTCGTACACACGACTGTTTTCACCATTGATTGTTAGTATTAATGAACTAGGTAATCACATAAAACATATACATGAATGTTTGTGAAGTATGAGACCTTTACATATACTAGGCCACAGCAGTATTAGGTGAGGTGACCAGTTTCTCTTGTCATATCCTCAATAATATTGTTGTGGGTATCTATCTCTGCCTCACATATGTAAAGAAGACCCACCCCAGCTTATGAAGGTCAGAGTTCAAGCAGTTAATGTAGCTAAGTTTGGCCTATTATCAGTGTTCATGTTTCATATTAGAACTTGACGACGAGAATAAGACCCTCCTCAAAATGTTGCCGTATTGACTGTTGCAACTGGGACTGCATAGTCTGGCATCATATTTATGCAGCAGTCACAAATCTTATGATAATGTGCATTGGAAAGAGCACATAAAAGAGCCTGACATCTCCCGCCAACACTTCATGGAGATAAATGGAGGAAGAGAAGAAGAACTAGACAGATCTAATGCAAACAAAAATCCCTGCCTGCCACCCAGGAGCCGTGGTGTGGCTACCTGCAGGTGAGGTCACAGTGCAGGTGAGAATGTAAGACCAGCACCAGATTTCACGTGCCCAGACCTGGTCATGGAGCTCAGTGTCCACAGAGTGCTCAGTCTGACTGACACTTCCAGGATAGCAATGCCTGCCTGCAGATGTGAGGTTACCAGTGCTGGTTTCTGGACTAGAAGGGGGGAGGAGGAACTCTGCAACATAGTTCCCATATTTATAGGCTGATAGCGGTTGTTGGTGCATGGTTCAGGCATCAAGATTCATTCTAAGGTGTGAAAACCACTTCAGTTGTTGTCTCTAAACATGCTTGACATTGATAACTGAAGTCTTGGAAGAAGAAAACCACTTTATTTGTTGTCTCTAGACCATGCTTTACATTGATAACTGAAGTCTTGTCTTGGAAGAAGAAAACCACTTTATTTGTTGTCTTTAGACCATTATTGACCTTGATAACTGAAGTCTTGGCAGAAGAAAACCACTTTATTTGTTGTCTCTTGACTATGCTTGACATTGATAACTGAAGTCTTGGAAGAAGAAAACCACTTTATTTGTTGTCTCTAGACCATTATTGACATTGATAACTGAAGTCTTGGAAGAAGAAAACCACTTTATTTGTTGTCTCTAGACCATGCTTTACTTTGATAACTGAAGTCTTGTCTTGGAAGAAGAAAACCACTTTATTTGTTGTCTTTAGACCATTATTGACCTTGATAACTGAAGTCTTGGCAGAAGAAAACCACTTTATTTGTTGTCTCTAGACCATTATTGACATTGATAACTGAAGTCTTGGAAGAAGAAAACCACTTTATTTGTTGTCTCTAGACCATGCTTTACATTGATAACTGAAGTCTTGTCTTGGAAGAAGAAAACCACTTTATTTGTTGTCTCTAGACCATGCTTTACATTGATAACTGAAGTCTTGTCTTGGAAGAAGAAAACCACTTTATTTGTTGTCTTTAGACCATTATTGACCTTGATAACTGAAGTCTTGGCAGAAGAAAACCACTTTATTTGTTGTCTCTTGACCATGCTTGACATTGATAACTGAAGTCTTGGAAGAAGAAAACCACTTTATTTGTTGTCTCTAGACCATTATTGACATTGATAACTGAAGTCTTGGAAGAAGAAAACCACTTTATTTGTTGTCTCTTGACCATACTTGACATTGATAACTGAAGTCTTGGAAGAAGAAAACCACTTTATTTGTTGTCTCTAGACCATGCTTTACATTGATAACTGAAGTCTTGTCTTGGAAGAAGAAAACCACTTTATTTGTTGTCTCTAGACCATTATTGACATTGATAACTGAAGTCTTGGAAGAAGAAAACCACTTTATTTGTTGTCTCTTGACCATGCTTGACATTGATAACTGAAGTCTTGGAAGAAGAAAACCACTTTATTTGTTGTCTCTTGACCATACTTGACATTGATAACTGAAACAAGGGAGAGGTGGTCGAGCTTTTGTGAGATCAGATGAAAAAGGCAGGGGAACAGATTCAGAACCTGTATATGGAAAGAATGATATTGCGGGGGATCAGCATTGGTTCTGGAAGAATCTCAAAACTGAGAGGGAAGACCAGGAAAACTTTTGATCAGATAGCAGTGGGAATGATTAGTAGTGTGACTCTTCGCTGGCTGTTGAATGAGGAGACGGAATGTGTATGGGATTGTCCTGAGTGCAGTGATGTTGGTTCGTTGCTCAACTCAACTCAACAGGGAAACTCTTTATTTGTTATCTCTTGACATTGATAACTGAATTTTTGAAGAAAAACAACTTTTATCATTTGCCATTTAACTTCCTCATAATCTCTGAATGTTTGAGTAAAGGTGACAACTGATTAGCCACTGTGTTTGCTTGTTTGCAATATTGTTTCTGTCTCTGCATCAAATCTTCATCCTGTGTGCAAATGCTGTCTACGTATCTGCACTCTGAGACTTGTTTTATTTTGGTATTGCCTTTCCTTTAGGTATATTTTGTGGATGTTGTGACCAGTGATGTTGGGATCAGTGACCATTGAGTCAGGTCTTAGTCAGATATGACTGAGCTACCGTATGACAGTAGACGGTACTACCTGCTTTCTGTCAGCGCCGAATGTTGGGCGGCGCTTACCAAACCCGACACCCCACATTGTGCCAACGGCTTTGGGCGGAAGAGCGCAATTGGGAGGGTACTAGCCTTATCCTGGTGCGAGGAAATGCAACCCAAAGACAAAATAAGTCATGGCAGGGCAGACCAGGCCCTAAGCCTTGGTTGGCAGCTGGTCTAGGATCGAAGCTCCGACAGGCGGACAGTTAGAGCATTGCTTTGCTGATCCGGCAGCTTCTGCAGCTTGTCTTGTTCCAGATTATAGGTGTCAACTTTCCTCTGGAGTGAACTAGGCAGGCCAGAGAGAGGGATCATGCTGCATGGGCAACACATGGTTTCTTTATTTTAGCCCAGGCTTTGTGCTATGGAGAGACTCTTCTTTATGGCAGTGAAACCTGGACAACTTACTCACGCCAAGAGAAACGTTTACACAGCTTTCTGCGGTTTCTGCGAAGAATACTTGGTATTAAGTGGCAAGACAAAATCACAAATACTGAAGTATTGGAAAGATCAGGTTGTGTGACGGTGTATTCCATGCTCAGTCTTCGTAGACTTAGATGGATAGGACACGTTAGGAGGATGGATGATGGTAGAATACCAAAGGACATCTTTTTTGGTGAATTACAGACGGGTAGGAGATCTCAGGGTCGGCCTCTACTACGATACAAAGATGTGTGTAAGCGGGACATGATTGATACAGGCATTGATAATGCACATTGGGAGCAAGTCGCCGCTGAACGTGTTGCATGGAGGGCAACTATCAGGAATGGAATAAAGACAAAGGAGAAAATGATTGCAGATAAAGCACACATAGAGCGTGAGAGACGTAAGATGATGCAAAATGGTGGAAGTGACCATGTTTTCACATGCACCTACTGTGGGCAAACATTTGCAGCAAGAATTGGCCTTACCAGCCACACTCGCCACCGCCATGGATCGTAGTTATTAAGCCTTTTTGAAGCACAATGTACCAAACTATCGTCTGTCAAGACGGAAAGGTGCCAATGATGTGACCAGTAATACACTCATAAGTGTCAATACTAGAAGTTTTACAATATCAACTAATGGTAATGTTTCTTTTAAATATTTGGGGAAGACGGTAAACATTTAGTCACATTTTTTTCTTCTGAATGTAAAATATGTGATTTTCTTGTCTTGTGGAACGATTGCTCTGATGATGTTCTCTCTGTCCACATTAGTTTCCACTGAAGTTTGTGCACAACATTGATGAATGGTCTGGTGGACTTTTCTCCAAGTGAGTAACATTGTTTGTCATTGTTGCTTCAGGTTGTAGCCTTCTGGTTGTGTAGCAGGTGGCAGGAGAGTTGACGTGTCTAACTCCCACATCATTGCATGAGTCAACCTGTCTAACTCTCACATCATTGCATGTGTGTCTGATTCTGGGTCAAGCTTGGGATTAAAAGACAGGGAAACCCTTGAGACCATAAACGAACATGAGAAATAGCATTTATATTATCTAGTGTCTCCTCTTATCTCTACTTGTTTTCTCTTCCTCGCTATGATACCTGTGAATTTATTTATCATGTGAAGAAAATATCCGAAGCCTGTACACAGAGTGGTGATTGCGCGAGCAAGCCACCTGTATTCCACAGCAGTGGGATGGATAAAAACCGCTGTCAGAATGCATTAGCAGTTATATGTATGGGGAAAAAAAAACTGGCAGCACAAATAGCATCGTGCACATAAAAAAAAAAACTGCTGATAGAAACCAGCATCATACAAATAAAAAATGGTGCTGACACAAACCAGCATCGTATAAATAAAAAAAAACTGCTGACACACACCAGCATCCTATAAATATAGAAACTTACTGACACACACCAGCATCCTATAAATAAAAAAACTTACTGACACACACCAGCATCCTATAAATAAAGAAACTTACTGACACACACCCTTTATTGGTCGTCCAAACAATAGTGTAGCAGGTGGAAGACCTGTGGCAACATGTGGTACCTCTCGATAGACAAACATTGCTGCTGATAAGTACACGTCCCAACTATCTGGTACTTCTCGATAGGCAAACATTGCTGCTGATAAGTACACGTCCCAACTATCTGGTACTTCTCGATAGGCAAACATTGCTGCTGATAAGTACACGTCCCAACTATCTGGTACTTCTCGATAGACAAACATTGCTGCTGATAAGTACACGTCCCAACTATCTGGTACTTCTCGATAGGCAAACATTGCTGCTGATAAGTACACGTCCCAACTATCTGGTACTTCTCGATAGGCAAACATTGCTGCTGATAAGTACACGTCCCAACTATCTGGTACTTCTCGATAGACAAACATTGCTGCTGATAAGTACACGTCCCAACTATCTGGTACTTCTCGATAGGCAAACATTGCTGCTGATAAGTACACGTCCCAACTATCTGGTACTTCTCGATAGACAAACATTGCTGCTGATAAGTACACATCCCAACTATCTGGTACTTCTCGATAGACAAACATTGCTGCTGATAAGTACACGTCCCAACTATCTGGTACTTCTCGATAGGCAAACATTGCTGCTGATAAGTACACGTCCCAACTATCTGGTACTTCTCGATAGGCAAACATTGCTGCTGATAAGTACACGTCCCAACTATCTGGTACTTCTCGATAGGCAAACATTGCTGCTGATAAGTACACGTCCCAACTATCTGGTACTTCTCGATAGACAAACATTGCTGCTGATAAGTACACGTCCCAACTATCTGGTACTTCTCGATAGACAAACATTGCTGCTGATAAGTACACGTCCCAACTATCTGGTACTTCTCGATAGGCAAACATTGCTGCTGATAAGTACACGTCCCAACTATCTGGTACTTCTCGATAGGCAAACATTGCTGCTGATAAGTACACGTCCCAACTATCTGGTACTTCTCGATAGACAAACATTGCTGCTGATAAGTACACGTCCCAACTATCTGGTACTTCTCGATAGACAAACATTGCTGCTGATAAGTACACGTCCCAACTATCTGGTACTTCTCGATAGGCAAACATTGCTGCTGATAAGCACATGTCCCAACTATCTGGTACTTCTCGATAGGCAAACATTGCTGCTGATAAGTACACGTCCCAACTATCTGGTACTTCTCGATAGGCAAACATTGCTGCTGATAAGTACACGTCCCAACTATCTGGTACTTCTCGATAGACAAACATTGCTGCTGATAAGTACACGTCCCAACTATCTGGTACTTCTCGATAGACAAACATTGCTGCTGATAAGTACACGTCCCAACTATCTGGTACTTCTCGATAGACAAACATTGCTGCTGATAAGTACACGTCCCAACTATCTGGTACTTCTCGATAGACAAACATTGCTGCTGATAAGTACACGTCCCAACTATCTGGTACTTCTCGATAGGCAAACATTGCTGCTGATAAGTACACGTCCCAACTATCTGGTACTTCTCGATAGGCAAACATTGCTGCTGATAAGTACACGTCCCAACTATCTGGTACTTCTCGATAGACAAACATTGCTGCTGATAAGTACACGTCCCAACTATCTGGTACTTCTCGATAGACAAACATTGCTGCTGATAAGTACACATCCCAACTATCTGGTACTTCTCGATAGGCAAACATTGCTGCTGATAAGTACACGTCCCAACTATCTGGTACTTCTCGATAGACAAACATTGCTGCTGATAAGTACACGTCCCAACTATCTGGTACTTCTCGATAGGCAAACATTGCTGCTGATAAGTACACGTCCCAACTATCTGGTACTTCTCGATAGACAAACATTGCTGCTGATAAGTACACGTCCCAACTATCTGGTACTTCTCGATAGGCAAACATTGCTGCTGATAAGTACACGTCCCAACTATCTGGTACTTCTTGATAGGCAAACATTGCTGCTGATAAGTACACGTCCCAACTATCTGGTACTTCTCGATAGACAAACATTGCTGCTGATAAGTACACGTCCCAACTATCTGGTACTTCTCGATAGGCAAACATTGCTGCTGATAAGTACACATCCCAACTATCTGGTACTTCTCGATAGGCAAACATTGCTGCTGATAAGTACACGTCCCAACTATCTGGTACTTCTCGATAGACAAACATTGCTGCTGATAAGTACACGTCCCAACTATCTGGTACTTCTCGATAGGCAAACATTGCTGCTGATAAGTTCACGTCCCAACTATCTGGTTTCTCCTGGGCTAACTTGTTCAAGATCGATTTGAAAGTCCCTGTATATTTGTCCACAAGACCCACAGAATGCTCACTACTCTATACAGATAAGGGTCTATCACGATATGCATGAGGCATGTAAAAGGGAAGTTGACTGTACGTAGAAGTGAGTTGCTTTAATTCTTTGAATCTGTCCTCACCCTGGGAAGGTTAACCAGTCAACAAATGCCCACAGAAATCGGATGTGTCGGCCTAACAGTGCAAGAACACAGCTCTGCTATAAACTGGGAAAAAGCAATCACGTCTGAAAAAATTCTCCGGATGAATGCAGCAGCAGAAGAAGAAGAATCTGTCCACAGACACACTTTTGTCCGAGACGTTTGTTGTCTCAGTTCACTCATGTTGCTGCTTATGCATGTGTTTGTGTATTTGCAATGCTGTCTCTTGTATAAAGTTTGGAAACTTCATGTTTGTCTTTGTCCCCAACAGGGTCGAGCGTGTCATCAAAATTGTCACGGATCAGACAGTGGAGATGAAAGAAAAAAATATTACAGCTCCGTTTGTGTTCAGGAAGGTATTGTACATTGTGCAGTGCTGGGTTGTGTTTCACTGGGTCTGTAGGAGTTGCTCCTTATCTCTTGGATTCTGTAATCCCTGCAGTCTGCGCTTAGATATTGTACAATCTCAGATTTATCTGGGGGGGGGGGGGCAGAGCAGTGTTTAGGATAGTGCTAGAATAACAAATGAATATGTTCAAAATGGAATAACGTGAAATTCCAAAATTAAAGAAAGTGGGTCGTCAGACATGGATGATTGAAGAAATTTTACAGCTAATGGAAACAAGAAGACAGAACAAAAATAATCCTGCCAAATATAAATTAATTCACAGAAAAGTCAGAACATTATGTAAGGAGGCAAAAGAAGCATGGCTCGAGAAAAATTGCATAGAAATTGAAAAATAACACAACAGTAAAAATGCTAAACTAATGCAGTAAAGAATTCAGGAGCTTACTAATCAAAGAACACACACATCAGCAGGCTGGCTGCCTATAGACAAAAGATGGAAAAATCATAATAGAAAAAGATCAGATTTTACATGTATGGTCAGATTATGTGAAAAACTTTTATGATGATAACAGAGAAGAACAGTATGATATTCAAAATAATAATGAAGGATCATCAATTTTGAAGATGGAGGTTCAGAATGCTCTTAACCATATGAAAACTGGCAAGACCCCCGGTTCAGACAGCATCACAACAGAAATGATTAGTGCTTTAGAAGAATGCAGAATAGATAAAGTTACCAGACTCCTGAATACAATATATGATACTGGAGATATACCTCATGAGTTATGTAATTCTGTATTTATTGCAATCGCAAAGAAATCAGTAGCCTTGGAATGTGATCAACATCGAACAATTAGTATAATGAGTCCCCGGGAAGGTTAACCCGGTCAACAAATGCCCGCAGAAGTCGGATGTGTCGGCCTAACGGCGCAATAACGCAGCTCTGCTGTAAACAGGCACAACGCAATCACGTCCGAAAAAAAAAAAACTCCGGATGAACGAAGAAGAAGAAGAAGAAGTATAATGAGTCACATCATGAAGATTTTGCTAAGAATTATCGTGCAAAGAGTTAGGAAGAAAATAATCCTGAAATAGGAGAGAAACAAAGTGGGTTTGTAGAAGGCAAGGGTACAGTAAATGCTGTGTATATACTGAGAAACATAATCGAACGTTCTATAGAAGTAAACAAAGATCTACACCTTTGCTTTATTGACTACACAAAGGCTTTCGATAAAGTGAGACATGTCAACATGATAAGGATGCTTGAAGATCTACAAATTGATGGAAAAGATCTTAGACTTGTAAAAAACATATATTGGAAACAACAAGCTGCCATAAGAGTTGATAATGAAGTAAGCCAATATCAGCCTATTAAGAGAGGTGTGAGACAGGGATGTGTAATGTCTCCAGATCTTTTTTCTCTGTACAGTGAAAATATTTTCAGAAATATAGAAGATATGGAAGGAATCTACATTGGGAGACGATACTTCAATAATGTTAGATACGCAGATGATACAGTCTTGATTGCAGACAATGAACAGGACCTGCAACATTTTAGTAAATGTGTTTGTTGCACACAGTGAACAACTTGGGTTAGAATTGAATTGTAAGAAGACACAGATTATGGTCTCTACTAGGAAGGAAGAAATACCACTATGAATATACAAGTAAATGGGCATTTTCTTCAACAAGTGAATCGATACAGCTATCTCAGTACAGTCATAACATCTGATGGGAGATGCCTTGAAGAGATTAGAACAAGAATATTATTAATGGTACAGATATTCACAGCCTTACTGCAGTGAACCTCACTTACATGTGCTGGGTGGATCTTTGAGTCCAGTGACTGTGTGAACTTATGCAACAAGTGATGTGATAGAGCTCCAGCTGGGTCCTTGACTGCACTGCCTTGCCTATCAGAGGGACAAAATATACTACAGACAGGTCATAGTGCCCAGTGGATAGTATATTTCTTCACTAACATGGCAGTCTGGATTCAATGCCTAAACATGACAGTCTGGGTTCAATCCCCGGTGTACACCGGGTTGCTATCTGGCCTTGGCATTTACTTAGCCTGATAAACCAGATGCCAGATATTTGCCGGGAATGACAGACAGCCTGGTCTCCCCATCTGACGGTGATGTCATGTGGTGAGTGTGAACCTGTGTCAGTGGACTCATGTTGTTGCCATCAGATTGACTGCTTGGTTTCCTCATCAAGCAGGAGGATACGCACCACCTGTTCTCCCTGAACTACGCAGCAGTGGATGATTGCCTGCCACAGATGTGTCAGTTACACAGAGCCTCCACCCTGCCCCCGGGAGACCAGCAGGCTATGGTGGGTGGCTTGTTGTTGATTGTCATTGTCAATGTCATTGTCATTGATTGTCATTCTCATTGATTGTCATTGTCATTGATTGTCATTTTCATTGATTGTCATTGATAATGACTGAAATTGATTTTGATTGTGACTATAATTGATTGCTGCTGTAATTGATTGTGTGACATATAATTTGTTGTGACTGTAATTGATTATGACTATAATTTGCTGTGACTGTAGTTGTTTGTGACTGTAATTGATTATGAATAATTGATTTTGACCATAATTTATTGAGACTGCATTTAATTGTGACAGTAATTGATTGTGATTGTAATAGATTGCGACTGTAATTGATTGTGTCTGATTGATGTTGACTGTTATTGATTGTGACCATAATTGATTGATTGCAATTGCCTCTTGCAGTTGAACGCCATCATGTTGTCTAGACAGTCAAGGGTCAAGTTTAACACCAGCTGGTAGGTATTCAGATGATCAGCTCATTCATATGAGTTTATGTTGCACACAGCAAAATGAAGAACATCTTATGCAATGAATCCTTTTCTTTGGAGGCTTGAAATAGAGCTCATGCATGTTACCTAGACCAGTTATGAGATATGGCTGAATCCGGAACAATTAGTAATAAGCAAACATATCACTTGAAGCCACAGAGATGGGGTGTTAAAGAAGAATGCTGAGAGGTCCTTGGACAGCCAAAATGAGTAATCTAAATGTTTTCAAAGAGGCTAAGATACAAACATCAGAAAGAGGTATCTGACATTTGTGGCCACATTATGAGAAGAGAAAAACGAACATCTTGTGACAACTGGATACATTTGTGGAAATAGAGATTGAGGAAGGCAGAGAAAAGAGAAGATTCTTGTGTCATGGCATGGAAAGGTGTCAGCACGGGAATTGATGCATGCTCTTGGAGTTCACAACACAAGGAGAAGCATGACTGCCCCTGCCATGTGGCCAAGTACTTGGTGATGAGCATGTTTTCATCAGCTGCACAGTCAACTAGACCTTTGTTCCTCACATAGATTTGTTGGTTCTTCACATAGATTTGTTGGTTCTTCACATAGATTTGTTGGTTCCTCACATAGATTTGTTGGTTCCTCGCATAGATTTGTTGGTTCCTTGCGTAGATTTGTTGGTTCCTTGCATAGATTTGTTGGTTCTTCACATAGATTTGTTGGTTCTTCACATAGATTTGTTGGTTCCTCACATAGATTTGTTGGTTCCTTAAATAGATTTGTTGGTTCCCCACATAGATTTGTTGGTTCCTCACATATATTTGTTGGTTCCTCACATAGATTTGTTGGTTCCTCACATAGATTTGTTAGTTCCTCACATAGATTTGTTGGTTCATCACATAGATTTGTTAGTTCCTCACATAGATTTGTTAGTTCCTCACGTAGATTTGTTAGTTCCTCACATAGATTTGTTGGTTCATCATATAGATTTGTTGGTTCCTCACATAGATTTGTTGGTTCCTCATATAGATTTGCATGGAGATGTCTACTTACACGGTTAGATGTGTTGCCTTGCTTGTTTAGTGTCCACTTGATGTTGTTTATACATCACTTTCTTGGTCTTTCTCTGGCTCTATGTCCAGATCTTTCTCTGGCTCTATGTCCAGATCTTTCTCTGGCTCTTTGTCCAGATCTTTCTCTGGCTCAATGTCCAGATCTTTCTCTGGCTCAATGTCCAGATCTTTCTCTGGCTCTATGTCCAGATCTTTCTCTGGCTCTATGTCCATATCTTTCTCTGGCTCTATGTCCAGATCTTTCTCTGGCTCTATGTCCAGATCTTTCTCTGGCTCTGTTTCCAGATCTTTCTCTGGCTCTATGTCCAGATCTTTCTCTGGCTCTTTGTCCAGATCCTTCTCTGGCTCAATGTCTAGATCTTTCTCTGGCTCTATATCCAGATCTTTCTCTGGCTCTGTTTCCAGATCTTTCTCTGGCTCTATGTCCAGATCTTTCTCTGGCTCTATGTCCAGATCTTTCTCTGGCTCTTTGTCCAGATCTTTCTCTGGCTCAATGTCCAGATCTTTCTCTGGCTCTATGTCCAGATCTTTCTCTGGCTCTTATGTCCAGATCTTTCTCTGGCTCTATGTCCAGATCTTTCTCTGGCTCTATGTCCAGATCTTTCTCTGGCTCTATGTCCCGATCTCATTTGCTTGTCAGTTGTTGATCAGGTTTCATCCTCATCAGATGTCCATACCACTTTGCTTGTTATCTGTCAATGAATTCCATACATGATGTTACACCTGTGATGTGCCATATGTCATCTGAATGTCAGCTGAATTCCATACATGATGTTACACCTATGATGTGCCATATGTCATCATTTCACATTGCTCTCTTTTGGTACCCTCAACAGGTGTTCCCAAGATTCCATCTGACATGTGACCAGTTGTCTCTGGTGGGATGTTGAAAGGGACCCAGTTTGACATTGGTAGCCAGGTGCTGGAAGACAAATGTGTCATTTGTCCCTTGATTTCCATCGCAATCTTTGGATATTTGATTAATGATAATGGCTGATAAGCAACATTGTTTGCCATTTGACATGATATCTAGTTACTATCTGTGTGTCGAATTTTCCTTCTTCTGTCAAAGTGTTGCCTATATTTTTGAACTTTGTGACTTGTTTTTCTCTGGTCTTGTTAGTTTGTAAAATTGATGAGTCTGTTGGCTTGCTGATTTTCATCATTTCAGTCTTCTGGATTTTTATGTTGAATTTCTTACTTGTCATTGAAAGCAAATTGATATGGTGGAGCAGTTGCTCTCCATCTTTATAGACTGAACTCTGGCTATCTGCCAGCAGTAGTCTATTGAGTGCGTTAAAAAGCTGCGTCATAATCTTATTCCAGGCCTGTCAGGTCTGGCTTGAACAGTAGAAGTCAGATCACACAGTCCTGATGTGTGCCTGTTGTTCTGCAGTTGTTCAGACCACTTCATTACAACTCTGGTATAAAGCTGTAATGTTGCTTAACAGCTGCTCCTTTGGTCTGTAGTTTCTCATTTCTGAAAGAATGTTTTTGTGTACTCTGTCAAACACCATTTTCTTGTCAACAAATAGTATATTTAGCTCTTCATTGCATTCAATTACTATTTCACTCAGTTGCGTGAAGGTGAATAAGTCATTTGTGCAACCAATTCTTCTTCTGACACCAAATTATGAATTGCTCACATGTGTACTGACTTATCTGTAGCTGAAGTATTTTATCTGTGTGACTTAATAACAAAATGTCTCTAAATGTTCCACATTTTCTTCTGTTGCCATTGGCTTTCCACACGGGCACTTTCTTCCAGCTCTTTCCCCTCCTTATTTACTCTTCTGCTCCTTCTCCTTCATCCCACTTTGTCATCATCTTCTTCTTTGTCCTTATCCTCTGTCAAATGGCTACTCTTTAGTATACATTTACATGTTCAGTAATTCTGAATTGGAGACAGAAAACAAAGCATTGAAGACAGCAGGTTACCTTGCATTATAAATATATCATAAATCAGTGACTATATATTTTGTTTCTAATGCAATGAGATGACTTTTACATTGTAGAATGCTTTGCTAAGATTAGCCCTGGTCTAGGATATAGACAGGAAGTACTGTAGATGTAGCAACTGAATGCACTGTTTGTTACAGGTTGGAGGATATCTATGAGAAGATAATTATGGAAGTACGTGGAGACAGGATTACGCCACTTGTCACAAATCCAGGCCGTGTCATGCTCACATCCAGCAGACTTTACTTTCAGCCTTTCAGTAACATTGACAAGGTCAGTCTGAGTTTTATTAAACACAGAACTGTTGGGTTAAACTGTACACTAACTGTTGGGTTAAACTGAACACAGAGCTGTTAAAAAACTAGATCAATTTGAGTTTAATTAGACTTCAAACAAGGTTAGTGAGAATAAAATGAAGATGCCAGACATCCACTCCTGTACTGTCGTCATATCTCCACGTCTCACACCTGAGAGACTGGTCACCCACTCCTGTACTGTTATCATAAATCCATACAATAATAAACTTACTGATATTTTATGTAAAAATACACTTAATGACAGTACCTGTAACAATACACTCAATAAAAGTACACACAGTTAGCAACAAGTGAAATAAGTTCCCAAGTGATGAACAGTGTTTTGTTTCTGTTTCAGTGGCCAGTGCTGAAGTTACGCCTCAAGGACATCAGGAGGCTGATATGCCGTCGTTTTCTCCTGCGACAGCTGGTAAGTCTAGCCTGTGTTTCTCATTGCAGTAAAAGGTTGTCTCCTGTGACAGCTGGCAAGTCTTACCTGTATTTCTCATTGCAGTGAAAGAAGGCAGAGTTGAACATCAGAGATTAGTGTTGAATTAATGCCAGGCACCAGTGATTCCCAAATAGTGTAGGATAGGGTACCAGGTTATAGAAAGACAAGACACTTATCACTGGGGTAACTCTCTATAAGACTAATGGCTACCAGGCATGCAGTATATTGGTCCTTTTTTGGCTGTTAACACCGGGCAGTGTCATTTGCGAACATGGTGAATTGTAGGCTTCACATCAACAAAAACTTATATTTCTGAGAAATTACCTGACATAACTCTATAAGGCATTCCTTTAAGTGCTGGTGACAAGTGCGCACAAAATTGTCTAATCTGCATGTCAACATCTCTACAACATCTCTACAACTTATAGACGTCACAACTACACAAACCTACTATTTATGAATATGTTTATTTGCTATTCATTTATTTATATGACACAACATGTGGTTAGTATTCTGGTTTAAAAATTGTGCTTTGCCGGCCATTTGGCAGCACATGAGAGTTATCGTAATCATAACTGTTTCATTTCTAGCATGTTAGAAAATCACATGTTTTGTTCTGGGTAATTATATATTATAATTATTATCTATATACAAAACATGCCGGTCTCCCTGGTTGAGGGGTTAGCAGCTTACTCCGTAATACTCTCATGGTTGACGTGAGCGCACGAGAATTGGAAGCGGTTCGAGTCGCGCCAATGACTTATGAGAGTATGGAGCTGGTCGCTCAGGAAGCAATGGCAAACTACTGAGCATAATCTTGCCAAGAAATCAACAATCAGCTGAAAAATGCTGATATTGACAGCGATGTCTTGTAAAGGATATGCAAAACATATACAAAACATAAATGTTGTAACGTTTTGTATATAACACCCACTAAACTACAGCCATAAAGTTAACAAAGAAAATTAGTTTCGGATACTGTATTACTCAAACGATTACTCAAATACGTTGCCATAGCAATTAGGCATCTAAGACCAGAGTTGTGCAGACAGAAAGACATAATTGTGATTTTGAGATTACCTTGGGGGTGACAAATGCTCCCCATTTGAACAGGATTAATGACTGTGTGTGTTACATATTTCAGCCAAAATATGATTCATCTATTCACTTCACATGATATGTAACTCTGTAGTGTGCAAGTAACGAGATGCAGTGAAATATGCTAGGCAATAAATTGTGCAACATGTTGTTTGTGGCTTGTGTGTTTAAAATCACTAATGGAATACAATAATCTGATAATTATTATAACAAGTATGTATCTTGTTAAAAAAAACATCATTGTCTGGCCTATGTATTGTTGAAAATCATCATTTCTCTCTTGTCTTTGTCTTGTTGAGAATGATCATTTCTCTCTAGCATTTGTCTTGTTGAGAATGATCACTTCTCTCTAGCATTTGTCTTGTTGAGAATGATCACTTCTCTCTAGCATTTGTCTTGTTGAGAATGATCACTTCTCTCTACTATTTGTCTTGTTGAAAATGATAATGTCTCTCTGGTGTGTGTCTTGTTGAGAATGATAAATTCTCTCTGGTGTGTGTCTTGTTGAGAATGATAAATTCTCTCTGGTAATTGCCTTTATGACAACAATATTTTGCTTCACCATGAAGGGACTGGAGATTTACTGTGGTGACTGCGCCCCAGTGTCCCACTTGTACCTTGCCTTTCATACAGTGGAGACTCGTAACCAGGTGTATGAGGAGATTCTGAACCTGCCAGGTAAACCAGCTGTAGGTTATTATGATTTACCAATAAAACGATCATACATATTTAAATAGCTTGGAGGGACCCAACCTCCATCAATGAATGTTGTGTTGGCACAGAATCATTGAGATAATGTGTTACAACATAATGTTGAATAACCAATAAACTGCTACCTTACACTGACAACTGAGAGTCATGTGTTGTTCAAACACAACAGTATGTGCTACAGCGGAGTCATGCACTATGAACATGCAATTGGAAGCATGAATGAATGTTGTTGTTCTAATAAACAGAAATGAACATCGTAAACAGATCAAATGACTAACAAAGAAGTGCTAAATACATTAGGAATGTACAGAGAATGACTAAATGAGATCATGAATCCACATATAGTATATTCCATTGATATTGTGATATTGCTGTGCTGTTTCTTTGATTACCTATAGTAGATTTAACTTTCACATAAAATTCCTCCTTAATTGATTCAACCTACTTTTGTATGGATGTGAAGCGTGGATAATAAGCAGACAAGCTGAAAAAAGCTGATGGCTGTGGAAATGTGGTTTTAGAGGAAAATGCAAAGAATACCATGGACAGCCAGAAAAACCAATCAACAAGTCCTTCAAGAAACAAATGAAGATCGTAAACTGATTAGAGACATTAGATGTAGACAGTCCATATTTTTTGGGCATGTTAAGAGAAGAAATGACTTGGAGAACTTGGTGACAACTGGCAAGATCAAAGGGAAGAGACCAAGGGGAAGACCTAGAAGTAAATACCTGGATGGCTTGGCCACATGGCATGGTCAAGACAGAAACACCAAGCTGATCCACGACTCTGGTGATTGAGTGAGATGGCAGAACATGACTGCCCACGCTTATCAGCATGACACATGATGGATGATGGATGGATGGAAAGCTGGGTTATATTAATTTTTACTTACATTTACACTAACATTACAAGAACTCACTGCTGCCCACTCTGTTTCTGCCTCATTAGATAGCATTAGGGGCACTCCTTCATTGTGAGGGACATTGTCCTCTAGAGCCTGAGAACAGCTCTATTTCACCTGTGCTTAGAAGCTTTTTGCCTGCCCCATTCCATCCTGTTTCACACAATTCCAAAAGCTAATCTGATAATATTTCATGTCCCCTACCACTTGTGTTCCCTTTCATAGCACCTACATAGTTCTAACATTCTAGGTGCCAGTTCTGGAGATGTTCCTAAGGGAAACGGGGCAAGTTAGTGATCTAGATTGCTTACAGCTTTCTCTACATTGCGTCATAGCTCTTCTAGGAGATGAGCCTTCTGACATCTGGGTTGGCAGAGTTATGTTTCAGTCCTGTTCTGACATCTGGGTTGGCAGAGTTATGTTTCAGTCCTGTTCTTACATCTGGGTTGGCAGAGTTATGTTTCAGTCCTGTTCTGACATCTGGGTTGGCAGAGTTATGTTTCAGTCCTGTTCTGACATCTGGGTTGGAGAGTTAAGTTTCAGTCCTGTTCTGACATCTGGGTTGGCAGAGTTATGTTTCAGTCCTGTTCTGACATCTGGGTTGGCAGAGTTATGTTTCAGTCCTGTTCTGACATCTGGGTTGGCAGAGTTATGTTTCAGTCCTGTTCTGACATCTGGGTTGGAGAGTTAAGTTTCAGTCCTGTTCTGACATCTGGGTTGGCAGAGTTATGTTTCAGTCCTGTTCTGACATCTGGGTTGGCAGAGTTATGTTTCAGTCCTGTTCTGACATCTGGGTTGGCAGAGTTATGTTTCAGTCCTGTTCTGACATCTGGGTTGGCAGAGTTATGTTTCAGTCCTGTTCTGACATCTGGGTTGGCAGAGTTATGTTTCAGTCCTGTTCTGACATCTGGGTTGGCAGAGTTATGTTTCAGTCCTGTTCTGACATCTGGGTTGGCAGAGTTATGTTTCAGTCCTGTTCTGACATCTGGGTTGGCAGAGTTATGTTTCAGTCCTGTTCTGACATCTGGGTTGGCAGAGTTATGTTTCAGTCCTGTTCTGACATCTGGGTTGGCAGAGTTATGTTTCAGTCCTGTTCTGACATCTGGGTTGGCAGAGTTATGTTTCAGTCCTGTTCTGACATCTGGGTTGGAGAGTTAAGTTTCAGTCCTGTTCTGACATCTGGGTTGGCAGAGTTATGTTTCAGTCCTGTTCTGACATCTGGGTTGGCAGAGTTATGTTTCAGTCCTGTTCTGACATCTGGGTTGGCAGAGTTATGTTTCAGTCCTGTTCTGACATCTGGGTTGGCAGAGTTATGTTTCAGTCCTGTTCTGACATCTGGGTTGGCAGAGTTATGTTTCAGTCCTGTTCTGACATCTGGGTTGGCAGAGTTATGTTTCAGTCCTGTTCTGACATCTGGGTTGGCAGAGTTATGTTTCAGTCCTGTTCTGACATCTGGGTTGGCAGAGTTATGTTTCAGTCCTGTTCTGACATCTGGGTTGGCAGAGTTATGTTTCAGTCCTGTTCTGACATCTGGGTTGGCAGAGTTATGTTTCAGTCCTGTTCTGACATCTGGGTTGGCAGAGTTATGTTTCAGTCCTGTTCTGACATCTGGGTTGGCAGAGTTATGTTTCAGTCCTGTTCTGACATCTGGGTTGGCAGAGTTATGTTTCAGTCCTGTTCTGACATCTGGGTTGGCAGAGTTATGTTTCAGTCCTGTTCTGACATCTGGGTTGGCAGAGTTATGTTTCAGTCCTGTTCTGACATCTGGGTTGGCAGAGTTATGTTTCAGTCCTGTTCTGTCGACTTGTTTGTGGTTGGTTGGATGTTGCAGCTAAGTCTGCTGCGGGCTGGGGTAGTCATTGCCACACCAGACCTGTCTGGTAGCCTCTGATGACATGCATGGTGGGTTAAAGGTTGACTATTGCTTGCTGCTCCCAAGGGTGCCGGTCACTGACTGGTGGTGTCGGCGATTGAAGGTTCTTGTTGTACACCAACATCAGGCTTGGATGAATGAAGACGATAAAGTTTGTATTAATGGATCATGACATGAGAAATTATCACATTTGATTATGTCTTCATTATGCAGGTTTAAATCTGGAGGATACAGACCAAGAAGATATGACCCTGAAGTGGCAAAGTGGGGTTATTTCAAACTGTGATTATCTTCTTTACTTGAACAGGTACATGTCATCTCTGTAGATGTGTGTGTCGTGAATAATCTTAGCTGAAGATACATGTCATCTCTGTAGATTTGAGTGCCATTTATAATCTTGGCTGTAGGTACATGTCATCTCTGTAGATTTGTGTGTCATTTATAATCTTGGCTGTAGATACATGTCATCTCTGTAGATTTGTGTCATATATAATCTTGGCTGTAGCTGCATGTCATCTCTGTAGATTTGTGTCATATATAATCTTGGCTGTAGATACATGTCATCTCTGTAGATTTGTGTGTCATTTATAATCTTGGCTGTAGATACATGTCATCTCTGTAGATTTGTGTGCCATGAATAATCTTGGCTGTAGCAACATGTCATCTAAAAAATGTATGTGTCATGTATAATCTTAGATGTAGATACATGTCATCTATTTAGATAATTTCATGTATAATCATGATTGAAAGAACATGTGATGTCTGTAGATTATTTTAAATATAATCATAAATGAAAGAACATGTGATGTATATAGATTATTTCAACTATAATCATGAGCATAGTACATGTAATCTCTATAGATTATTCCAACTATAATCGTGAGTATAGAACATGTAATCTCTATAGATTATTCCAACTATAATCGTGAGTATAGAACATGTGATAGCCTTAAGCAGTGTTAAGATCACATGAGGAACAGGTTTAGCTAGTGTATCTTGTGCCAGTCACACACACACACACACACACACACACACACACACACACAACAATCATTCAGTGGTCAGTGAGAGACGACGCTGCCCTTAATCAGCAACATTACAACAACAAGGACATGGGTTTTGCATTCATAAACCACAGCTCAGCTATTTGAGAACATCAGGCAGATGACAGAAACAAGAAGTCTCTCACAAGATAGTGCATGGTCATCACTATAAGGTGGACACTGGGCATGGACATAGCTTGATGCTGTACTGCTAGGTCAAAGACCAGTTTCTCACCTCTGTTCTCTAGTGTTGTGTGTCTCATGATGTTATACTGTAAAAGCTAACTGTTTATGTTCTGTCTATTAATCTGGCTGACCTGTGTGAGGTGTCTTTCTGTCTATTAGTCTGGCTGACATGACTCAGTGTCCAGTATATGTGATGTATCTGTCAATTAGTCTGGCTAACCTGTCTATTGCCCGGTATGTCTGTCCAGATACACCAACCAGGTCTTTGGGTATCACACCAGTTATGCTTGGGTAATGGCTTGTGGTGATAGGTGTGGCTCAACAGTTCACACTGGACACCACAGTGCCCCAACTTATCTTACTCTAGCAGTTATGACAACAAATTATCACAGTCACTGCTATAGTTATTCATTGATTAATATACAACACACAAATCTTTCCATGACAAAGTAACAAGATGTCCTTTCTCCCCAAAAGTCTCGTCCTTTTTTTACTATGATAAGTCATGTTTCATCATACATGATAAACACACTTTTTTGTTTTTTAAATGTTGCATATCCCTTACAGGACGTTGCAGTCAACACCAATATTATTCAACTGCTGTTGATGTGCTAGGCAAGATTACGCTCAGTAGTTTGCCATTGCTTTCTGAGCGACCAGCTCACGTACCCCGTAATTAACCAATGTGGCACGATCCCCTACAGAATCTCTCACAAGTTTGTTACATACGGGGATATACGGGATTACGAAGAAAGTCGCCAGGGAGCCCAACTTTTGGTGGCAGCTCATCTGAATCCCTTGCTAAATGCGACTGAGCATAATCTTTTCTTGTTATCCCCTTTTCGCTGACAAGTCTGGGCCAATTGACTGGCCTCTTGTGTAGATAAATGGTACTCATATCTCTGCTCCACTCATGTTTACAGATTTTTCACTTACATATCTCAGGCTCATGAGCATGTAAGCTAGACTGTGGCAATGTGTGATGTGTGTTTGTGCTTGTTGACCTGTCACAGTGTACAGTATATGTAGGATGTGTGTCTCTGTCTATTTGTCCCACCAGTCCATGTTTGTACACATATATGTGTATGTGTCTGTCTCTATTATTTCACCATTCTTGCCTTATTATCAAATCCGTGTATATGTTGTGTATGTGTCTGTCTCTATTATTTCACCATTCTTGCCTTATTATCAAATCCGTGTATATGTTGTGTATGTGTATGCATGCCTGCTGTCATATTTCACTACCCTCCCTGTATTTTAGTCTAGCGGATCGAAGCTTCAATGACCTGTCCCAGTATCCTGTCATGCCTTGGGTTATTCAGGACTACACAAGTTCTCAGCTGGGTACGCATTGTTGTTACGTTTGCAATTGTTCATATTTTATTTGTGGTTTCATTCTACAGTTTGGCCTCTCGCTTTAAATAGATAGTGACTGTGTTTTGCACTGTTTTTTTTTGGGTGCTCACTCGCTTTGAAGTCAAGCATTGTCCATACACACTATTTATAGTAGTGATGGACTGAATTTTGTGAGTGGATTAGCTTTCCCTATTAACAGTGTCCCTCACCATCAGATGAACTCACTCTGACTTCAGAGGTACTTTTAATTAACGTCCCCAAGTCAAGGATGACATTTTAGTCCAGCTATCTGGTGTATGGGTCGAACCACTTACCTCAGCATCAGCACAACGGATGTTTAAGAACACGCATTCTTACCCATTCAGCCATGCGGACCTGCACTGTTTTAGTGAGAATCCCAAAATAATACTTTTTGTACGAACATTGTGCCGTACACATGCCAGTCATGTGTCAAATACTTCAGTCAAACGGACCAGGGGTGGCTGTGTTGGTGTCATGCCAGGCAGCTACACTGATAGTGTCATGAGTGCAGTTGCATGTGGGTTCAGCACATTGTTTGCTGTTCACCAAGAGAGGGAAGGACTGGCACTCAGCGCGTTTCTGGATTACATGAGTACAAGGTGAACGAATTTCCCCAAACAATGTATCAGATGTCTTTTCTTTATTTGCTGTGATTGTAATATTTGTCTTTCAATTGTTTCTTCTTGTGACATTCAGACCTTGAGGATGAGTCTGTCTACAGAGATCTCAGTAAACCTGTTGGTGCTTTGAATCCTGAAAGACTGGCCAGAATTAAGGTATGAGGCATACATTTGTTGACCTTAGTGCTACACAAAGGTCTGCGCAGAGTGCAAATACTGACATTTCATCTGTGTATGTGCTAAACTTGTGTAGTATGAAGATACCTAAGAGTTGGTTGCGCTTTCATGACACAGGCTCCTGTCAAACAGTGGTGTTTATGCTGAGTAGGAGCAGGATTGAATCGATAGAGTACACAGCAGGCATCAAATATATCCTGTGTAGAAGATTACAGTTGTCATAGATACGTACCAAATGTTCATTGCTGCTTCAAGTTCAGTTTTGAGACGGGTGTCAATAAAGACAAAACCACTGTCTGAACCAATAATGAACATTACTTATGCAGAGTACAAGTCCCGTTACTTGAACAAGATATTTTGTGTTGTCAATAAAGACAAAACCACTGTCTGAACCAATAATGAACATTACTTATGCAGAGTACAAGTCCCGTTACTTGAACAAGATATTTTGTGTTGTCAATAAAGACAAAACCACTGTCTGAACCAATAATGAACATTACTTATGCAGAGTACAAGTCCCGTTACTTGAACAAGATATTTTGTGTTGTCAATAAAGACAAAACCACTGTCTGAACCAATAATGAACATTACTTATGCAGAGTACAAGTCCCGTTACTTGAACAAGATATTTTGTGTTGTCAATAAAGACAAAACCACTGTCTGAACCAATAATGAACATTACTTATGCAGAGTACAAGTCCCGTTACTTGAACAAGATATTTTGTGTTGTCAATAAAGACAAAACCACTGTCTGAACCAATAATGAACATTACTTATGCAGAGTACAAGTCCCGTTACTTGAACAAGATATTTTGTGTTGTCAATAAAGACAAAACCACTGTCTGAACCAATAATGAACATTACTTATGCAGAGTACAAGTCCCGTTACTTGAACAAGATATTTTGTGTTGTCAATAAAGACAAAACCACTGTCTGAACCAATAATGAACATTACTTATGCAGAGTACAAGTCCCGTTACTTGAACAAGATATTTTGTGTTGTCAATAAAGACAAAACCACTGTCTGAACCAATAATGAACATTACTTATGCAGAGTACAAGTCCCGTTACTTGAACAAGATATTTTGTGTTGTCAATAAAGACAAAACCACTGTCTGAACCAATAATGAACATTACTTATGCAGAGTACAAGTCCCGTTACTTGAACAAGATATTTTGTGTTGTCAATAAAGACAAGGCCGGTCTCTCTGGCTGTGGGGTTACAACACTTTCTCTCTGTAATCCCGTTTATCACGCAGAGTCTCGCAGCGGAGCGAGAACTGAGGTGGTTCGACCCCCGCTCGTGACTTGCGGATACTGAGCCGGCCGCTCAGAAAGCAATGGCAAACTACTGAGCGTAATCTTGCCAAGAGATCAACAGACAGCTGAAAGATGCTGCTGTTGACAGCTAAGTCCTGTAAAAGGATACGCAAAACATTTAATAAAGACAAAACCACTGTCTGAACCAATAATGAACATTACTTATGCAGAGTACAAGTCCCGTTACTTGAACAAGATATTTTGTGTTGTCAATAAAGACAAAACCACTGTCTGAACCAATAATGAACATTACTTATGCAGAGTACAAGTCCCGTTACTTGAACAAGATATTTTGTGTTGTCAATAAAGACAAAACCACTGTCTGAACCAATAATGAACATTACTTATGCAGAGTACAAGTCCCGTTACTTGAACAAGATATTTTGTGTTGTCAATAAAGACAAAACCACTGTCTGAACCAATAATGAACATTACTTATGCAGAGTACAAGTCCCGTTACTTGAACAAGATATTTTGTGTTGTCAATAAAGACAAAACCACTGTCTGAACCAATAATGAACATTACTTATGCAGAGTACAAGTCCCGTTACTTGAACAAGATATTTTGTGTTGTCAATAAAGACAAAACCACTGTCTGAACCAATAATGAACATTACTTATGCAGAGTACAAGTCCCGTTACTTGAACAAGATATTTTGTGTTGTCAATAAAGACAAAACCACTGTCTGAACCAATAATGAACATTACTTATGCAGAGTACAAGTCCCGTTACTTGAACAAGATATTTTGTGTTGTCAATAAAGACAAAACCACTGTCTGAACCAATAATGAACATTACTTATGCAGAGTACAAGTCCCGTTACTTGAACAAGATATTTTGTGTTGTCAATAAAGACAAAACCACTGTCTGAACCAATAATGAACATTACTTATGCAGAGTACAAGTCCCGTTACTTGAACAAGATATTTTGTGTTGTCAATAAAGACAAAACCACTGTCTGAACCAATAATGAACATTACTTATGCAGAGTACAAGTCCCGTTACTTGAACAAGATATTTTGTGTTGTCAATAAAGACAAAACCACTGTCTGAACCAATAATGAACATTACTTATGCAGAGTACAAGTCCCGTTACTTGAACAAGATATTTTGTGTTGTCAATAAAGACAAAACCACTGTCTGAACCAATAATGAACATTACTTATGCAGAGTACAAGTCCCGTTACTTGAACAAGATATTTTGTGTTGTCAATAAAGACAAAACCACTGTCTGAACCAATAATGAACATTACTTATGCAGAGTACAAGTCCCGTTACTTGAACAAGATATTTTGTGTTGTCAATAAAGACAAAACCACTGTCTGAACCAATAATGAACATTACTTATGCAGAGTACAAGTCCCGTTACTTGAACAAGATATTTTGTGTTGTCAATAAAGACAAAACCACTGTCTGAACCAATAATGAACATTACTTATGCAGAGTACAAGTCCCATTACTTGAACAAGATATTTTGTGTTGTCAATAAAGACAAAACCACTGTCTGAACCAATAATGAACATTACTTATGCAGAGTACAAGTCCCGTTACTTGAACAAGATATTTTGTGTTGTCAATAAAGACAAAACCACTGTCTGAACCAATAATGAACATTACTTATGCAGAGTACAAGTCCCGTTACTTGAACAAGATATTTTGTGTTGTCAATAAAGACAAAACCACTGTCTGAACCAATAATGAACATTACTTATGCAGAGTACAAGTCCCGTTACTTGAACAAGATATTTTGTGTTGTCAATAAAGACAAAACCACTGTCTGAACCAATAATGAACATTACTTATGCAGAGTACAAGTCCCGTTACTTGAACAAGATATTTTGTGTTGTCAATAAAGACAAAACCACTGTCTGAACCAATAATGAACATTACTTATGCAGAGTACAAGTCCCGTTACTTGAACAAGATATTTTGTGTTGTCAATAAAGACAAAACCACTGTCTGAACCAATAATGAACATTACTTATGCAGAGTACAAGTCCCGTTACTTGAACAAGATATTTTGTGTTGTCAATAAAGACAAAACCACTGTCTGAACCAATAATGAACATTACTTATGCAGAGTACAAGTCCCGTTACTTGAACAAGATATTTTGTGTTGTCAATAAAGACAAAACCACTGTCTGAACCAATAATGAACATTACTTATGCAGAGTACAAGTCCCGTTACTTGAACAAGATATTTTGTGTTGTCAATAAAGACAAAACCACTGTCTGAACCAATAATGAACATTACTTATGCAGAGTACAAGTCCCGTTACTTGAACAAGATATTTTGTGTTTTAATATGCTACCAATGCCAAACCTGGACAATGACAGAAAAAGAGAAAAGAAAAATCACAACAGAAATGAGATTCCTGAGAAGAATACTCAACGTATCAAGAAGAGATAAGATCAGAAATGAAGACATCAGGACTAAAGTGGGGGTTATAGCAGCACTAGATTTTATTAGAAAGCAGCAAGTCAAATGGTTTGGCCATGCAAGTAGGTTACCAGTCAACAGCATACCACAACAAGCAATGATGTACAGACCAGATGGAAACAGAGGAAGAGGCCGACCACGTAAACGTTGGACGGAGGGAATAGCAGAGTCCGTGGGAATATCGATATATGAAGCCCATAATCGGGCACTCTCACGATGTTTATACTTCACCTCGACACCGCAAGGTACAAGAGGAACATGATGAGATGAGATGAGAATATTAAATTATTATCACCCCAGTCACTGAGAATTTTGTGACAGCGTTTGTTCAAAATACAGATATTTGTTTATTAATCAAATAAAGATAAAATATATAAGGACTATACTTGAGTTCAAAGCGAGTGAGCGCAAAATAAAAATATATCATAAAGAGTGAGTAGATTGATCATACTGTGGCTGAAATACTTCATACCCATAACAGCTAATAGGAATAGTTAGTGCAGGGACATAGTTGAACAGATGGACCATTGGAGACAGTTCACAGACATGGTTGAACACATGGACCATTGGAGACATGGTTGAACAGTGAGTAGATTGATCATACTGTGGCTGAAATACTTCATACCCATAACAGCTAATAGGAACAGTTAGTGCAGGGACATGGTTGAACAGATGGACCATCAGAGACATGGTTGAACAGTTAGTACAGAGACATGGTTGAACCCTTTACCTCGGCATCAGCACACCAGATGTTTAAGAACACGCATTGTTATCCATTCTGACCTACTTGATGCCAGTGATATTAACTATCTGACAAGGAAGGACTGGTACATGTGATATTAACTATCTGACAAGGAAGGACTGGTACATGTGATATTAACTATCTGACAAGGAAGGACTGGTACATGTGATATTAACTATCTGACAAGGAAGGACTGGTACATGTGATATTAACTATCTGACAAGGAAGGACTGGTACATGTGATATTAACTATCTGACAAGGAAGGACTGGTACATGTGATATTAACTATCTGACAAGGAAGGACTGGTACATGGTTTTCTGACTTCAACATAAGGTTTATCACTTCACATGCACCTGAACAATTCAACCACATCACACTGCATTGTACACATCTTTGCAATGGCAAACTACTAAACGGAGCAATTGCCTAGTTAATCACAAACAGCCAAACAATGCTGGGGTTGATGGCAACATTCTGTAAAGGACCTGGAGCAGTAATAACAACTAGATGCATTCAGTCCTAGAAGTGTAGTCATCAGTGAGTGTGACAACTAAACATGAGCTTTGGGTGCACTAATTTCATTATGTCAATTCATTGTGTTACAGGAACGACTACCTGATCTCCCAGAACCCAAGTTCATGTACGGCTCTCATTATTCCACACCAGGTTATGTCCTCTTCTACCTGTCCAGAATAGGTACAGCATACTACGTTTGTGACTTGTCATCATTTATTAACTTTTTACACATTTACACAGTTTTGTACATCCCTGCCTTATTTAGTCACTCCTCTGCTAAACTTGGGATGTATCAGTCATATAGGTATCCCTCATTTCAGACTATTAGTGGGTCTCTGTGTAGCTGTTTCAAGCCTGGTTCTAGATCCCCAAGAGATAACTCTGTTGTCATGTTTCCCCATGTCTCAGTAAGATCTAGATCTCCAAGAGATGACTCTGTGTTGTCATGTCAGTGAAGTCTCCCCATGTCTCAGTAAGATCTAGATCTCCAAGAGATGACTCTGTTGTCATGTTTCCCCATGTCTCAGTAAGATCTAGATCTCCAAGAGATGACTCTGTTGTCATGTTTCCCCATGTCTCAGTAAGATCTAGATCTCCAAGAGATGACTCTGTTGTCATGTTTCCCCATGTCTCAGTAAGATCTAGATCCCCAAGAGATGACTCTGTTGTCATGTTTCCCCATGTCTCAGTAAGATCTAGATCTCCAAGAGATGACTCTGTTGTCATGTTTCCCCATGTCTCAGTAAGATCTAGATCCCCAAGAGATGACTCTGTTGTCATGTTTCCCCATGTCTCAGTAAGATCTAGATCTCCAAGAGATGACTCTGTTGTCATGTTTCCCCATGTCTCAGTAAGATCTAGATCTCCAAGAGATGACTCTGTGTTGTCATGTCAGTGAAGTCTCCCCATGTCTCAGTAAGATCTAGATCTCCAAGAGATGACTCTGTTGTCATGTTTCCCCATGTCTCAGTAAGATCTAGATCTCCAAGAGATGACTCTGTTGTCATGTTTCCCCATGTCTCAGTAAGATCTAGATCTCCAAGAGATGACTCTGTTGTCATGTTTCCCCATGTCTCAGTAAGATCTAGATCTCCAAGAGATGACTCTGTTGTCATGTTTCCCCATGTCTCAGTAAGATCTAGATCTCCAAGAGATGACTCTGTTGTCATGTCAGTGAAGTCTCCCCATGTCTCAGTAAGATCTAGATCTCCAAGAGATGACTCTGTGTTGTCATGTTTCCCCATGTCTCAGTAAGATCTAGATCTCCAAGAGATGACTCTGTTGTCATGTTTCCCCATGTCTCAGTAAGATCTAGATCTCCAAGAGATGACTCTGTTGTCATGTCAGTGAAGTCTCCCCATGTCTCAGTAAGATCTAGATCTCCAAGAGATGACTCTGTTGTCATGTTTCCCCATGTCTCAGTAAGATCTAGATCTCCAAGAGATGACTCTGTTGTCATGTTTCCCCATGTCTCAGTAAGATCTAGATCTCCAAGAGATGACTCTGTTGTCATGTTTCCCCATGTCTCAGTAAGATCTAGATCTCCAAGAGATGACTCTGTTGTCATATTTCCCCATGTCTCAGTAAGATCTAGATCTCCAAGAGATGACTCTGTTGTCATGTTTCCCCATGTCTCAGTAAGATCTAGATCTCCAAGAGATGACTCTGTTGTCATGTTTCCCCATGTCTCAGTAAGATCTAGATCTCCAAGAGATGACTCTGTTGTCATGTCAGTGAAGTCTCCCCATGTCTCAGTAAGATCTAGATCTCCAAGAGATGACTCTGTTGTCATGTTTCCCCATGTCTCAGTAAGATCTAGATCTCCAAGAGATGACTCTGTTGTCATGTTTCCCCATGTCTCAGTAAGATCTAGATCTCCAAGAGATGACTCTGTGTTGTCATGTTTCCCCATGTCTCAGTAAGATCTAGATCTCCAAGAGATGACTCTGTTGTCATGTTTCCCCATGTCTCAGTAAGATCTAGATCTCCAAGAGATGACTCTGTTGTCATGTCAGTGAAGTCTCCCCATGTCTCAGTAAGATCTAGATCTCCAAGAGATGACTCTGTTGTCATGTTTCCCCATGTCTCAGTAAGATCTAGATCTCCAAGAGATGACTCTGTTGTCATGTTTCCCCATGTCTCAGTAAGATCTAGATCTCCAAGAGATGACTCTGTTGTCATATTTCCCCATGTCTCAGTAAGATCTAGATCTCCAAGAGATGACTCTGTTGTCATGTCAGTGAAGTCTCCCCATGTCTCAGTAAGATCTAGATCTCCAAGAGATGACTCTGTTGTCATGTTTCCCCATGTCTCAGTAAGATCTAGATCTCCAAGAGATGACTCTGTTGTCATGTTTCCCCATGTCTCAGTAAGATCTAGATCTCCAAGAGATGACTCTGTTGTCATATTTCCCCATGTCTCAGTAAGATCTAGATCTCCAAGAGATGACTCTGTTGTCATGTTTCCCCATGTCTCAGTAAGATCTAGATCTCCAAGAGATGACTCTGTTGTCATGTTTCCCCATGTCTCAGTAAGATCTAGATCCCCAAGAGATGACTCTGTTGTCATGTTTCCCCATGTCTCAGTAAGATCTAGATCTCCAAGAGATGACTCTGTTGTCATGTTTCCCCATGTCTCAGTAAGATCTAGATCTCCAAGAGATGACTCTGTTGTCATGTTTCCCCATGTCTCAGTAAGATCTAGATCTCCAAGAGATGACTCTGTTGTCATATTTCCCCATGTCTCAGTAAGATCTAGATCCCCAAGAGATGACTCTGTTGTCATGTTTCCCCATGTCTCAGTAAGATCTAGATCTCCAAGAGATGACTCTGTTGTCATGTTTCCCCATGTCTCAGTAAGATCTAGATCTCCAAGAGATGACTCTGTTGTCATGTTTCCCCATGTCTCAGTAAGATCTAGATCTCCAAGAGATGACTCTGTTGTCATGTTTCCCCATGTCTCAGTAAGATCTAGATCCCCAAGAGATGACTCTGTGTTGTCATGACAGTGAAGTCTCCCCATGTCTCAGTAAGATCTAGATCTCCAAGAGATGACTCTGTTGTCATGTTTCCCCATGTCTCAGTAAGATCTAGATCTCCAAGAGATGACTCTGTTGTCATGTCAGTGAAGTCTTCCCATGTCTCAGTAAGATCTAGATCTCCAAGAGATGACTCTGTGTTGTCATGTCAGTGAAGTCTTCCCACGTCTCAGCATGCCTAGGGACAAGCCCTGGCAGGTTACCTGAGTTGTTGCATAGGTATTATTGAAATAAGTAGCCAGCTGGAGGATGTTGATATCCCCATAGAGCTGTCCTGTAATGAACTTTAATGTCTGCCCAGGGTTAAATAAACACACACAGTGGCTCACTGCACTGAAGCTGTGGACATGCACAGAATACAACTCAACACAATAAAGTGCAGTAGGCTCATCATGACATGGATATGTTCTCAAGTCATGGAGGATGTTGAGCAACAAGCCAGCAAACAAAGACATCACAGAAAACATGTTGGAGTCATGCGGCCACCTGGCTGTCAACTGATCACATAGGCAAACAGATCACACCATCTAGCAGCCAGAGCTCACTTTGGTGTACCATCTCAGATACTGCTGTTGGGGTGTCACATATATAGTCAAGGCATAATGATGTGAGATGACCAGCTCCCTTCCTCATTATTTGTTCATTCACACCAGGATGTCACCACAGCTGTTTGGTATATCAGCTCAGCTCACTGTAACACAATTTTCATTGTGTTTATTTTCCAGCTCCTGAGTATGTCTTATGTCTTCAGAATGGCAAATTTGATCACCCAGACCGCATGTTCAACAAGTGAGTTTTGTCATTGTTTGTTTGTGACCTGTCTTGTCTTCACTCTACAGTACATGTTACGGTATTTAGCAGATCTTGACTGGTGATACACACAATAATGGAAGGTGTGGTTGCGTATCTGGAGCACCAGGTATGGAGTTAACCCTTTACAGGGCAGACGCTTGTCCATTTTGTAGCCCTGAACGGGCAAGATTTTTTCAGGTTTGGAAAAAGTTCGGGTCGCGTTAGTAAAAACATCACAAATAAGGTGTTAGTCAACTGATTTTAGTTAAATAAACAACACAATGAAGGGAAAAGCATGCAGAATATGTTACTCACGTGATTGTTGCCGGTAATCCATACATGAACACAAATATTTACGAAATACGGCATGTTGTTTGTGATTTTCCGTCACCTATACGGCAATATACAAACACATTTTCAGAATCATAATCACTTTCTTTAAAGTCCGACTCACGACTGCTAATGCAAAGTAACGCTTTGCACTGATATCTAGCTCCGATTAATAGTCAACTTCGTGCCCTTTAATGTCATTTAAAATTAACCTAGCGAAATCTCGGCTATCACTTGAAGAATCGCCGAAATCCATTTTGAAAAACAGCGTAAAAATCCCGAAAACTATCCAAAATTGTCCTTAAAAGTCCGTTCAAATTGATACTATCGCGTTTACAAATGGCGGCCACGTTGTCAAGCTGTAGGCGAAAGCGAAAGTAGCCGTCGGAAGTGTCGGAAAGCAGAGAGATCGCGATTTTACAATGCATAATAGTATCGGCCGGAATCGGACGCTACGATCGTTTTATGGCATCGGCCGGAATCGGACGCTATGCCTTGTAAAGGGTTAATACACTGGTAGGCTCCCAGAGCTCTACAGGAGGTATATCGACGACTGCTTCAGTGTTTCAGACATGTCCTTGTCTGATCTCCAGGACTTCATTGCCTTTTTCTCTGACTTTCATCCTAGCATCAGACTCACCTCCACTATTTCTTTGTCAGTTGTCAATTTCTTAGATCTAACAGTCTCTTTACGTTCTGTGGGTCTTTGCACGATGGTTTATTATAAACCAACTGACTCTCATGGATTCCTTCTCTATACCCCCTCCCATCCTCCCTCTTGTAAGGGTTCTATTCCTTTCTCCCAACTGTTATGTCTCTGGTGGCTTTGTCAGGATAATAACGACTTCCGTTACAAAGCCCACAAAATGTTGGATTTCTTCCGCCTTCGTAATTATCCTGAGTATATTCTGTCTTCAGCTCTTTACCACTGCCAGTCTATCAGTCATGCCAAGGCTCTCTCCTCCAGGCCTAAACCAAACATATCTTCTACACACTTGCCTGGCTTCTCACAAACACATCTCCTACACACCTGACTGGCTTCTCACAAACACATCTCTTACACACCTGCCTGGCTTCTCACTAACACATCTCCTACACACCTGGCTGGCTTCTCACAAACACATCTCTTACACACCTGGCTGGCTTCTCACAAACATGTCTCCTACACACCTGGCTGGCTTCTTACAAACACATCTCCTACACACCTGGCTGGCTTCTCACAAACACATCTCTTACACACCTGGCTGGCTTCTCACTAACACATCTCCTACACACCTGGCTGGCTTCTCACTAACACATCTCCTACACCCTGACTGGCTTCTCACAAACACATCTCCTACACACCTGGCTGGCTTCTCACAAACATGTCTCCTACACACCTGGCTGGCTTCTTACAAACACGTCTCCTACACACCTGGCTGGCTTCTCACAAACACATCTCTTACACACCTGGCTGGCTTCTCACTAACACATCTCCTACACCCTGACTGGCTTCTCACAAACACATCTCTTACACACCTGGCTGGCTTCTCACAAACACATCTCCTACACACCTGGCTGGCTTCTCACAAACACATCTCCTACACACCTGGCTGGCTTCTCACAAACACATCTCTTACACACCTGGCTGGCTTCTCACAAACACATCTCCTACACACCTGGCTGGCTTCTCACAAACACATCTCCTACACACCTGGCTGGCTTCTCACAAACACATCACTTACACAGCTGCCTGGCTTCTCACAAACACATTGTTGATTGAATGTTGCAGTCTGTATGACACCTTCCACAATGTTCTGACCGGAGCCTCAGACTTCAAGGAGCTGATCCCAGAGTTTTACACCGGTTCTGGAGATTTCCTTCTGCATAGAGGGGTAGGCCATCTCACCTGGGTCTTGTGTGCTCATGCACTTTTAGATGTGTTTGTGTATGGAGTATGTGTAACTGTGTGTTTGTGTACTTTTAGGCGTGCTTGTGTATGGAGTGTGTGTAACTGTGTGTTTGTGTACTTTTAGATGTACTTGTGTATAATGTATGTACCTGTGTGTTTGTGTACTTTTAGACGTGCTTGTGTATGGAGTGTGTGTAACTGTGTGTTTGTGTACTTTTAGATGTGCTTGTGCATAGTTGGTGTACCTGTGTGCTTGTGTACATGTAGGCAATAAGATATATTCAAAACAATGTTTTCCCGTAGTGAATTTGAATAACGAAGACACAAACAATAGATTGCACGATTTATTGCCTGGCATATTTCGCTGCATCTCGTCAGGTACATACTGCAGAAATCACACAACTTACGTGAAATTAACTAGATAAATCCTTCAAGTTGAAATATACACAATTTCGCACAGTAATGTCGATTGTCTACCACGGTAATTTTAAGCTGACTAACATGTCTTTCTGTTTACACAATTCTGGCTTGCGTTGATAGATCATAATTGCTTCTGCATAAATACCAAATATTATTATTATAATTATTATTATATAATAATATTTTATAATTATTATATTAATAATAAATTATTATTGTACAATTACTCACTGCTTAAATGTTGTACAATTACACATTGCATTATTTTGTACAATTACACACACTGCTTTAATGTTGTACAATTACACACACTGCTTTAATGTTGTACAATTACACACACTGCTTTAATGTTGTACAATTACACACTGCTTTAATGTTGTACAATTACACACACTGCTTTAATGTTGTACAATTACACACACTGCTTTAATGTTGTACAATTACACACTCTGCTTAATGTTGTACAGTTACACACACTGTTTTAATGTTGTACAATTACACTCACTGCTTTAATGTTGTACAATTACACACACTGCATTATTATTGTACAATTACACACACTGCTTTAATGTTGTACAATTACACACATTGCATTATTGTTGTACAATTACACTCACTGCTGTAATGTTGTACAATTACACACACTGCTTTAATGTTGTACAATTACACACACTGCTTTAATGTTGTACAATTATACACACTGCTTTAATGTTGTACAATTACACACACTGCTTTAATGTTGTACAATTACACACACTGCATTAATGTTGTACAATTACTCACACTGCTTTAATGTTGTACAATTACACACACTGCTTTAATGTTGTACAATTACACACACTGCTTTAATGTTGTACAATTACACACACTGCTTTAATGTTGTACAATTACACACACTGCATTATTATTGTACAATTACACACACTGCTTTAATGTTGTACAATTACACATTGCATTATTTTGTACAATTACACACACTGCTTTAATGTTGTACAATTACACACACTGCATTATTGTTGTACAATTACACACACTGCTTTAATGTTGTACAATTACACACATTGCTTTATTATTGTACAATTACACTCACTGCTTTAATGTTGTACAATTACACATTGCATTATTGTTGTTCAATTACACACACTGCATTATTATTGTACAATTACACTCACTGCTTTAATGTTGTACAATTACACATTGCATTATTGTTGTACAATTACACACACTGCTTTAATGTTGTACAATTACACACACTACTTTAATGTTGTACAATTACACACACTGCATTATTATTGTACAATTACACACACTGCTTTAATGTTGTACAATTACACATTGCATTATTTTGTACAATTACACACACTGCTTTAATGTTGTACAATTACACACACTGCATTATTGTTGTACAATTACACACACTGCTTTAATGTTGTACAATTACACACATTGCTTTATTATTGTACAATTACACTCACTGCTTTAATGTTGTACAATTACACATTGCATTATTGTTGTTCAATTACACACACTGCATTATTATTGTACAATTACACTCACTGCTTTAATGTTGTACAATTACACATTGCATTATTGTTGTACAATTACACACACTGCTTTAATGTTGTACAATTACACACACTGCTTTAATGTTGTATAATTACACACACTGCTTTAATGTTGTACAATTGCACATTGCTTTAATGTTGTACAATTGCACACACTACTTTAATGTTGTACAATTACACACACTGCATTATTGTTGTACAATTACACACACTGCTTTAATGTTGTACAATTACACATTGCTTTAATGTTGTACAATTACACATTGCTTTAATGTTGTACAATTACACACACTGCTTTAATGTTGTACAATTACACACACTGCATTAATGTTGTACAATTACACACACTGCATTATTATTGTACAATTACACTCACTGCTTTAATGTTGTACAATTACACATTGCATTATTTTGTACAATTACACACACTGCATTATTGTTGTACAATTACACACACTGCTTTAATGTTGTACAATTACACACACTGCTTTAATGTTGTACAATTACACACACTGCATTCATGTTGTACAATTACACACACTGCTTTAATGTTGTACAATTACACACACTGCTTTAATGTTGTACAATTACAGACACTGCTTTAATGTTGTACAATTAGACACACTGCTTTGATGTTGTACAATTAGACACACTGCTTTAATGTTGTACAATTACACACACTGCATTAATGTTGTACAATTACACACACTGCATTATTGTTGTACAATTACACACACTGCTTTAATGTTGTACAATTACACACACTGCTTTAATGTTGTACAATTACACACACTGCATTAATGTTGTACAATTACACACACTGCATTAATGTTGTACAATTACACAGAGAGAGAGTTTGCCTGTGTGTTACCAGTGCTCTTGGGGGAAGCCAAGGATAGTCACACTGTCGTCACCTGGCAAGCCTGTGGTCAGGCGACTCAGGAGGGATAGGATGAGCCTGGCTACCTCATGCCACAGAACACCTCAGCTGTCACATCCAGGCCTTCATGAACAAACCTACAGTTGACTGGGCATGAGTTGCATTGATAGATGACAGGCAGAAGGAGAAACACACAGGATGAATGTCATCATGCTGGCTTCATTGATGTCATTTTATTCATGCATATTTAATTATTGTACATTTAGTTGATGCATTCTATATACATGTCTCTGAACACCCACAGATCATCAATTTTGGCTTCAGAAATGATGGAAGACCAGTTGGGGATGTTGAGCTTCCTCCGTGGGCATCTTGTAAGTTGGACTTGGTGTCATTTTATGTCTGTGTCATTGTTGGTCAGAGACAGTGTGCTGATAGTGTTTGTTCTGTGTAACTTCATCTCACTTTTGCTACAGAAAAGATGGTTCATGCGCATTAACTTAATGTCATTGATCAGATGATGAAGACAAGTATTATCACTGATTAAAAGAAAGGTTTCAATTTGTCTGCAGCCCCATCAGAGTTTGTGTCTACCCTACGCAGAGCTCTGGAGTCAGACATTGTGTCTCGTCAGATCCACAGGTGGATTGATCTGATATTTGGCTACCAGCAGCGGGGTGAAGAAGCAGAGAGGGCAGACAATGGTAATCTTTGCTGTGTTGTTGTAATTCTCCATCTGTGTTTTCTTTCTCAGAATGTAAGTTTGCTGGCACTACACTAGATTTTTGAGTGAGTTGAGGTGAGTTGACTTTAGAACCGACATCACAGCCTGTGGGACATTCCCATATATGCTCTGTTCTCATCATCAACAACCAGCGGAGAGTCCCAGTACTAATGGTATCAGTTGCTATCTGATGATGCGTCTGTGTGACCTTTCCTTGGAACACTTAGTGGGGTCAGATTCCCTGGTCACTCCCTGCTGTATCATTCTCTCCAGGCAATGATGGTGTTTCTGTTTTTCGCCTCCATAATGCCTAGATTTGTGAATTCCTGTCATTGTACACGTGGTGGTGGTGGTGGTGGGGGGGGGGGGGGGGAGGGGTTTATTTCTGCAGGCAACTGTGTGATCAGGACTATACAACTGTTTCTTCAGCATCATCAGTTGAATGTGTACAAACAGTGCTGTTGAAGTCACACATGTGTCCAGTGGTTGGCATGGCTGAGTACTTTAACTTCAGTCCAGTGCATTCACTTGCAGTAGTAGTTGCATGCATATGGGCTATGCTCGAGTATTAGCGAGCGAATAAAATAAATCACATGTCCCCTGTTGTCTTCATCATCAGGTGTGATACATTCCACTGTCCCCTGTTGTCATCATCAGGTTGATAGTCCCATGACTGGTGTTAAAGTCACCTGACATGTCATTCCACTGTCCCCTGTTGTCATTATCATCAGGTGTGATTGACCAACGACTGGTGTTGAAGTCACCTGACATGTCATTCCACTGTCCCCTGTTGTCTTCATCATCAGGTGTGATAGTCCCATGACTGGTGTTGAAGTCATCTGACATGTCATTCCACTGTCCTCTGTTGCCATCATTATTGGGCTAGTCATTCTAAAACTGACCAATCACCTGGGCAAACATGTGACACTATGAAAATAACATGAGACATATAGATGCTGGTCATGATAAACATGTTCTGTGAGTGAGGCACTGTCATCACTGAGAGGTGAAGGTTTGAATCTAGTGTGCCTAATTGTCTAGTGTACCATTTAGCCGTACAAGACACAGCTCCTTGTTGAAGTATGTGTTGGAGAAACAGTGGAGAGCAAGATGTGACAGGTGGGTGGACAACATCAAGAGATGGACTGGAAGAAGCTGGCATGAATGCACCATGAAGTCATACATCAGTGGGTTTTGGAGACTCTGTACAGCCAAACTGTATGTGGAGATGGCACTTGATTGATTGTGTTCTCAGCTCTCTGCTTCTTTCCTGTACTTCTGTGAGTGCTGATCATTACCTGTAAATGTGTCATATTGTGACCAAGCCAAAACTGCTTACTGTTTGAGTGTTTTGTATATTTGTCAATTGTTGACTTTTTGTATTGTGTAGATAATTAGTCTTCTAAAGGATCTGTATAGTGACCAGACAGGCTGGAACCATATATGATTGTTTAGCGTGAATCTTTGGACATAAATCTGTGTGCATGAAACTAACCTGAATGTTTCTGTCTTGTTTCATTTCAGTTTTTTATTACTTGACCTACGAGGGAGCTATTGATCTGGACAGGTGAGTTGTTGTCACATTTCTTCTGTTATTTACAGTGACAGTGAATTGCCTCTGTCAGGAAACATTCGAGATGACAGTCTACTGATATGAATGTACCACACACTTCAACCTTCATAAAAACAGGATCCCATGCATTCACTGGCGGAACAGATCATATATGTGGTAATGGTAAAAGACTCATTGTACACGTCTTAAGACAATTAGACTATGCTGCTGGCCATATATTGCTGTAGGCCAGTTGGCAATTGAGGAGTCATGTGTTGTCACAACAGCCATATATGTGTGTGTGTTAGTGGTGGCAAACTGCAGTAGAATACATGAGAGTCATGACACACATGGCTTGATTTCCCTGAAGCTTTCTGAAGGAAAGCGTTTGGTATGCTGCTTCTGATGATTAGATGATTTATTTCCATTGCTATATCAGAAAAGTCCTTTTATGTTAATGTAAATAAGTGTCTTTAAAAAAACATATGCCAATGTGTGGGAGTGTTGAAAACTAAAGTACATCTGCCTATTCTGTATTAGAATTAAGTAAAGTACATCTACTTGTTCTCTGTCAGTAAATGCTGTGTATATGCTGAGAACAGTAATTGAATGTTCTATAGAAGTAAACAGATATCTACATCTTTGCTTTATTGACTACACAAAGGCTTTTGATAAAGTAAGACATGTCAACATGATGAAGATGCTTGCAGATCTACAAATTGATGGAAAGAGATTAGACTTGTAAAAATCATATATTGGAAACAACAAGTTGCTATGAGGATTGATAATGAAGTAGGCCAATATCAGCCTATTAAGAGAGGTGTGAGACAGGGATGTGTAATGTCTCCAGATCTTTTTTCCCTGTATAGTAAAAATATTTTCAGAAATGTAGAAGTAATGAATGGAATCATCATTGGAGGAAGAAACATCAACAACATTAGATATGCAGATGATACAGTATTGATTGCAGACAATGTGCAGGATCTGCAACAATTAGTGGATGCGGTTGTTGTACACAGTGAACAACTAGTTTAGAATTGGAGAATTGTAAGAAGACACAGATTATGGAAGAACACTAAGAAGAACAAAATACTGCAATGTAATATACAACTGCTGAACGTAAAACTTGCCAAGGCATCTACAACTGCAGTGCTGGTGTTGACAGTAATGTCTTATAAATGGGATATGCAAAAAAAAATATACAAGTAAATGGGAATATTCTTCAACAAGTGAATTGGCACAATTATATCGGAACAGTCATAACATCTGATGGGAGATACCTTGAAGAGATTAGAACAAGAATCGCCATGGCGAAGGTAGCCTTTAGCAAGATGAAAAACAAACTGACCAATAAAAAGATGTCAATTGCTACGAGAAAAAGAGTATTTTGAGGTGCTACATAGAGCCTGTACTTTTGTATGAATGTGAAGCGTGGACAATGAGCAGTCAAGCTGAAAAAACATCTGATGGCTGTGGAAATGTGGTTTCTGAGGAGAATGCAAAGAACACCATGGACAGACAGAAAAAACCAATGACCAAGTTCTACAGAAAACAAATGAAAATCGTAAACTGATTAGCGAAATTAAATGTAGACAGTCAAAAATATTTGGGCATGTTATGACAAGAAATAAATTAGAGAACTTGGTGACAACTGGCAAGATCGAGGGGAAGAGAACATGGGGAAGACAGAAGTAAATACCTTGATGGCTTGGTCACATGCTTGGTCGAGACAAGAACACTGAGCTGATCCACGACTCTGGTGATCGAGTGAAATGGTGAATCATGACCGCTCACACTTATCGGCATGGCACATCATGGATGGATGAATCAGAAATGACTAAAGTACATCTACTTGTTCTCTATCAGAAATTACTAAAGTACATCTGCCTGTTCTCTGTCAGAATTGACTAAAGTATATATACTTGTTCTGTATCAGAAATGGCTAAATTAAATCTGCCTGTTCTCTGTCAGAAATGATTGCAGTACATCTGGGAGTTCCGCGTGGCTGAGAGGTTTAACACATGTAACTGTTCTCTTCAGACGCCAGCTCAGTGGGGTTGTTCCACACACCGGTCAGCTGAGAGGTTTAACACATGTAACTGTTCTCTTCAGACGCCAGCTCAGTGGGGTTGTTCCACACACCGGTCAGTTGGTCCCCAGTGTGGACTTCTCGTTCAGAAAGCCATGGCAAACTACTGAACATAAATTTCCCTGATCAGTCACAAAGAGCCAATAGGGGCTGGGTGTGAGTGCTACGTCCTGCCAGCACATGCAGTTTGTACAAGTGTGTCTGGTTGTTCTGTGTTACAGTATCAAAGATGCAGCCGAACGTACCAGTCTGGAGACTCAGATTATGGAGTTTGGGCAGACTCCCAAGCAACTCTTCAAAACCCCTCATCCTCAGAGGTTCACCAGTCAGAGCATTCCTACACTCGTGTCCAGCTTACCCAGTCCACCACCAGTGGAGGGGGGCCATGTAGCAGAGGTTCATGAATCGGCCGATTACCAGTCAGGTCAGTTTGTGTGTGTTTGTGTCATGCCGATCTTTTTCCATCATCGGTTGAGTCCAGTCATATATCTGTGACTCCAGACTCACTGACGAGCACTGACTATATCAGTGTGTTAGTGTGTGTGTGTGTGTGTGTGTAATATTGTGTGTATGCCCACATGTGTGTGTGTAACAGTGTGTGTATGTTTACAGATGTGTGTAAAAGTGTGAGGATGTGTACAGGTGAGTAGGAGACATAGGCACATCTCTCTCTCCTTCCATCCATCTCTCTATCTCTTTTCTCTCTCTTCCCTCCCTCTCTTCTGTCTGTCTGTGTGTTGATGATTCTTGAAGACAACTGTAAGCCGTCCCTGACATTCAACAGAGCAATGAAGATAATTACCATGTAGAGACAGAGAGCTGCCTCACCGGTTGATCTGTTCAGTTGCTGGCCTATCATTTCCAAGAGCATGCCAGAGTACAACAGACATTAACTGCCTAATTTTTCAAATACAATTCAGTATTATGTTTTGTATGTTTTGTTATTATGTTATGGAGAAACCCTAAATAAAAACTACAAGGAGGCAACTAGAAACTTCTACAAAAAGATAAGTGCAATGCGAACCAGAGGAGAACCCTTTGACCCAACTGAAATAATTAATAGCGAATATCCATCCATCATGTGCCATGCCGGTAAGCGTGGGCGGTCATGTTCTGCCATCTCACTCGATCACCAGAGCCGTGGATCAGCTCTGTGTTCCTGTCTCGACCATGCCATGTGGCCAAGCCATCCAGGTATTTACTTCTTGGTCTTCCCCTTGGTCTCTTCCCTTCAATCTTGCCAGTTGTCACCAAGTTCTCCAATTCATTTCTTCTCATAACATGCCCAAAAAATTTTAACTGTCTACGTCTAATGTCTGTAATCAGTTTACGATCTTCATTTGTTTCTTGAAGGACTTGTTCATTGGTTTTTCTGTCTGTCCATAGTATTCTTTGCATTTTCCTTAGAAACCACATTTCCACAGCCATCAGATGTTTTTCAGCTTGACTGCTTATTGTCCACGCATCACATCCATACAAAAGTATAGGTTCTATGCAGCACTGCAACACTATTTTTTCTCGTTTCAATTGATATCTTTTTATAGGTCAGTATGTTTTTCATCTTGCAAAAGGCTACCTTCGCAATGGCAATTCTTGTTCTAATCTCTTCAAGGCATCTCCCATCAGATGTTATGACTGTGCCGAGATAACAGTATAGATTCACTTGTTTAAGAATATGTCCGTCTACTTGTATATCACATTGTGGTATTTCCTTCTTTCCAGCGACGACCATAATCTGTGTCTTCTTAATATTAAGTTCTAACCCTAGTTGTTCACTGTGTGGAGAACCAATAAGTGAACAAAAGCAAATCCTAATAAGATGGAAGCAGTATTTCGAACAACTTCTCAACATCCCATCAGATGTCACAGGACTTCAAGAAACCTACACAGATGCCACCGAAGAACTAGAACCAGACATACTACAAGAAGAAATTATAGAAGCCATCATATTAGCCCCATTCAACAAATCACCGGGACAGGATGAAATACCAAATGAACTAATTAAAGCAGCAAGAGAAGTATGAGCAGCATGGCTACATAGACTATTCAGCCATGTTTGGGTAGAACAACAGACACCACGAGACTGGGGAAACGCCATAATTATCCCAATTTGGAAAAACAAAGGCAGCAAAAGAGACTGCACACAATACAGAGGTATTTCACTGTTGAGTCATACTGGGAAAATATTTTGCAAAATTCTTGAAAAAAGATTACGAACTACTTTAGAACCCCAGCTAAGCGAAACACAACTTGGATTTAGGAAAAACAAAGGATGCACAGATGCCATTTTTGCTCTTAGACAACTTATAGAAAAATCAATCGAATTCAATGAAACACTCTACTTAGCCTTTGTCTACCAAGAAAAGGCATTCGATAGAGTAGATAGAAACAAGATGTGGGAAATCCTTAAACAATATGGAGTGAGTACACATCTAACAAACCTATGTAGAAGTTTATACAACAACAGTGAATGCATAGTGAGAGCAACTGGAGGACACTCAGAACCCTTCACCATAAGATCTGGAGTACGACAAGGTTGTGTCCTGTCCCCTCTCTTGTTCATAACATATACAAACATATGTAAAGAAACCAGCCAAGCAGAGACAGCAAGAATACCGCATGACGAGAACACAGAAGAAGAAGCATCTGCAAATCTAACCATTAGAGAACTCCTGTTTGCCGGCGACCAAGCACTAATAGCAAAATCAGAAGCTGAATTACAAGACCACATGAATAATGTAAACGAAATGTGTAGGGAACATAACATGAAAATTAGCATAAGCAAAACAGAGGTAATGACTATAACTAAAGAAGAACAAACAACAACAATTCACGTAAACGAACATCCCTTGAAACAAGTAAAGAGTTTCAAGTACCTAGGAAGTATAATATCATCAAATGGCAGATCAGATGACGAGATCAAAAATAGGTGTAATAAGGCAAACCAACTCATTGGACAAATGGCACCAATACTAAAGAACAAATATGTATCAACAACTACTAAGAAAGCACTTTACAACACAATCTTCCTACCAACTCTATGTTACCAATGTCAAACCTGGACAATGACAGAAAGAGAAAAGAAAAATCACAACAACAGAAATGAGATTCCTGAGAAGAATACTCTACGTATCAAGAAGAGATAAGATCAGAAATGAAGAAATCAGGACTAAAGTGGGGGTTAAAGCAGTACTAGATTTTATTAGAAAGCAGCAAGTTAAATGGTTTGACCATGCAAGTAGGTTACCAGTGAACAGCATACCACAACAAGCAATGATGTACAGACCAGAGGGAAGCAGAGGAAGAGGCCGACCACGTAAACGTTGGACGGAGAGAATAGCAGAGTCCATGGGAACATCGATACATGAAGCCCATAATCGGGCACTCTCACGATGTTTATACTTCACCTCGACACCGCAAGGTACAAGAGGAACATGATGAGATGAGATGAGATTATGTTTTGTGTTTTTCAGCTGAGGTGAAAGATGAGCCCATAGACAAGAAATTCATCACAGACCTCAGCAAGTTGACCTGTTACTTACAGTACACGCTGCACAAGGAGTATGTCTTGTCGTAATGGAGTTTTTTGTTTTTATAGCTTATTGTTTACACATACTTGTTGTTTGTACACAGCCCTTGTTTGTACACATAGCCTGTTGTTTGTACACATAGCCTGTTGTTTGTACACATAGCCTGTTGTTTGTACACATAGCTTGTTGTTTGTTGAATGAAGATCAGTTATTCTCTTGATTGTGTGTATACATGTGGTTAAATAGCAGGAATGTGATCCTTGTTAGAGCAAGTAGGCAAGGGAAGGTGGAGAGGAAGACAACATTACATGTGGGAGGACAATAGATGGCCTGGATGAAGCCGGTGTCAGCACTTTTATGACAACACAAGACAGAGGCTACTGGAAACTCAAGACAGCAACCTTCAGTGCAGAGGCGATTCGTGAACCACTGAACAAATGCGAATGTAGGTTGATGTGTAGTAAGCTAAAAGACTACTGAATAATGCCAGCAATGAATGATGCCGCTATGGCAACCGGTTTATTTTTAACCAGCCAAAGGTTGGTTGATTTTGGAATAGTACGTCTTTTCAGATGGGAAGTTCCAGTACTGGTCTTGTAGACCCCACTGGTTTATGAGCTTGGAGAGGGGCACAAGAGTTGTGCTGCAACACAGACCCCATGGAGGTGGTAAGTTGCTACTGGGTTGGGAGAAAGATCTCTGCGTGGCTCTCAGACATGGAGGTGGTAATTTGCTGCTGGGTTGGGAGAAAGATCTCTACAACCAAGGTTGGGAGAAATATCTCTACATATCTCTCAGCCAATCAAGGTTGGGAGAAATATCTCTATGTAGCTCTCAGACAACCAAGGTTGGGAGAAAGATCTCTACTTAGCTCTCAGACAACCAAGGTTGGGAGAAAGATCTCTACGTAGCTCTCAGATGACCAAGGTTGGGAGAAAGATATCTACTTAGCTTTGACAACCAAGGTTGGGAGAAAGATCTCTACTTAGCTTTGACAACCAAGGTTGGGAGAAAGATCTCTACGTAGCTCTCAGACAGCCAAGGTTGGGAGAAAGATCTCTATGTAGCTCTCAGACAACCAAGGTTGGGAGAAAGATCTCTATGTAGCTCTCAGACAACCAATGTTGGGAGAAAGATCTCTACGTAGCTCTGACAACCAAGGTTGGGAGAAAGATCTCTACATAGCTCTCCTACAACCAAGGTTGGGAGAAAGATCTCTACGTAGCTCTCAGACAACCAAGGTTGGGAGAAAGATCTCTACAACCAAGGTTGGGAGAAAGATCTCTACAACCAAGGTTGGGAGAAAGATCTCTACATAGCTCTCCTACAACCAAGGTTGGGAGAAAGATCTCTACGTAGCTCTCAGACAACCAAGGTTGGGAGAAAGATCTCTACGTAGCTCTCCTACAACTAAGGTTGGAAGAAATATCTCTACATAGCTCTGACAACTAAGGTTGGGAGAAAGATCTCTACATAGCTCTCAGACAACCAAGGTTGGGAGAAAGATCTCTACATAGCTCTGACAACCAAGGTTGGGAGAAATAACTCTACATAGCTCTCAGACAACCAAGGTTGGGAGAAAGATCTCTACATAGCTCTCAGACAACCAAGGTTGGGAGAAAGATCTCTATCTAGCTCTCAGACAACCAAGGTTGGGAGAAAGATCTCTACGTAGCTCTCAGACAACCAAGGTTGGGAGAAAGATCTCTACATAGCTCTCAGACAACCAAGGTTGGGAGAAATATCTCTACATAGCTCTCAGACAACCAAGGTTGGGAGAAAGATCTCTACGTAGCTCTCAGACAACCAAGGTTGGGAGAAAGATCTCTATCTAGCTCTCAGACAACCAAGGCATCAATGCAGTCAACTTAAAACTCAGACTGGCTGAGGAGGTATAGCCAAGCAGTCAGCCGTCAGTGAGTGAGTGCAGGAAGCACAATACTGCCAAGACTGATCACTATTTAACTACTCTCTATGGCTGTGAACATATTATCATCAGCTGCATTAGAACTCAAACTTTAGCAGCTAGTGCTGAACAGCAAAGATCAAAGCCACTCCCACAGCTGAAACTGACAAGCCTGTCCGATTGCTGTGTTGTCTGGCTGACACAGGTGCACAGCTCATATCATGACCTAAATTATCTGACATGTGGTCACCAGTTACTGTAAACTTTCATGCTTGGTGTCTCCCCACAGTGCTGTAACGGAAGTGCGCATATCCCCGGATGGTCACAGTGTGTTCTCCGTGTCGAAAGGTGAGTCAGTTTAGCCCATGTATCCATGGTATATTGTGGTTTTTATGTGATTAAGGATAACTTTCACTGCACACAGATATCTCCACATGTGCTACAGTCTCCTTCCATAGATCACACAGGAGAATCTCAGCACAGCCCACAAACCTTTTAGCACCATCCAGGATCTACATGTATGTATGTATGTCAGAATCACATGTGCTATACATATTCCCTTGTGTGTAGGTTTTCTCATTTTGAAATGCAGCTTGGGCAGTGGCCTATTTGATCTGCACTTTGCAATTTCTAACATGTACACAGGTCCTCCAAAAGTTGTCTTTGTCCTTGTCCAAGAAGGCAGTATGTCCACTCCTTTACCCCTGGATCAAGAAGGGGGAGTGTACCATCCTTTTCTTAATTTGTAAACAATCCACATTGTGAATGAAACTAATTTTGTACAAGTTAGAAGCAGACACGATACCTTTACTTCACTCCCCATACCACCCCCCCCCCCCACCTCTCTCTTTCTCTCTCTCTCTCTCTCTCTCTCTCTCTCTCTCTCTCTCGCTCTCTCTCTGTGGGTGGGGGTGGGTGTGTGTGTGTCATTTTCAGGTAGCTTGTTTGTGTGTGAGTGGTATAAAGTAGTCTTTGTGTGTGTGTGAATATGGTTTAAATTGGGCTGTTGCTTGAGGACCATGGTGGGTTGTGGATGCCATGCCTGAGTTTCAACTATGTGAGTTGATGCATTGGTGTCTAGGTTGCCTGAGGGGGCTGGCCTCGGTCGGAGTAAGGTTGGTGTAGAGACTGTAATCTCAATCTGGCATCAGTCGGAGTGAGGTTGGTGTAGAGACTGTCCTCTCAATCTGGCATCAGTCGGAGTAAGGTTGGTATAGAGACTGTCCTCTCAATCTGGCATCAGTTGGAGTGAGGTTGGTGTAAAGACTGTCCTCTCAATCTGGCATCAGTTGGAGTGAGGTTGGTGTAGAGACTGTCCTCTCAATCTGTCATCAGCCAGAGTGAGGTTGGGGTAGAGACTGTCCTCTCAATCTGGCATCAGTTGGAGTGAGGTTGGTGTAGAGACTGTCCTCTCAATCTGGCATCAGTCGGAGTGAGGTTGGTGTAGAGACTGTAATCTCAATCTGGCATCAGTTGGAGTGAGGTTGGTGTAGAGACTGTCCTCTCAATCTGGCATCAGTCGGAGTGAGGTTGGTGTAGAGACTGTCCTCTCAATCTGGCATCAGTCGGAGTGAGGTTGGTGTAGAGACTGTCCTCTCAATCTGGCATCAGTTGGAGTGAGGTTGGTGTAGAGACTGTCCTCTCAATCTGGCATCAGTCGGAGTGAGGTTGGTGTAGAGACTGTCCTCTCAATCTGGCATCAGTAGGAGTGAGGTTGGTGTAGAGACTGTCCTCTCAATCTGGCATCAGTTGGAGTGAGGTTGGTGTAGAAACTGTCCTCTCAATCTGGCATCAGTCGGAGTGAGGTTGGTGTAGAGACTGTCCTCTCAATCTGGCATCAGTCGGAGTGAGGTTGGTGTAGAGACTGTCATCTTAATCTGGCATCAGTCGGAGTGAGGTTGGTGTAGAGACTGTCCTCTCAATCTGGCATCAGTCGGAGTGAGGTTGGTGTAGAGACTGTAATCTCAATCTGGCATCAGTCGGAGTGAGGTTGGTGTAGAGACTGTCCTCTCAATCTGGCATCAGTCGGAGTGAGGTTGGTGTAGAGACTGTCCTCTCAATCTGGCATCAGTCGGAGTGAGGTCGGTGTAGAGACTGTCCTCTCAATCTGGCATCAGTCGGAGTGAGGTTGGTGTAGAGACTGTAATCTCAATCTGGCATCAGTCGGAGTGAGGTTGGTGTAGAGACTGTAATCTCAATCTGGCATCAGTAGGAGTGAGGTTGATGTAGAGACTGTCCTCTCAATCTGGCATCAGTCGGAGTGAGGTTGGTGTAGAGACTGTCCTCTCAATCTGGCATCAGTCGGAGTGAGGTTGGTGTAGAGACTGTCCTCTCAATCTGGCATCAGTTGGAGTGAGGTTGGTGTAGAGACTGTCCTTTCAATCTGGCATCAGTCGGAGTGAGGTTGGTGTAGAGACTGTCCTCTCAATCTGGCATCAGTCGGAGTGAGGTTGGTGTAGAGACTGTAATCTCAATCTGGCATCAGTCGGAGTGAGGTTGGTGTAGAGACTGTCCTCTCAATCTGACATCAGTCGGAGTGAGGTTTGGGTAGAGACTGTCCTCTCAATCTGGCATCAGTCGGAGTGAGGTTGGGGTAGAGACTGTCCTCTCAATCTGGCAACAGTCGGAGTGAGGTTGGTGTAGAGACTGTCCTCTCAATCTGGCATCAGTCGGAGTGAGGTTTGGGTAGAGACTGTCCTCTCAATCTGGCATCAGTCGGAGTGAGGTTGGTGTAGAGACTGTCCTCTCAATCTGGCATCAGTCGGAGTGAGGTTGGTGTAGAGACTGTCCTCTCAATCTGGCATCAGTCGGAGTGAGGTTGGTGTAGAGACTGTCCTCTCAATCTGGCATCAGTCGGAGTGAGGTTTGGGTAGAGACTGTCCTCTCAATCTGGCATCAGTCGGAGGTTGGTGTAGAGACTGTCCTCTCAATCTGGCATCAGTTGGAGTGAGGTTGGTGTAGAAACTGTCCTCTCAATCTGGCATCAGTCGGAGTGAGGTTGGTGTAGAGACTGTCCTCTCAATCTGGCATCAGTCGGAGTGAGGTTGGTGTAGAGACTGTCCTCTTAATCTGGCATCAGTCGGAGTGAGGTTGGTGTAGAGACTGTCCTCTCAATCTGGCATCAGTCAGAGTGAGGTTGGTGTAGAGACTGTAATCTCAATCTGGCATCAGTCGGAGTGAGGTTGGTGTAGAGACTGTCCTCTCAATCTGGCATCAGTCGGAGTGAGGTTGGTGTAGAGACTGTCCTCTCAATCTGGCATCAGTCGGAGTGAGGTTGGTGTAGAGACTGTCCTCTCAATCTGGCATCAGTCGGAGTGAGGTTGGTGTAGAGACTGTAATCTCAATCTGGCATCAGTCGGAGTGAGGTTGGTGTAGAGACTGTAATCTCAATCTGGCATCAGTTGGAGTGAGGTTGATGTAGAGACTGTCCTCTCAATCTGGCATCAGTCGGAGTGAGGTTGGTGTAGAGACTGTCCTCTCAATCTGGCATCAGTCGGAGTGAGGTTGGTGTAGAGACTGTCCTCTCAATCTGGCATCAGTTGGAGTGAGGTTGGTGTAGAGACTGTCCTCTCAATCTGGCATCAGTCGGAGTGAGGTTGGTGTAGAGACTGTAATCTCAATCTGGCATCAGTCGGAGTGAGGTTGGTGTAGAGACTGTCCTCTCAATCTGACATCAGTCGGAGTGAGGTTTGGGTAGAGACTGTCCTCTCAATCTGGCATCAGTCGGAGTGAGGTTGGGGTAGAGACTGTCCTCTCAATCTGGCAACAGTCGGAGTGAGGTTGGTGTAGAGACTGTCCTCTCAATCTGGCATCAGTCGGAGTGAGGTTGGTGTAGAGACTGTCCTCTCAATCTGGCATCAGTCGGAGTGAGGTTGGTGTAGAGACTGTCCTCTCAATCTGGCATCAGTCGGAGTGAGGTTGGTGTAGAGACTGTCCTCTCAATCTGGCATCAGTCGGAGTGAGGTTTGGGTAGAGACTGTCCTCTCAATCTGGCATCAGTCGGAGTGAGGTTGGTGTAGAGACTGTCCTCTCAATCTGGCATCAGTTGGAGTGAGGTTGGTGTAGAAACTGTCCTCTCAATCTGGCATCAGTCGGAGTGAGGTTGGTGTAGAGACTGTCCTCTCAATCTGGCATCAGTCGGAGTGAGGTTGGTGTAGAGACTGTCCTCTTAATCTGGCATCAGTCGGAGTGAGGTTGGTGTAGAGACTGTCCTCTCAATCTGGCATCAGTCGGAGTGAGGTTGGTGTAGAGACTGTAATCTCAATCTGGCATCAGTCGGAGTGAGGTTGGTGTAGAGACTGTCCTCTCAATCTGGCATCAGTCGGAGTGAGGTTGGTGTAGAGACTGTCCTCTCAATCTGGCATCAGTTGGAGTGAGGTTGGTGTAGAGACTGTCCTCTCAATCTGGCATCAGTCGGAGTGAGGTTGGTGTAGAGACTGTAATCTCAATCTGGCATCAGTCGGAGTGAGGTTGGTGTAGAGACTGTAATCTCAATCTGGCATCAGTTGGAGTGAGGTTGATGTAGAGACTGTCCTCTCAATCTGGCATCAGTAGGAGTGAGGTTGGTGTAGAGACTGTCCTCTCAATCTGGCAACAGTCGGAGTGAGGTTGGTGTAGAGACTGTCCTCTCAATCTGGCATCAGTCGGAGTGAGGTTGGTGTAGAGACTGTAATCTCAATCTGGCATCAGTCGGAGTGAGGTTGGTGTAGAGACTGTCCTCTCAATCTGACATCAGTCGGAGTGAGGTTTGGGTAGAGACTGTCCTCTCAATCTGGCATCAGTCGGAGTGAGGTTGGGGTAGAGACTGTCCTCTCAATCTGGCAACAGTCGGAGTGAGGTTGGTGTAGAGACTGTCCTCTCAATCTGGCAACAGTCGGAGTGAGGTTTGGGTAGAGACTGTCCTCTCAATCTGGCATCAGTCGGAGTGAGGTTGGTGTAGAGACTGTAATCTCAATCTGGCATCAGTTGGAGTGAGGTTGGGGTAGAGACTGTCCTCTCAATCTGGCATCAGCTGGGGTGAGGATGGGATAGAGACTCCTCTCAATCTGCCGCCGCAGTACCAAGGTAACTGTGTTGGAAAGCTCTCCTGTCCCTCATCAGGCTCAGAAAGCAGCGGGGTGTGCCTGACCAGTACTGCAGTCTGACATCTGTGGAAGGACATGTTGGGATGTCACCAGGTTGTGGTTCAGCACGGCACACACAGACTGACTTCAGTTGGTTATACCGTCTGCTTGTAAAGTCTCACTACGCTTTGTATGTAGAACAGTTTTGAAAATCTTTGATCATGTCATCAAACAATATTGTAAAAAATTCATTAAATTAGTGACAATAGTCACTGCTATGGTCTAACACTGTTTTGGGGAAGCTGGAAAGTACCAATGAGGTATTTATTATAACTTATTCAACAAATTTCTAATCGTTATGCAATGAGGAGATTGTTTATAAGGAAATCTTGCTATAAATCTTTGAACAACCGTACGTATGTTAAGGAAATCTTGCTATAAATCTTTGAACAACCGTACGTGTGTATCAACTGCCATTTCAAAACACTTGTTGTTCAACCAAAAAAATTCTTTCTTCCTTTGATAACACCATTCTGTTTGGAGTGCAAAGAATTACTCCAGCAGACGACAGCTATTCACTGCATATTACTTCACGACGGACTGTGGAGCAAATTTTTTGATGACGTCATGTACTTAATTTTTCAAACTTGTTCTACATACAAAGTGTAGTGAGACTTTATAAACACCCTGTATTTGCTCCACTGGTTTTAGGCATTTCATTGTCTGTAGGCTTCAGCCTCATGCCCAGAGGGGAATGTGAGTGCCGTCAGTGTGACATGTTTGTATCCAAGTTGTATAAACTAGACATGTTTGTATCCAAGCTATATAAACTAGACATGTTTGTACCCAAGTTGTATAAACTAGACATGTTTGTATCCAAGATGTATAAACTAGACATGTTTGTATCCAAGTTGTATAAACTAGACATGTTTGTATCCAAGTTGTATAAACTAGACATGTTTGTATCCAAGTTGTATAAACTAGACATGTTTGTATCCAAGCTATATAAACTAGACATGTTTGTATCCAAGTTGTATAAACTAGAAATGTTTGTACCCAAGTTGTATAAACAAGACCTATTTGAGTGCATGTCACAGATCAGGGGAAAAGGGTAGTTTCAAATACGATACTGTAGTAGGAGTGTGCAGTTTATTATCTATGTATATACTAGGTTGCTACACAGTAAGATTGGGTGATCAGTTCATTGTCTCACTATTGTGTGTGTCCAGCAAATAATCCAGCTAGTGTATGAGGCTGGATGGACCAGCCTCCTATGGAGACAACTGTAAACTCTGAGTGTTACGTAATAGTGTTTAGACACTCAACAAGTGCTTAATCATTCCTAGTTTGCTCACCGGGAGAAACAAACTACTTACACCATGTAACAGCAACATGTATACACACACATACACACACAAAGTAGGTGGCTGTGCACAGCATGAGACATGGAGGTATGATAGTGAACATACTGAAGAGCAAAGTCCAGGGCACAGCATGAGACATGGAGGTATGAGAGTGAACATACTGAAGAGCAGAGTCCAGGGCACAGCATGAGACATGGAGGTATGAGAGTGAACATACTGAAGAGAAGAGTCCAGGGCACAAGGCAAAGGCCACCCTAGAAACAACTAGACCACATCAGCTTGTAAGTGTTCAGACTCAGACATGAAGAGAACAGGAGACAGTGGGCTGACATCATCAGACACACCCACCAGTATGTTCAGAAAGCAATGGCAAGCTACTGATCATAGACTCACCTAATCGATCACCCTGGGGGTAAAGTTTGATCACAATGTCTTGCAAAGGGTTTGCAACATTGTCAAACCTGATGATGCTGAGCTTGGGCTGGGGAGTGCTGGGTGCATACAGCGGTCATACACAGAATGCTCACATTTATCATGCTCATTCTTGTATTCTGCAGACAGCTTTTTGAAAATGTACTCATTGGAGGACCAGATGCAACTGCGAAGTGTTAACATGTCTCTGATGGTATGTTGCTGCTGTTACTGTTGTTGTTACTGCACCTCCTGTCTCTGTTTCCTGGGTTCACTTCTAATAGTGTTGTCTGACAAGTGTTTATGTGGGGGTTCTATCTTGTGTCTGTAGTAGTCATGATCTGTTCAATTAACACTCTACAGATAGGCTCTTTAGGACTTCCTGTCGCCAACATGGCTGTTAGGTGTTGAATTGTTTAAGCTTGTGGCATGTTTATGCTTGCAGCTAAGGTTTGCAATCGCATTTTCCTCATGTTGGTCTGGTAGCACATGGTTCCGTTGCCCTGCTACTGAATGAGTGCGTGGGCGACACTGTGAGCTGTGAAATTCGCATGGAATGCTTTTACATCTGTCCTGTACAAAGACCTGCATGTTCGGAACAATGGCTACCGGCTGTTGCTGAATTGCCTTTTCGGTTCACGAGTGCATTTTTCAGGAGGCTCCTGGGAGTCGGTGCTGAAGCTGCGGAGTTCGTGCTTTGTGCGACACTTTCGGCGGGTCGCCCTGCGGTTAAAGACCGAGCCATGTGAGAAAACCTGGGTCAATGAGGTCTTTCTGGTGACTGCCAAGTCCATTGACGATGAACTGTGGTTTTCGTGGATTAATTTTGTGTTGGCATTCTGGCGGCGGTATTATGCACAGAATACCTGTGCGGGCTGTTGGATTGCCGAGACTCCTGTCTATTCTAATTTTCACATTGGACAGTGGTGAGCATTTTGTGTGATATTCACTGGCACAGAAATGGAGCATAATGGGGACGACCTGTTGCCGTGAAGTTGGAACCTCGACTAACTAACCAACCAACCAACCAACCAACCAACCAACCAACCAACCAACCAACCAACCAACCAACCAACCAACCAACCAACCAACCAACCAACCAACCAACCAACCAACCAACCAACCAACCAACCAACCAACCAACCAACCAACCAACCAACCAACCAACCAACCAACCAACCAACCAAGAAAGATAGGCTCTACAGCAGTGTGTACACACAAGCCAGCACCTCAAACTATAGAACACACACAACAACATTGTACTACATACAGCTCAGACAAGTCTATTCTTTGTTGGATGAAACAATCCTGGATGTTAACATTTGCAGAAGATGGTGAAGTTCATGCAGGAAACAAAAGTGCACACATCAGCCGATTCCAAGCACACAGAAAGGACATTTTATAATGAACAGCTAAAATGATGAACTCCTGACTGTAAATGTGAAAGATGTATCTCAGTAGCCAGTTGTATTATAAGCACTAATAGAATGGGAAGCAGTGAGATCCAGAATAACAGCAACATTTCAAGTTACAGAAAGGAAAGAAAACATGACTGTAATCCAGTGTTACGCACCCACACACGACACGGACGAATCATTTCAGGGGGAATTTTACATGAAACTCCACAGAATGGTGGGCAATCATAGGCATTGCAATATAACAATTCTGAGGGTTGACTTGAATGCCAAGATAGGATCAGATAACACGGGCTTTGAGGAGATTATGGGCAAACACAGACATGAGTAATGAGCAAAAATATAGTTGTTTGCTTTGGTTGTTTCGGGATTTGAGGCACATTCAAATTCTTCAAGCATTTGTTGACCAGGTTACCTTCCCAGGGATCCAGAGTTTGATCCCAGGTCCAGTCAGGGATTTGCACTACTGACAGCTCAAACAAGAGCAAAACTCGAGCCTAGTGCTTCCAATCTGATGTGGACAAGACCTTAGGTTCATACCAGAATACGATCATGCCAGTAGTGGGTTGTGCTCAATCTTCAAGAATAGAGTTATTTACTTATTTCTGTGCAGAGAATCAGTATATCATAGGCAGAAGTGTTTTTCAACATAAAAGATTACATAAAGTAACATGGACTTCAGTGACCACAAAACAGAAAATCAAATTGATCTTGTCTGTATCAACAAGAAATTTAGATCTTTGCACAACATAAGAGTTTTTAGAGGAGCAGACATGTATGCATATCATTATTTTCTGATAAGTAAAATCAAACTGAAGCTCATAGATAGGTAATATGGTAAAGACGGAAATGAATACAATGTTGCATACCTCAGAATGAAAGAAACTAAGGAACAATTTATGGTCAGTCTAATAAAAACCAGGCTCTACAATAGTTCATAGATGAAGTGAGCATGGAAGTCTCATGGCAGCAGGCTAAAAGTGTTTGGAGCGAATCATTTTAGAAGGACTTGGCAAAAGGGAAAGAAAACATAAAGCATGGCTAATGCAAGAAACCTTTAAAAAGATACAAGAAAGAAGCAGATAGAAAGCAGATTTAAATAATAGCAAAACCAGGGCTATGAAAACCTGAGCCCAGGAAAAAATATGCAGAAGCTAATAATAACTAGATAAATGGGGTAAAAGATAATAAATAGATTACCTAGCAAGAAACAAAGCTGCATCAAAAGGATACCTCACAGATCTTTACAGTAACACAAGGAAGATAGTATGAAAATATATACAACCAAATGGACAGATCAAAAATAGAAATGAGAAAATTTTCACAAACTGGGTGGGTGGGTGTTTTTTTATTATTGTTTTTTGTTTTGTACCAAGTACATATCTAATGCTTGTAGATGTGTGTACTCACTGTGAGCTAGAATGTGACAAATTTCCCTACAGGCACTGTCCAGCTGTGAAGTGATAGAAGATAAAACCATTGTGGTTGGCTGCTGGGATAATAAAGTGTAAGTACTGTCTTATATCCTTGTGGAGTGTTTCGTGTGGTAGTCGGTCAGATTATGGCCACAATATATGTGACCTTTGGGTATTAGAGACGTGAGTTCAGATCCTGGTGTGACATGGACAAGGAACATGAAACCTAAGCTACATGTAGACAACAGCAAGAGGTGTTGTAGCTTCAGCCGACACACGACTGTCCTGGCATTGTGATGTAGTTGTTTGATGTTGTCAGTGACATGTCAATACGCCGCGTTGGCAACTTATGGGATATGTGAGGTGGTCGCTCAGAAAGCAATGGCAAACTACTGAGCGTAATCTTGCCAAGAAATCAACAATCAGAACACACAAAAATGGATGTCTTGCATTCATTCCCTTATAGGAAATCTCGTTAGTTTTGTTTAATTGAAAAGTGTGTGCTCATGCCTGTGATAGACAGATATAGATAAAGTATATGAGACAGAGAGACAGAGAGAGCATAAGAGAGATAGAGATGAGAGAGTTTGAGGGAGATATAACAACGCAGTCTTTGCCTGTATGGGAGAGACATGGATAGAGGAAAGAGTATTTAAGAAAGATGACAGAGACAGACAGATAGTCAGAAGGTGTGCATGAGAGTGATGGCAAGCATACAAAATGCATGGCTACATAATAAAGACAGATAGAGAAGAGGGATTGTGCTAAAATAAAAATAATACCTTAGGTACAACTATAGCCAAGAGTAGAAGTGGAGAAGGTAAGATTTCCACTGCTTCACAGCTAGGGTAGAAGTGCAGTAACTGAGATCAAGATTTCACATCTCTACAGCCAGGGTAGAAGTGGAGAAGGTCAGATTTCCACTGCTTTACAGCCAAGGTAGAAGTGGAGAAGGTAAGATTTCCACTGCTTCACAGCCAAGGTAGAAGTGGAGAAGGTCAGATTTCCACTGCTTCACAGCCAAGGTAGAAGTGGAGAAGGTAAGATTTCCACTGCTTTACAGCCAAGGTAGAAGTGGAGAAGGTCAGATTTCCACTGCTTCACAGACAAGGTAGAAGTGCAGTAACTGAGATCAAAATTCCATATCTCCATAGCCAGGTGTAGAAGTGGAGTGACACATCAAGATTCCACATCTCCACAGCCAGGGGTGGAAGTGGAGTGACTCACATCATGATTCCACATCTCCACAGCCAGGGGTGGAAGTGGAGTGACTCACATCAAGATTCCACATCTCCACAGCCAGGGGTAGAAGTGGAATGACTGACATCAAGATTCCACATCTCCACAGCCAGGGGTAGAAGTGGAATGACTGACATCAAGATTCCACATCTCCACAGCCAGGGGTAGAAGTGGAATGACTGACATCAAGATTCCACATCTCCACAGCCAGGGGTAGAAGTGGAATGACTGACATCAAGATTCCACATCTCCACAGCCAGGGGTAGAAGTGGAGTGACTCACATCAAGATTCCACATCTCTACATCAGTGTCTCCTATGGCATTACCATTGCCTGTGTCCTGTATCTGCGTGTGTTTGCCTGTGTGTACAAGAATGTGTTCAGTTTGTACATGTCTATTGAATGCTGTCATGCCTGAGACAGACAGGAAGGAAGAAATAAGTGGAAAGTGTTGCTGGTGTCCAGTGTTGTTAACACGAGCATATGTTTGACTCCACAGTGTTGCTAACACAAGTGTATACTTGACTCCATAGTGTTGCTAACACGAGCATATAATTGACTCCACAGTGTTGCTAACACGAGCGTATGTTTGACTCCACAGTGTTACTAACACGAGCGTATACTTGACTCCACAGTGTTGCTAACACAAGTGTATACTTGACTCCACAGTGTTGCTAACACGAGCGTATGTTTGACTCCACAGTGTTGCTAACATGAGTGTATGTTTGACTCCACAGTGTTGCTAACACGAGCGTATGTTTGACTCTTCAGTGTTGCTAACACGAGCGTATACTTGACTCCACAGTGTTGCTAACACGAGCGTATGTTTGACTCCACAGTGTTGCTAACATGAGCGTATGTTTGACTCCACAGTGTTGCTAACACGAGCATATGTTTGACTCCACAGTGTTGCTAACACGGGCATATGTTTGACTCCACAGTGTTGCTAACATGAGCGTATGTTTGACTCCACAGTGTTGCGTTGCTAACACGAGCGTATGTTTGACTCCACAGTGTTGCTAACACGAGCGTATGTTTGACTCCACAGTGTTGCTAACACGGGCATATGTTTGACTCCACAGTGTTGCTAACACGGGCATATGTTTGACTCCACAGTGTTGCTAACACGAGCGTATGTTTGACTCCACAGTGTTGCTAACACGGACATATGTTTGACTCCACAGTGTTGCTAACACGGGCATATGTTTGACTCCACAGTGTTGCTAACACGAGTGTATGTTTGACTCCACAGTGTTGCTAACACGAGCGTATGTTTGACTCCACAGTGTTGCTAACACGAGCGTATACTTGACTCCACAGTGTTGCTAACACGAGCGTATGTTTGACTCCACAGTGTTGCTAACACATGCGTATGTTTGACTCCACAGTGTTGCTAACACGAGCATATGTTTGACTCCACAGTGTTGCTAACACGAGCGTATACTTGACTCCACAGAGTTGCTAACACAAGCGTATGTTTGACTCCACAGTGTTGCTAACATGAGCGTATGTTTGACTCCACAGTGTTGCTAACACGAGCGTATGTTTGACTCCACAGTGTTGCTAACACGAGCGTATGTTTGACTCCACAGTGTTGCTAACACGAGCGTATGTTTGACTCCACAGTGTTGCTAACATGAGCGTATGTTTGACTCCACAGTGTTGCTAACACGGGCATATGTTTGACTCCACAGTGTTGCTAACACAAGCGTATGTTTGACTCCACAGTGTTGCTAACACGAGCGTATGTTTGACTCCACAGTGTTGCTAACACGAGTGTATGTTTGACTCCACAGATATTTCTACAGCATAGAGTATGGCCGAGTACTGGACACCTTGTGTGCACATGATGATGCTGGTATGTGTTGTTTCTGTTCATTCTCGCTAACTGCTGCTGACACTTAACTGATTCCATCCATCCATCATGTGCCATGCCGGTAAGCGTGGGCGGTCATGTTCTGCCATCTCACTCGATCAACAGAGTCGTGGATCAGTTCCGTGTTTCTGTCTCGACCATGCCACAAGGCCAAGCCATCCAGATACTTGTTTCTAGGTCTTCCCCTTGGTCTGTTCCCCTCGATCTTACCAGTTGTCACCAAGTTCTCCAAATCATTTCTTCTCATAACATGCCCAAAAGATTGTGACTGTCTACGTCTAATATCTCTGATCAGTTTACGATCTTCATTTGTTTCTTGAAGGACTTCTTCATTGGTCTGATTCACTGCCAAACAAAAAAGTGGGTTTGGACCAAACAGAAATTGATGGCAGAACATGGGACTTACGGGGTGTCACAGTAGTGATCTAAAACTGGTTAACATGGTAGCAGTTATATTGTATTATATATCAAATTAAAGGAGATTGCACAAGGAACACGTTGGTATTGCTACTATTTTTATAGGTTGGAAATATAATAATAATATTATCAGATGTTGTGAAAAACAATTGAAGACAATTATTTAAAATGTCCACTTAACAAGGCACTACTTCTCACTTGCTGATCATAATCCACTGAAATTTACCAAATATTGGTAAATACACCATTTTTCTTCACCAATATCACTAGAACTCCTCCGTAGCACCCATAAAACACAATTAAAACTTCAAATTTTGAAGCACATCATTTTCACACAAAATGGAAAATGTCAGGAACACACAAGGCAAAGCTGTACTGAGAAACAATATGTACAATATTTTCTATTTAGTTATAATTATTATTCTTTTCAATTTAATTATTTAAATACTAATCAGCTTTCTTGTGATAGGCAAAGCAAACATAGGGGCACAAGTGTGGCCCATTAGAGCAAGCATTATTCAACATATGCCATCATATAACTTTCACTGTTAGTTTTGTTTTCCAATATGACCGCCTGCTAAATAATTTAACTGAATACTGCATGTGGTATTAGTTCTAGAATCTTTCACAAAGTCCTTTAAATCAGAATAACTATAATCTAAAAATGCTGAAAACGCTAATTTGATGAAAATCTACGCGGTCGCGAACCAAAGGGCGTTGCCATTTCTAAAATCAGAAAATTAATCACATTTAACTAACAATTTCAGCTCAAATTTGAAATACTTGCTACCTCACATCCAGTGTTTTGGAATCACAGACCTTCTTATGGTGTAAAATGTCATTTACCAGGCATTAAAATTATGGAAGATATACAAAATGAAACAAATAATGAACTGTCAACATTCTGTCGATAAAGCGGCGCACAGCAGTCACAGGGAGTTCCATTATGTTAATAAAGTGGCACATGGCAGTTAAGTACTAGATATAGACACAGTCAACAGTCTTTGTTTTATAGCAGCAAGTATACTTCATTGCACTGGGTTGTATCCCGTATGGTTCGCTTTCTTTCTACTGAACATCTACCGAGAGTGTCTCACAGAGCCCAAACTCCAGATTCGACTCCCAGGAGTCTTTGAGAAAATTGCTGTCATGATTGATTGATTGATTGATTGACTTAGGAATCGACACCACAGCATTCGAGGCATTCCCATAAGTGCTCCGTCCCCATCCCCAGCAGCCAGCGAGGAGTTCCACCACTAATAGTACCAGTAGCAATCTGATTATATGTCCGTCTCGCCTTTCCTCTGAGCGTTGAGCGTCGGCCAGATCCCCTCGCCACTCCTCGCTGTCTCATTCTTGCCAGACCATGGTAATCCATTTGCTCCTCCGAGGTGTGCACGTGCTCCCACAAGGCCGCAACCACGTCTGCCTTGTCATGTATCAGTACTCCACCAAGTTCTGCAGAGCCCGCCAATCTGTCCGCCTGTTCATTTCCCAGCACACTGGCATGCCCCGGAGAAAAGATCCAGGCGATGCTTGTCACCCGTGACCTCTGAAGCGAAGCAAGCCACTCCGCACGAAGCCTGCCCGTCCTCACCCTCGTCAGCATGCTTTCTGAGTCAGTTACAATCACGATGTGTGTGTGTCGTATTCTCTATCCAGCGGAGAGCCGCAGTGACCGCCTCCACCTCTATTCTTAAGCTGGATGTTGTGGTATCATATGCCAGGGTCTCCTGCCCCAAACTTCAACCATTAGCTTTGGCTGTGAACCCCCAGCCACTTCTCTCACCTCTTGACACCGAACCATCTGTGTAGATAATCACATCACCCTCAATCACTCTTAGCATCAATTGCTGTCATGAACTGAATGGCAGTCCAGAAGTGAACCAACAGCCTTTAAAACATGAGGGAGGCAGCTTAACCACTTCACCACAGAACCTCCAGGACCGGAACAACAGTGTACACAACAGCTTCAAGACACTGGACATGGACATGAGACAGGGGAACTGGCAGGAGTTCTGTGTGTACACAACAGCATCAAGACACACTGTACATGGACATGAGACAGGGGAACTGGCAGGAGTTCTGTGTGTACACAACAGCATCAAGACACACTGTACATGGACATGAGACAGGGGAACTGGCAGGAGTTCTGTGTGTACACAACAGCTTCAAGACACTGGACATGGACATGAGACAGGGGAACTGGCAGGAGTTCTGTGTGTACACAACAGCTTCAAGACACACTGGACATGGACATGAGACAGGGGAACTGGCAGGAGTTCTGTGTGTACACAACAGCATCAAGACACACTGTACATGAACATGAGACAGGGTAACTGACAGGAGTTCTGTGTGTACACAACAGCTTCAAGACACTGGACATGGACATGAGACAGGGGAACTGGCAGGAGTTCTGTGTGTACACAACAGCTTCAAGACACTGGACATGGACATGAGACAGGGGAACTGGCAGGAGTTCTGTGTGTACACAACAGCTTCAAGACACACTGGACATGGACATGAGACAGGGGAACTGGCAGGAGTTCTGTGTGTACACAACAGCATCAAGACACACTGTACATGGACATGAGACAGGGTAACTGACAGGAGTTCTGTGTGTACACAACAGCTTCAAGACACACTGGACATGGACATGAGACAGGGGAACTGGCAGGAGTTGTGTGTACACAACAGCTTCAAGACACACTGGACATGAGACAGGGGAACTGGCAGGAGTTCTGTGTGTACACAACAGCTTCAAGACACACTGGACATGAACATGAGACAGGGGAACTGACAGGAGTTCTGTGTGTACACAACAGCTTCAAGACACTGGACATGGACATGAGACAGGGGAACTGGCAGGAGTTCTGTGTGTACACAACAGCTTCAAGACACTGGACATGGACATGAGACAGGGGAACTGGCAGGAGTTCTGTGTGTACACAACAGCTTCAAGACACACTGGACATGGACATGAGACAGGGGAACTGGCAGGAGTTCTGTGTGTACACAACAGCATCAAGACACACTGTACATGGACATGAGACAGGGTAACTGACAGGAGTTCTGTGTGTACACAACAGCTTCAAGACACACTGGACATGGACATGAGACAGGGGAACTGGCAGGAGTTGTGTGTACACAACAGCTTCAAGACACACTGGACATGAGACAGGGGAACTGGCAGGAGTTCTGTGTGTACACAACAGCTTCAAGACACACTGGACATGAACATGAGACAGGGGAACTGGCAGGAGTTGTGTGTACACAACCACTTCAAGACACACTGGACATGGACATGAGACAGGGGAACTGGCAGGAGTTGTGTGTACACAACAGCTTCAAGACATACTGGACATGGACATGAGACAGGGGAACTGGCAGGAGTTCTGTATGTACACAACAGCTTCAAGACACACTGGACATGGATATGAGACAGGGGAACTGGCAGGAGTTGTGTGTACACAACAGCTTCAAGACACACTGGACATGAGACAGGGGAACTGACAGGAGTTGTGTGTACACAACAGCTTCAAGACACACTGGACATGGACATGAGACAGGGGAACTGGCAGGAGTTCTGTGTGTACACAACAGCTTCAAGACACACTGGACATGGACATGAGACAGGGGAACTGGCAGGAGTTCTGTGTGTACACAACAGCTTCAAGACACACTGGACATGACACAGGGGAACTGGCAGGAGTTCCAGAGTGTTTCCAGTGAGCTGTGTTGTAGGGGAGAGCACAGTTCTACCAGTGACTGACTACATGAGGAGGATAGTGATGACATTAACAGAGTCAGTCTAGCCCAGAATGTCTATGTGCACACATCTTTACTTGTCTCAGTTATTGTGTAAGTGACAGATTAGGTTACTGAAGTCAGTCTGACTGTTGTCTGCACTCCTTCCTCCTTGTGTTGCTGTACGTGTGTCTTTCATATTGAGTCATGTTGTTTGTGTCACTGAGTTCATGTGTCATTACACATGTCACACTGTATGTCTTATTTTGTGTGTGCCTACAGTGTCGTGTGTCAGGTGGAAGGGAAACAAGCTGTTCACTGCTTCCTGGGATTCTACAGTCAAGGTATGGTCTCACACACGCACGCACGCACGCACGCACACGCACAGAGAGAGAGAGAGAGAGTGAGGTTAGTTATTTAGTTAGTTAGGTAGGTAGGTAGGTAGTTAGTTAGTTAGGTAGGTAGGTAGGTAGGTAGGTAGGTAGGTAGGCAGTTAGTTAGGCAGTTAGTTAGTCAGTTATTCATCTTCATGCTAAAGTCCATAGTCTGTAATAGTAGTATTGTGTATGTAGGATTCTAGAATCATAAAGTCAGTAATGTTATCATAGTTTTGTACATGTCAGGATAAATCAGTAACACTGTAGGGGTCTGAGACACAGAGAAAGAATACAAGAATGACAAACTACAAACATTCACTAATTGATGACTGCACAGAATAGTGGGATTAAAATAGTGTGACGGCCAAAGTGAGTCAACGTTTTGACAGAGGCTCAGGCACATAGACACGGACATCAGAAAGAGGCATTCATCATTTTGTGGTATTGCGAGAAGAGGAAAGCTAGTACATATTGTGACAACTGGAAAGATTTGTGGAATGAGAAGAACACAGCAAGAGAAGACCCTTGACAGTTGTTTGTCATGGTGCTGAAAGGTTTCCTGGTCTCCCAAGCCAATTATATAATTGTAGTATTGTGTGTGTCAGATTGTGTAATTATATCATGATGATGATGTTTGGCAGTTGATGTTTCTAATGATTGTCTGCAGGTGTGGGAGGTTGATTTCACTGACTTTCAAGGCAGCATTCCAACTCCAGAGTTTGTGGTAAGTTGTTCTCACACAGACAGCCTCACAGACAGCCTCACAGACAGCCTCACAGACATCAAGCAGACAGCCTCACAGACAGCCTCACAGACATCAAGCAGACAGCCTCACAGACAGCCTCACAGACATCAAGCAGACAGCCTCACAGACAGCCTCAGACAGCCTCACAGACAGCCACACAGACAGCCTCACAGACATCAAGCAGACAGCCTCACAGACAGCCTCAGACAGCCACACAGACATCAAGCAGACAGCCTCACAGACATCAAGCAGACAGCCTCACAGACAGCCTCAGACAGCCTCACAGACATCAAGCAGACAGCCTCACAGACAGCCTCAGACAGCCTCACAGACAGCCTCACAGACATCAAGCAGACAGCCTCACAGACAGCCTCACAGACAGCCAGCAGAATTGGTTATATTTAAACAGCATACAGCAGCACATGATCAATTTATTAGTCATCTGATTATCCTTACTACACATCAAAGCATTCAGTCCATAAGTGCTCGGATTCCCTCCTCAGCATCTCCCTCAGCATGTAGCAGTTGATGACAGTAATTTATGGAGGGGCTGCATGGTCTATGTGTATGGTGTCCGCCTCGAGTGCTGGAGGTCCCGGGTTCAAGCCCCGGTGAGGGCCGGGATTTTTATTCACGTGGACTTCTAGTAATAAAATGTCCCCTGGTCTCTGGGTAGTGAGATCAGACGCCCGTGTGTATTGCTGTTTTTGTAAAAAATCCCTTGACAGTTGGAAATAGAAAAAGAGTAGCCTAACAGCGCTGCCCAGGCACAATTTTGAGTTAAAAATCTACCCAAAGTATTTCAGGATCCTCGCTGGTGCCACGGAGTTCGTGCACTGAGCTGAGTTTCTCCAGACCCAGATTTGAGTTAGGAGAAGAACGTAGCACTTATGGGTTACACCCGTGTGCCATGATGTTGATCCATCGACTAAACTAAACTAAACTAATTTATGGAGAAAAAATAGAAACTACACACTGATGAAAAAAACTAGAAAGGTTACAGCACAATGCACCAGTTCCCTAGCAACAGTGAAAATCTGGAACAAGTTGACCTGGTAGTCTACATTCTGGCACCAGTGTGTACACCCAGAAGTTGACCTGGTAGTCTACATTCTGGCACCAGTGTGTACACCCAGAAGTTGACCTGGTAGTCTACATTCTGGCACAAGTGTGTACACCCAGAAGTTGACCTGGTAGTCTACATTCTGGCACATGTGTGTACACCCAGAAGTTGACCTGGTAGTCTACATTCTGGCACAGGTTTGTACACCCAGAAATTGACCTGGCAGTCTACATTCTGGCACAAGTGTGTACACCCAGAAGTTGACCTGGTAGTCTACATTCTGGCACAAGTGTGTACACCCAGAAGTTGACCTGGTAGTCTACATTCTGGCACAGGTTTGTACACCCAGAAATTGACCTGGCAGTCTACATTCTGGCACAAGTGTGTACTGCCAGAAGTTGACCTGGTAGTCTACATTCTGGCACAGGTTTGTACACCCAGAAATTGACCTGGCAGTCTACATTCTGGCACAAGTGTGTACACCCAGAAGTTGACCTGGTAGTCTACATTCTGGCACATGTTTGTACACCCAGAAGTTGACCTGGTAGTGTACATTCTGGCACAAGTGTGTACACCCAGAAGTTGACCTGGTAGTCTACATTCTGGCACCAGTGTGTACACCCAGAAGTTGACCGGGTAGTCTACATTCTGGCACATGTGTGTATACCCAGAAGTTGACCTGGTAGTCTACATTCTGGCACCAGTGTGTACACCCAGAAGTTGACCTGGTAGTCTACATTCTGGCACCAGTTTGTACACCCAGAAGTTGACCTGGTAGTCTACATTCTGGCACTAGTGTGTACACCCAGAAGTTGACCTGGTAGTCTACATTCTGGCACCAGTGTGTACACCCAGAAGTTGACCTGGTAGTCTACATTCTGGCACCAGTGTGTACACCCAGAAGTTGACCTGGTAGTCTACATTCTGGCACCAGTGTGTACACCCAGAAGTTGACCTGGTAGTCTACATTCTGGCACCAGTGTGTACACCCAGAAATTGACCTGGTAGTCTACATTCTGGCACCAGTGTGTACACCCAGAAGTTGACCTGGTAGTCTACATTCCGGCACCAGTGTGTACACCCAGAAGTTGACCTGGTAATTTACATTCTGGCACCAGTGTGTACATCCAGAAGTTGACCTGGTAGTCTACATTATGGCACCAGTGTGTACACCCAGAAGTTGACCTGGTAGTTTACATTAGTTGACCTGGTAGTCTACATTCTGGCACAGATTTGTACACCCAGAAGTTGACCTAGTAGTCTACATTCTGACACAGGTTTGTACACCCAGAAGTTGACCTGGTAGTCTACATTCTGGCACAAGTTTGTACACCCAGAAGTTGACCTGGTAGTTTACATTAGTTGACCTGGTAGTCTACATTCTGGCACCAGTGTGTACACCCAGAAGTTGACCTGGTAGTTTACATTAGTTGACCTGGTAGTCTACATTCTGGCACCAGTGTGTACACCCAGAAGTTGACCTGGTAGTTTACATTAGTTGACCTGGTAGTCTACATTCTGGCACCAGTGTGTACACCCAGAAGTTGACCTGGTAGTTTACATTAGTTGACCTGGTAGTCTACATTCTGGCACATGTTTGTACACCCAGAATTTGACCTGGCAGTCTACATTCTGGCACAAGTTTGTACACCCAGAAGTTGACCTGGTAGTCTACATTCTGGCACCAGTTTGTACACCAAGAAGTTGACCTGGTAGTCTACATTCTTTCACAGGTTTGTACACCCAGAAGTTGATCTGGTAGTCTACATTCTGGCACCAGTTTGTACAGCCAGAAGTTGACCCGGTAGTTTACATTAGTTGACCTGGTAGTCTACATTCTGGCACCAGTGTGTACACCCAGAAGTTGACCTGGTAGTCTACATTCTGGCACCAGTTTGTACACTCAGAAGTTTACCTGGTAGTCTACATTCTGGCACCAGTGTGTACACCCAGAAGTTTACCTGGTAGTCTACATTCTGGCACCAGTTTGTACACCCAGAAGTTTACCTGGTAGTCTACATTCTGGGACAAGTGTGTACATCCAGAAGTTGACTTCATACATGGACAATAGCCTGTTGTACATGGACAATAGCCTGTCATACATGGACAATAGCCTGTCATACATGGACAATAGCCTGTTGTACATGGACAATAGGCTTTCATACATGGACAAAAACCTGTCATACATGGACAATAGCCTTTTATACATGAACAACGCCTATCATACATGGGCAAAAGCCTGTCATAAATGGATATTAGTCTGTCATACATGGACAAAAGCCCATCATACATGGACAAAAGCGTGTCAAAAATGGACAAAACTCTGATATTCATGGACAACAGCCAGTCATACATAGTAGCTTTGCTTGTGGCAGAAATAGTGGCATGCTGATGTTAGAGAGCTGTTCGCTCACAGATGATGATTGATCTCGTCTCCCACAGCACCTGTCTGAGGACATCGGTGGTGTTTTCTGGTTGTATGTACTGTCTCAGACCATCTTCTTAACCTGCAGATTCCAGTCTTGTGCTGTCTCTTGTTCCACTCAAACACTGATGGTAGCCTCTCTTTCCTGTTCCCAGTCACTGTTGTTGCTTTCATATGAGGTCCGAACTCTGGACATTCATGCACGTAGTCAAGGACCCGTTCTGCCCGCCTTGAGGCATACTGGGTATATATATGATGCTCGTGCCCATATTTTTACAGACCATTTGCCATATGGCCGGTCTCCTGGCATAGGGGTTAAGGACGTTGTTTGTAATCCCGTATACTCTCGTATGAAACACAGCTGCGCGAGATTTGGCAGCGTATCGTGTCGTGTTGGTTACTTACGGAGGTATGTGAGTCGGTCGTTCAGAAAGTAATGGCAAACTACTGAATGTAAAACTTGTTAAGACATCAATAGCAGCTTAAAAATGCTGGTATTGACTACAATGTCCTGTAAAAGGGTATTCATTCATTCAGTAGCATGTCCTTTGCAGACCCTTGCTCCCATAACAACCTTCCGGAAAACCTCTCGATTCATGGTTGTTATGGTTTCTTGTAAGTTTTGCAGAAGGTAGTTTGCCATTGCTTTCCTTCTGGGCAGTGACTGTACTAGTCGGTGGCCATAGCCATTGTCTCTACAGATGAGATCATCTGCCTATCGCCGCAGAGTGCAGACCATAACCAACAACAATCTGTCGGCTGCTCTCACACTCCATCCACCACCTGCTTCCATGGCTTCACGTAACCCTGATTGGGGGGCTAAATGGGTTCTCCACCTTGCCCAAGGGTGTCCCGTAGACTAACGGAGGAAAGGAGGCGTCTTACATCTCCTTTGATAGGGGATATCCCTACCCCGCTAATGTAAAAGGATATGCGGGGGGAAAAAATGCCATATAAGGGGGTGATGTGGTCAGTTCACACTGGCCATATTCCATTTTTAGGCTGGGTTCATGTAAAAAATCGGCCACAATGTGAATTGAAAGACACGAGCACTGGGCCAGCAGGCAAGAAGGCCAGCCATTGTGCGATGAGGGGAAGTCAATAAGTAAGCCACAAATGGCTGTAGAAAATTAACTAAATATGATATCAACTTGAAACCAGTTTATTTTTATATATACATTGACCCTTTATTTCCCAACATAATTTTAAAAAAACATGCAACAGCGCGTTGCTCTTTGGTTGTACACTCCGTAAGTATAGTCACCATTTTGTTTATGCGCTGCGCATGTGCATGAGACACCTAGCGCCACCTGACGAACGGGAATATAAAGTTCGATGTTGCTGTCACCTAATGACACCTGTAGAAAACACCAACTACATTTACCTGCCATCCCACAGAACTGTGTAACTTACTTATTGACTCGCCCTCGTACCATAGCTACCAAGATGGCCGTGTGATGATACTGGCACCTGAGGGAAGTCGGAGAACACACACGTCACAGTAATAGTGAGCAGATACAGCTGGCTAGGATACGGTTGGTAGCCCTTTCATTGTGGCTGTGATTGTCTCATCCTCTACATGTAATTTTCCTATGTGATTTACATGTCTCTAACTGTGATTGTCATTATCTTCTAACTGTGATTTTCATTATCTTCTAACTGTGATTTACTGGATCCTCTAATTGTGGTTTTCTTGATCATGTGATTTGCTGGGTCTGCCAGAGTCAGCTGGACCATGACGAAGGTGTGACCTGTCTGGACATTGATGACCACTGTAGCCTGATGTGTACGGGCAGCAAGGATGGACACATCACCTTGTGGGACCTGGCCTCCTACGACATCCTGTCTAGTGTTTCAGGTCAGAGGTCATCATCTATCTATCTACTCATTTGTTTGCTGATAACTTTTTGTATCAGGTCCACTAGAGTAGCTCAGCAATGTCTAGCCACTGTGCTGCCTCTGCTCCCTGATTTCACTGATTTAGTGCCAGACAATCAGTGGGTCTACATCATGCACACTTTTGTGATTCTGTCACACACGTAATTGTGATTCTGTTATACATATTTGTGATTCTGTTACACACATATTTGTGATTCTGTTATACATATTTGTGATTCTGTTATACATATTTGTGATTCTGTTATACATATTTGTGATTCTGTTATACATATTTGTGATTCTGTTATACATATTTTTGATTCTGTTATACATATTTGTGATTCTGTTATACATATTTGTGATTCTGTTATACATATTTGTGATTCTGTTATACATATTTGTGATTCTGTTATACATATTTGTGATTCTGTTATACATATATTTGTGATACTGTTATACATATATTTGTGATTCTGTTATACATATTTGTGATTCTGTTATACATATTTGTGATTCTGTTATACATATTTGTGATTCTGTTATACATATTTGTGATTCTGTTATACATATTTGTGATTCTGTTACACACATATTTGTGATTCTGTTATACATATTTGTGATTCTGTTATACATATTTGTGATTCTGTCACACACATATTTGTGATTCTGTTATACATATTTGTGATTCTGTTATACATATCTGTGATTCTGTTATACATATTTGTGATTCTGTTATACATATTTGTCATTCTGTTATACATATTTGTGATTCTGTTACACACATATTTGTGATTCTGTTATACATATTTGTGATTCTGTCACACACATATTTGTGATTCTGTTATACATATTTGTGATTCTGTTACACACATATTTGTGATTCTGTTATACATATCTGTGATTCTGTTATACATATTTGTGATTCTGTTATACATATTTGTGATTCTGTTACACACATATTTGTGATTCTGTTATACATATCTGTGATTCTGCTATACATATTTGTGATTCTGTTATACATATTTGTGATTCTGCTATACATATTTGTGTTTCTGTTATACATATTTGTGTCAGTCAGGTCTTAGTCAGATATGACTGAGCTACCGTATAACAGTAGACGGTACTACCTGCTTTCTGTTAGCGCCGAACGTTGGGCGGCGCTTACCAAACTCAACACCCCACATTGTGCCAACGGCTTCGGGTGGAAGAGTGCTATTGGGAGGGTACAAGCCTTACCCTGGTGCGAGGAAATGCAAGCTAAAGACAAAATGTCATGGCAGGGCAGACCAGGCCCTAAGCCTTGGTTGGCAACTGGTCTAGGATCGAAGCTCCGACAGGCGGACAGTTAGAGCATTGCTTTGCTGATCTGGCAGCTTCTGCAGCTTGTCTTGTTCCAGATCTAGGGGTGTTACCTTTCCTCTGGAGTGAACTAGGCAGGCCGAGAGAGGGATCATGCTGCATGGGCAACACATGATCTCTATATTTTAGCCCAGGCTTTGTGCTATGGAGAGGCAATAACTCCATCCCTGGTCTTAACTGGTCTTGGAATCAAAGCGAGAGGCAACTGTTACGGGTTATAAGTCCTTGTCAGTTGGCGTAGACATGGGGCGCCACGCGTTGCCTCTGACGGTGGGAGACACCTACAAGTGTCACTGATCAGCTACCGCCCGCCTCAAGCTGGGCAGCCCCCGGCCAATTGGGTGCTGATCCGCCACAGCCTGCCTGCTTCAATGGGTGCTTGGGGCTAGGACAAAATCTGAATCGCAGGCTGTAAAACCAATGCACCAGTTACAAACAAAAATAAAAATAGAAACCTCAAGCTATGGCTTGCAACCTGGAACGTGAGAACCATGTGTCCAGGATTTTCCACTGACTTGACCAATATTGACGATGTGAGAAAAACGGCTGTGATTGATGCTGAACTCAATCGTCTTAACATTGATATTGCTGGCCTGCAGGAGACTCGCCTCTCTGAGGAAGGGTCACTCAGGGAAAACAATTACACCTTTTTCTGGAAGGGTAGAGGGCAGGCAGAAAAAAGGCAACATGGTGTGGGCTTTGCAGTGAAGAATTCGCTACTGGGAATGATTGAAATTCCAGCAGGAGGAAATGAAAGACTATTATCCCTGCGCTTGGCAACCTCTAGTGGGTTTGCCACCATTATTACTGCATATGCACCGACACTCGATTCCTCTGATGATGTGAAGGATTCGTTCTATGAGGAGTTAGACTCCGTGATCAAGGCAGTTCCAAAATCTGACTACATTTATATGCTCGGTGATTTCAATGCTCGTGTGGGCAAGGACTCGAGTTCATGGCCAGTGTGCCTTGGAAAATACAACATCGGTCGCATGAATGAAAATGGGCAAAGGCTGCTGGAGCATTGCACCAGAAATGACCTATGTATTACAAACTCCTTTTTTAAAACAAAAGAGATGCATAAGGTCACATGGAGACATCCAAGTTCCGGCCATTGGCACCAGCTTGACTTCATCATCACACGGAGACAACATCTGAACCATATATCATTGACTCGAAGTTACCACAGTGCTGACTGTGACACGGATGATTCTTTGGTTGTTGCAAGGGTTAGACTGAGACCAAAGAGAATCTACACAGCTAAACACAAATCTAGCCCCAGGATTAATATTATTAACACTCATGATCCTGAAAAGTGCTCTCAGTTTCAACAGCAACTTGAAGATGCTTTCACTGATACACCAGAAAATTGTACAGTATATGAAAAGTGGGGTCAAATTAAGGAAACTCTTTATAAAACTGCCGTAGGGGTTTATGGCACTGTGGATCATAAGAGGCAGGACTGGTTTGCGGCAAACAGCGAGACTCTGCAGCCCTTGATTGATAAGAAGAAGAAAGCTCTCTTAAGAAACAAGGAAAGACCAACGCGTAACACTCTGAGTGAGCTAGGGCAAGCTAGGAAGGATGTGCAAAAGGCTGCCAGGCAGTGTGCAAATGATTATTGGATCAAGTTATGTGAGTCCATTCAAATTGCAAGTGATAAGGGAAACATAAGAAGCATGTATGAAGGAATAAAGAAAACCTGTGGTCCAGTGATCAAAAGAAGTGCACCATTGAAAACCTTAACTGGAGAAATCATCACTGATAAGAAACAGCAGATGGACAGATGGGTAGAGCACTATTTGGAGCTTTACTCAAGTGAGACCAAACTAGCGGATGATGCCCTCAACGCCATAGAGGCTCTACCAACTCTTGACCACCTGGACACACTTCCCACCATAACAGAAGTTAAGTGTGCTATAAATGAACTTGCATCTGGCAAGGCTCCAGGTAAGGATGGGATTCCAATAGAGGTTATCAGGAGTGGGCAAGACACACTCGCTCTACAGATCCACCAGCTAATAGAGCTATGCTGGCGAGAAGGACAAGTCCCACAGGATTTCAAAGATTCAAGCATCATAACACTGTACAAGAACAAGGGCGATCGGAGCGAGTGCAACAACTATAGGGGTATCTCACTTCTGTGTATTGTTGGAAAAGTATTTGCCAGAATTGTTCTGCGCAGACTTCAAGTTCCTGGAAGATAAAGTCTACCCCGAATCACAGTGTGGCTTTCGACAGAACCGGTCTACCACTGATATGATATTCTCATTGCGACAAATGCAAGAAAAATGCCGTGAACAGAATCAACCACTGTTTATTGCTTTCACCGACCTCACAAAGGCATTTGATTTGGTCAGTCGTGAGGGTCTGTTCAAGGCACTAAAGAAGATTGGCTGCCCACCAACTCTTCTGTCCATTGTGGAATCGTTCCACACAGGCATGAAGGGTATAATCAAGTTTGATGGTGCAACTTCTGAAGAATTTGAAATCAAGAGTGGAGTTAAGCAAGGTTGTGTGCTAGCTCCCACCCTCTTTGGAATATACTTTTCACTTCTACTGAAATATGCCTTTCGTGATCAGGATGGTGGTATATACATTCACTCACGCTCAGATGGCGGCCTTTACAATGCTCAGAGATTGAAGGCTAAGACCAAAATTAGGAGAGTACTGATCAGAGAGTTGCTTTTTGCAGATGATGCTGCAGTTACGACCCACTATGAGGAAGAATTGCAATGTCTACTATCTGCATTCTCCAATGCTTGTTCTGAATTTGGTTTAACAATTAGCAAAAAGAAGACACAGATTATGTCACAAGGTGCACATGGGGTACCATCAATCTTTATTGACGATGCCGAACTAGAGATAGTAGACCATTTTACATATCTAGGATCAGTGGTAAATAGCAAATTATCCCTAGATCAGGAAATCAACATCCGGATTGGTAAGGCAGCAACAACAATGAACAGGTTAAGAAAAAGAGTCTGGGAGAACAGGAAGCTTACTGCCAAAACAAAAGTCCTTATCTATCAAGCCTGTGACCTTAGTACTCTTCTCTATGGCAGTGAAACCTGGACAACTTACTTACACCAAGAGAAAAATTTAAACAGCTTTCATATGTGGTGTCTGCGAAGAATTCTTGGTATTAAGTGGCAAGACAAAATCACAAATACTGAAGTATTGGAAAGATCAGGTTGTGTGACAGTTTATTCCATGCTCAGTCTTCGTAGACTTAGATGGATAGGACATCTTAGGAGGATGGATGATGGTAGAATACCAAAGGATATCTTTTTTGGTGAATTACAGATGGGTAAGAGATCTCAGGGTCGGCCTCTACTACGATACAAAGATGTGTGTAAGCAGGACATGATTGATACAGGCATTGATAATGCACATTGGGAGCAAGTCGCCGCTGAACGTGTTGCATGGAGGGCAAACATCAGAAATGGAATAAAGACAAAGGAGAAAATTATTGCAGATAAGTCAAACACCGAGCGTTTGAGACGTAAGATGGTGCATCATGGTGGAAATGACCATGTGTTCACATGCACCCACTGTGAACGGACACTCGCTACCGTCATAGGTAAAAGTTATTATGCCTTTTTAAAGCACAAACTATCGTCAGTCAAGACGGCAAGGTGCCAATGTATACATATTTGTGATTCTGTTATACATATTTGTGATTCTGTTATACATATTTGTGATTCTGTTATACATATTTGTGATTCTGTTATACATATTTGTGATTCTGTTATACATATTTGTGATTCTGTTATACATATTTGTGATTCTGTTACACATATTTGTGATTCTGTTACACACATTTTTGTGATCCTATTATTCACATATTTGGGATATTGATATACAGACATTCTGTTATACACATACTTGTGATTTTGGTATTCACATATTTGCGAGTCTAGTATTTGCAAGGAGGGAAAAGATCAGGAATGGAATAATGACAAAGGATAAAATGATTGCAGATAGTTCACATACTGAGCATGTGAGACGTCAGATGGTGTATGATGGTTGAAATGACCATGTGTTCACATGCATATATTGTGCATGAACATTTAATGCGTGGATTGGTCTGATCAATCACATTTGCTACCGCCATGGGTTGTAGTTATTAAGTCTTTTTTGTGTAGCACAAAGTAACAAACTATGGTCTGTCAAGACGTCAAGGTGCCTGTCAGTCAGATTCTAATATACACATAATTGTGATTCTGGTATTGACAACAGTTCATGTACTGTTGTGAGATATTTGCCTTGCATCATCTTTAGGAGGAGACTCAAGTATTTGTGGAGGTATCTATTTGCAAATAAATTTATTCTTTACAAAATCAAAAGCCATGGCATAGATTACTTATAGTTTTCTATGCAAAGCGATAACTTGAAGATTTATATAGGAAAGATTACTTGAAGATTTATATGGGAATAGATTACATGCAGATTTCTGTGGGGACATATGATTAGCATGGCTTTAAACAGACATACATGTTGGTATGAGATAATTCAAACATGATTCATCATATTGTCACTGAGAAGAAGAAGTGTTGGCAGACTTGCCATGTGTGGGCCAGCTGGCTTTAATGACTGGTTGTGTTCCCCAAGTGGGGCTTGTCTTTACCGAGATCTTCTGTTTTCTTACAGCCCATGTTGGCTCTATCAACACGTGCCTGTTAAGTTTAGGTGAGTACTGGTGAGCCTGCATGGTCATACATAGCCGAGTGTTCTTGATTGTCCTGTTTGAGGTTATTGTCTCTTATAGAGAATGATTATTATGTATCTGTTTCTGTCTTAAACGTCAGACAAATGATATATTGACGTGTGTGTTTATATTGTTGTATCAGACAAATGATATATTGACTTGTGTGTTTATATTGTTGTATCAGACAAATGATATCTTGACTTTGGGTGTGTATATTGTTGTATCAGACAAATGATATCTTGACTTTGTGTGTGTATATTGTTGTATCAGACAAATGATATCTTGACTTTGGGTGTGTATATTGTTGTATCAGACAAATGATATATTGACCTGTGTGTGTATATTGTTGTATCAGACAAATGATATATTGACCTGTGTGTGTATATTGTTGTATCAGACAAATGATATCTTGACTTTGGGTGTGTATATTGTTGTATCAGACAAATGATATCTTGACTTTGGGTGTGTATATTGTTGTATCAGACAAATGATATCTTGACTTTGGGTGTGTATATTGTTGTATCAGACAAATGATATCTTGACTTTGGGTGTGTATATTGTTGTATCAGACAAATGATATCTTGACTTTGGGTGTGTATATTGTTGTATCAGACAAATGATATCTTGACCTTGGGTGTGTATATTTGTGATGGAAACAATGGTGGTGTAGTAGTTAGTTCCCTTGCATGCTGCCCCTGTGATCCTGGGTTTGAATCTACCTGGAGGCAGGAGTTTCTTGGTCACATGACTGAGGCATTTTCCCAGCTTCATGAAATGGCAACCAGAGAAAGTAGGAAAGTCAAGAATGTCATCTAATGCTGTTTGGTCCAGACCTAATGTGACAGCATCTTCTCAACATGAGAGTGTGTACTGTGGCATGGGTACTGTGTGTACATGAGTGTGTACTGTGGCATGGGTACTGTGTGTACATGAGTGTGTACTGTGGCATGGGTACTGTAAGTGTGTACATGAGAGTGTGTACTGTGGCATGGGTACTGTAAGTGTGTACATGAGAGTGTGTACTGTGGCATGGGTACTGTAAGTGTGTACATGAGAGTGTGTACTGTGGCATGGGTACTGTGTGTACATGAGAGTGTGTACTGTGGCATGGGTACTGTGTGTACATGAGTGTGTACTGTGAGTGTGTACATGAGAGTGTGTACTGTGGCATGGGTACTGTGTGTGTACATGAGAGTGTGTACTGTGGCATGGGTACTGTGAGTGTGTACTGTGGCATGGGTATTGTGTGTACATGAGTGTGTACTGTGGCATGGATAATGTGTGTACATGAGAGTGTGTACTGTGGCATGGATACTGTGTGTGTGTACTGTGGCATGGGTACTGTGTGTACATGAGAGTGTGTACTGTGGCATGGGTACTGTGTGTACATGAGAGTGTACTGTGGCATGGGTACTGTGTGTACATGAGAGTGTGTACTGTGGCATGGGTACTGTGTCTGTGTACATGAGAGTGTGTTCTGTGGCATGGATACTGTGTGTGTGTGTACATGAGAGAGTGTACTGTGGCATGGGTACTGTGAATGTGTACATGAGAGAGTGTACTGTGGCATGGGTACTGTGTGTGTACATGAGAGTGTGTACATGAGAGTGTGTACTGTGGCATGGGTACTGTGAGTGTGTACATGAGTGTGTACTGTGGCGTGTGTACTGTGAGTGTGTACATGAGAGAGTGTACTGTGGCATGGGTACTGTGTGTGTACATGAGAGAGTGTACTGTGGCATGGGTACTGTGTGTGTGTACATGAGAGAGTTACTGTGGCATGGGTACTGTGAGTGTGTACATGAGAGTGTGTACTGTGGCATGGGTACTGTGAGTGTGTACATGAGTGTACTGTGGCATGGGTACTTTGTGCACATGAGTGTGTACTGTAACATGTGTACTGTGAGTGTGTACATGAGAGTGTACTGTGGCATGGGTACTGTGAGTGTGTACATGAGAGTGTGTACGGTGGCATGGGTACTGTGAGTGTGTACATGGGAGTGTGTACTGTGACATGGGTACTGTGAGTGTGTACATGTGAGTGTGTACTGTGGCATGTGTACTGTGAGTGTGAACATGAGAGTGTGTACTGTGACATGGGTACTGTGAGTGTGTACATGAGAGTGTGTACTGTGGCGGGTACTGTGAGTGTGTACATGAGAGTGTGTACTGTGACATGGGTACTGTGTGCACATGAGTGTGTACTGTGGCATGGGTACTGTGAGTGTGTACATGAGAGTGTGTACTGTGTGTGTACATGAGAGTGTGTACTGTGGCATGGGTACTGTGTGCACGAGTGTGTACTGTGGCATGGGTACTGTGAGTGTGTACATGAGAGTGTGTACTGTGGCATGGGTACTGTGAGTGTGTACATGAGAGTGTGTACTGTGGTGTGTGTACATGAGAGTGTGTACTGTGACATGGGTACTGTGTGCACATGAGTGTGTACTGTGACATGGGTACTGTGAGTGTGTACATGAGTGTGTACTGTGGTGTGTGTACATGAGTGTACTGTGACATGGGTACTGTGTGCACATGAGTGTGTACTGTGACATGGGTACTGTGAGTGTGTACATGAGAGAGTGTACTGTGACATGGGTACTGTGAGTGTGTACATGAGAGTGTGTACTGTGACATGGGTACTGTGAGTGTGTACATGAGTGTGTACTGTGGTGTGTGTACATGAGAGTGTGTACTGTGACATGGGTACTGTGTGCACATGAGTGTGTACTGTGACATGGGTACTGTGAGTGTGCACATGAGAGTGTGTACTGTGGCATGGGTACTGCTTCCCTGCAATCATTGATAGCACATGGATGATGTATTTACTTGTATGTGTATCTTTCATACCAGACAAACGGCGTATTTACTCATGTGGAACTGATAGTCTGTTGAAAGTGATAGATGTGGAAACTATGACAGAAATTTTTGCTAAAGATCTGGACCATCAGATACAGTAAGTAGTTGTTGTGTTGTCTTCTCAGCTTTCATGTGTGTAAACAGATTATCAGTGAGTATATTGCATCGTTGAAGTCTGGCTCCTTCTATTATGTTGGGTTCCATCACATCACAGCCCTGTCTCCACATTAAGGCAGGGATGTTATTGCAGAGACTGGAACCCAGGTGACACAGTGATCATTCTGCTGTTTGCTTTCTCAGATTAATGCTGACACGCAATACAGACTAGGTGAGATATTCATACAAGCCAAGCAAACAGACGACTATATCATGGAATCTCAAAATGTCATGCAAGCCCGATTATGAACATTTATATTAGTAATGGCTCCTGGTTGAAGTTTGTGTTAGTAATCGCCCCTAACTGGACTGACGTTTCATTGTTGAGTGACATGACATTCTGTCAGCAGACGTTACATTGTTGAGTGACATGACATTCCGTCAGCAGATATTATCATTGTTGAGTGACATGACATTCTGTCAGCAGACAATGTCTGCTGACAGAATGTGATGTCAGTCACGGAAAATATCAAGCCAACTAGAGAGGCAAGGTGTTTTCCCACCCACCCTGGGTGGGTACCGTCAAAAGAGAGAAACCTGGACCAATGCAGCAGTCTTTGCCCAGGATGTCTATGAAGGTTTCCACTCAGGCACTGAAACCGTTGCTGCAGCGATTGATCTTGAGGACGCATACAACAGAGTACCACTGGATTTTTTAATGTTTCAGCTTCTCAAACTAAACGTAAGTCCATTCCTCCTTAGTTGGATCGCTGCAGCCCTCTTCCAACGGAAAGTAGTTTTTAGATGTGGCAGTTGGACTTCGGAACCAACAACAACATATCCTGGCCTACCACAGGGATCACCATTATCTCCGGTACTGTTCAACGCCTACACAGTGAGAATCACCAGTGAGCAGATCACTGGACCTGGCAGGACATTGTCATATGCCGATGATGTTTTAGTGTATCGTCAGGGGAAGGATAGAGAGGAGGTTGCTGTGGAACTACAAACCGAACTCAATCGCATAAGTACTTGGTGTGATGAAGCTGGGGCAATGGTCAACCCAACAAAGGCAACAGTGACTTGGTTCTCGTTGAATAATCATATTGTCAACACTCCAACACCAACTGTAATGCTGTGTTCAGAGACGGTGGAAAGAACTCAGGCAATGAATTACCTGGGGATACGGTTTGATCGAAGCCTTGCTTATAATGTGCACATAGACCAGGTGATAACAAAGGCCAAGCGGGGTTTGGCAGCGATGCGGGTGATGGCGGCAGCAAACTGTGAGCAGCGCCATCTATGTCTTCTGTACGAGGGGCTGGTCATGTCTGTTTTGGAGTATGCAATGGCAATCCTGACTCTCAGCCATAAGCAGATAGAATGGATGGAAAGGATACAGAATGAAGCTATGCGCATTATTCTTGGATGTACAAGAGATACAGCATGCAGGGCGATGCTCTACCTTCTTGATTTTCCAACCATTGAAGAGAGAATACAAGATTGCAGGGCACGCGCCTACCACAGAATTAACGCAAACACACAACATCCACTGCATAGTGAAATTAGGAAGGTGAAGGGCAGCAGGTTAAAAAGAGGACGGTCGTGGATGGGTCAAGCCGAATACATTCTTCAACAGGTGTGTTCACTTGAGGACTTAGAACCTGGCGAGGAGTGGGTGCAAGTGCCAACAGACTTCTGCACATCCTTTTCAGTTTGCATCCAACTAGACAGAAAATGCAGACAAGAAAATCCGGCTGCTGTTGAGGCTGAAGTACAAGCGTTGATTTTCGAGAATTCGCTAGACGGTGACGCGGTCATCTACACAGATGGGTCGGTCGTCCGACATGTGAGAAGCTCATGGGCCTTTACAGCTCGGGCCGGAGGGAGAATTGTGAAGGAGGACTCTGGTGCTTTTACTGAAACCACAAGTAGCCTGACCATGGAACTCATGGCAGTAAGTAAAGCAATAACATGGCTCGAGACACAGACATTCACTAGGGCTTGTTTCCTTAGCGACTCAATGAACATGATCAAGAGGATAGAGGAGGGGTCGATCCGAAGAGAATGGTTGCTGCCTTTGGAGTGGTCTCGACTGGCAAAGATTAGTTTCATCTTCGTGCCAGGGCATGCGGGAGTACAAGGAAATGAGCGGGCTGACAAGCTCGCAGGTGAGGCTACTGTGGAGGGCGGACGCGCCATGGACCAGGCCGACATTCTGAATGCTCTACGAGAATTAAGACTTTTGCGAGAACCAAGTGATGACTGTGAATCTACAACAATGGCCAGACTGCGAGAGCAGCAAATTAAAAGAGGGGTGGCCAAACAAGAACACTACGCAGGAAGCCAAAGAAGATTTATAAACCAACACAGAACTGGCGTCGTTAGCCGCTACACGTTGCGGGATTTGCTGAGGAGGGGATCCGAGCACTTATGGACTGAATGGTTCGATGTGCAATGAGGATGATCTGTCGACTAACTAACTAACTAACTAACAGACATTACATTGTTGAGTGACATGTCAGCAGACGTTTCATTGTTGAGTGACATGACATTCTGTCAGCAGATATTATCATTGTTGAGTGACATGACATTCTGTCAGCAGATGTTTCATTGTTGAGTGACATGACATTCTGTCAGCAGACATTACATTGTTGAGTGACATGACATTCTGTCAGCAGATGTTACATTGTTGAGTGACATGTCAGCAGACGTTTCATTGTTGAGTGACATGACATTCTGTCAGCAGACCCTACATTGTTGAGTGACATGACATTCTGTCAGCAGACATTACATTCGTGACTGCCATCACATTCTGTCAGCATATATTACATTGTTGAGTGACATGACATTCTGTCAGCAGATATTACAGTGTCTGTTGAGTGACATGACATTTTGTCAGCAGATATTACAATGTTGGGTGACATGACATTCTGTCAGCAGATATTACAGTGTCTGTTGAGTGACATGACATTCTGCCAGCAAACATTACAATGTTAAGTGACATGACATTCTGTCAGCACATATTATAATATCTGTTGAGTGACATGACATTCTGTCAGCAGACACTACGGTGTCTGTCTGCCTGTCTCTAGTAGCAAACTGCCAGTGAGCAGCTGTTGATGATGACAGAAATATTGATGTAACAGCAGCCGGTGACAGTCTGCAGGAATCTGGACTGGCATGTGGAACTAGATGAGAGACACCTGTGAGGGGATGACCTGGCTGTATACACAATCACTGTGCTGTACTGATGCTGGTTATAGGCTGCAGTGTGTGTATGTGGACAGTGACTGAGAACAGGAAGATGCACACAGTCAGTAACGCTGGGTGTGGTAGCCGGTCACAGAAACACAGTCACCAGTTTCCACTCCCAATCTTTTGGAATGAAGCAGCATTAACTGGGAATAAATCAGCATTAACTGGGAATAAATCAGCATTAACTGGGAATAAATCATCATCAGTGGTCAGGATGGGAATAAATCAGCGTCGGTGGTCAGGATGGGAATAAACCAGCGCCGGTGGTCAGGATGGGAATAAATCAGCATCGGTGGTCAGGATAGGAATAAATCAGCATCGGTGGTCAGGATAGGAATAAATCAGCATCGGTGGTCAGGATAAGAATAAATCAGCATCAGTGGTCAGGATAGGAATAAATCAGCATCAGTGGTCAGGATGGGAATAAATCAGCGTCGGTGGTCAGGATGGGAATAAATCAGCATCGGTGGTCAGGATAGGAATAAATCAGCATCGGTCGTCAGGATAGGAATAAATCAGCATCGGTGGTCAGGATGGGAATAAATCAGCATCGGTGGTCAGGATGGGAATAAATCAGCATCAGTGGTCAGGATAGGAATAAATCAGCATCGGTGGTCAGGATGGGAATAAATCAGCATCTGTGGTCAGGATAGGAATAAATCAGCATCTGTAGTCTTGATAGGAATAAATCAGCATCAGTGGTCAGGATGGGAATAAATCAGCGTCGGTGGTCAGGATTGGAATAAATCAGCATCGGTGGTCAGGATAGGAATAAATCAGTATCAGTGGTCAGGATGGGAATAAATCAGCATCTGTGGTCAGGATGGGAATATATCAGCATCAGTAGTCAGGATGGGAATATATCAGCATCAGTCGTCAGGATGGGAATAAATCAGCATCAGTGGTCAGGATGTAGGCGTTCGGATTGAAGATCAGTGTGGCTTGGAGAGAGCAGCAGGAAGAGATTGGTCGGTCAACATGGGAGGCAGTCAGTGGCTGTATGCTGATGGGGTAACTCTGGAGGTTGGTTGGTCAACATGGGAGCAGTCAGTGGCTGTATGCTGATGGGGTAACTCTGGAGGTTGGTTGGTCAACATGGGAGGCAGTCAGTGGCTGTATGCTGATGGGGTAACTCTGGAGGAGATGGGAGGAGCACCTGTGGATATGCACAATGATGATAACTGAACCGTGAGTGTAAGTGATCTAAGCTGTATGAGCAAGCTAACTGTGAGTGTGAGTCATCTAAAGTGTGTGACTGTAGACTTGCTTGTCTGTCTGACCACCAGCTGTATGAGCAAGCTGACTGTGAGTGTGAGTCATCTAAACTGTGTGACTGTAGACTTGCTTGTCTGTCTGACCACCAGCTGTATGAGCAAGCTAAATGTGAGTGTGAGTCATCTAAACTGTGTGACTGTAGACTTGCTTGTCTGTCTGACCACCAGCTGTATGAGCAAGCTGACTGTGAGTGTAAGTGATCTAAACTGTGTGACTGTAGACTTGCTTGTCTGTCTGACCACCAGCTGTATGAGCAAGCTAACTGTGAGTGTGAGTGATCTAAACTGTATGAGCAAGCTAACTGTGAGTGTAAGTGATCTAAACTGTGTGACTGTAGACTTGCTTGTCTGTCTGACCACCAGCTGTATGAGCAAGCTGACTGTGAGTGTAAGTGATCTAAACTGTGTGACTGTAGACTTGCTTGTCTGTCTGACCACCAGCTGTATGAGCAAGCTAACTGTGGCCAGCTGCCTGTTGTCTGGGGATGCCACGGGTCGTCTCTGTGTCTGGGACATGGACAAGGGGCAGGTCACTCAAACACTCTCAGCTCACAAAGGTTGGTGGCTTTTTGTGTTGCATGGTCTAACTGTCATGGCAGAGAGATAGACTCAGAGAGAGATAGACAGAGATATATGGTGTGTGTTAGAGAGAGTGAGGGATAGTCAATGTATGCATGAGAGAGAGAGAGACAGAGAGAGACAGAGAGAGAGAGAGTATGTGAAAGAGAGAATGAAATTTGACATGTAGCATGTAGGTCATCTTATAGTTGATATGTTGATGGTAGAGTGCACTTGTGTATTGTCTGGTGCACAGGGACACTACATTCACTATGTTACAGTTGTACACATACGTACATATATGTGTATGTACACATGAATACATGCTGTCCTTCTGGTGCAGTATCTATCCTCTAATACTGGCACACCCGGTTGGATTCTCGGCGTTGACTTATAGAGCTGTACATAATAAGGAAACAATGATATACATTCCTGTGCTCTCAGGGTCATGTATTGGATGCCTAGCCTTCTCACACAAGGGTGAACAACTGGCAGGACCTGTGTTAAACATCCCTCAGTGCTTGGGCATAGAAACCAGCAGGCCAGATAGGCTGCTGCATAGGCTATATTTCACAATGAGAAAAATCTGCCCACAAAAGAATACTTATAGCACTTATGATTCTGCTATATACACATTAGGCTCTTCTTCTGTGCTTCAGAGTTTGTGCACTGTACCAGAATTCTGGTGTGATCCATGGGAGGAGAATGGGGCACTGATGGAGGTGTCTGTGTGAGTTGGAAGTGAGCTGTGACCATCAGCACACCAAGCCAAACACACACACACACATATACATACATTTTATTACACACATACATACATTCACAATTATACACATTCAGAAATATATACATACTGAAGCATATTAAAAATGCACCATTATTATATTTACTAAATGAATGAACAACCAAACTTTATTTTCAAAGGGTCACAAATCGGGCACGCAGGCCCATCGTACATTCTGCCCTTCCAATCACTCATCTTTTGTTCATTATTGTGCATGTTACATTCACATATGAAAAAAAACATTGTCAAATGAATGGTGTAAACATAAGTAATGGAAAAAAATGTGTGGGAATGGATTTTCCCCGTATTTGTCATGAGGTAGAGAGAAAATGGCTGCTGGTTGTCATGAGGTCGAGAGAAAATGGCTGCTGGTTGTCATGAGGTAGAGAGCAAATGGCTGCTGGTTGTCATGAGGTAGAGAGCAAATGGCTGCTGGTTGTCATGAGGTAGAGAGCAAATGGCTGCAGGTTGTCATGAGGTAGAGAGAAAATGGCTGCTGGTTGTCATGAGGTAGAGAGCAAATGGCTGCAGGTTGTCATGAGGTAGAGAGCAAATGGCTGCTGGTTGTCATGAGGTAGAGAGCAAATGGCTGCTGGTTGTCATGAGGTAGAGAGCAAATGGCTGCTGGTTGTCATGAGGTAGAGAGCAAATGGCTGCTGGTTGTCATGAGGTAGAGAGCAAATGACTGCTGGTTGTCATGAGGTAGAGAGCAAATGGCTGCTGGTTGTCATGAGGTAGAGAGCAAATGGCTGCTGGTTGTCATGAGGTAGAGAGCAAATGACTGCTGGTTGTCATGAGGTAGAGAGCAAATGGCTGCTGGTTGTCATGAGGTAGAGAGCAAATGGCTGCTGGAATGGGAGTGCATGATTAAGTGTTAAGTGCCAGAATGTGTCATGCCTGCACCTATAGCATCTGCCACTGTTGTTTCAGGTGCTGTCACCTGCATGGACTCCAGTCACAGAGGAGTGCTGCTGACAGGTGGCAGTGACAGGACTGTCATGTTGTGGAGGCCACAGTTGTGACACCACCAGTGTTCCCTGATCACAGCCTTTGCCAACATTGTCTTTCCATTCCTGCTGCCAACCCACTTTGAGCGCACAAGTGTGTTTGATGACAGAAGTTAGCACTGTTCCACAGACAGCAGGCCCTTGTTAATGTGGTTGTAATGTTTCTCTCTCTCTCTCTCTCTCTCTCTCTCATGTACACATTTCACAGTCAACTTGTAGTAGCCTTGTTTGTATGCAAGCTCTGTATGGGAGCTCTGTTTGTATGCAAGCCTCGTTTGACACATACAACTGTACTCTATGCATTCTGTTTAGTGGATTCATATCATCTGCCAGAAAATTCATCTGGCGACCATCACAATGTGTGCATGATTGTGCTAAGCTGTTGTTCTCTTCCATGTGTTCTCCCATTGAGTGAGACAGCAGTTGGCAGTTGTGACACCCAGTGGCAGTTTGTACAGCATCCAGAACTCCCTGTCACTCCACATTTTCTGCTGCCAGCCATCATAGATTCCCCAGCTGTCTCGTCACCATCTCTGTTATCAGCCTCCTGTAGACTGCATCATGACGGTTGTGATGGATGTTTCAGCATCTCTGTGACATGTTCAGTCCAGTTGTAGCAGCCCACCATGTCCTGTTGACTGGTGTATGACCTAACATCTGCCCATCCTGCATGTTTGAGGCAGATGGGTGTTTCTCTGCCCCCCTCCCCTCCCCCACGTGTGTTATCACTGGCCACGTCAGCACTACTATTGGGGGTCAGGTGGGCAGGGTCAACTCATGTTCTTAGAATTACTGTCTGTAGAATATATCATAAATCCCCAAGCTGGTCATTAACTTGCTCCAGGATCAAATTGTACATACAAGCAAAGCCAACACAGAGTGTTGCAGCTCAGTTGCAGCCAACCTTCAGTGTGGAGATGGCACTTGATTAACACACAGATAGTATAGACAAGTCATCAGCTACAAGATTTCTGAATGAGCAGTTACCCCCTTCCCAGTCACCAGTTATATCCATATATTGCCATGTCTGTGAGGTGCTGACCATACAACTACCAGTTGATGGTGATGAAAGGGCTCAGGACAGTGTTTGATGATATTTATTATTTAACAATACAGGATTCCTTGTCACATGTCTGTCAGGTACATTGTGCTACCCCCGTATGTTCGGCCCAGCCGGCACATGACGTGAAGTCATGTAGTCAGTATCACCCCATCTAGCTTGACTTCCACGGACACACTGGTGTGTTGGTTGTGACAATGGCATGAACGCCGTTGGTTGAGGTTTGATGTCAGCTCTCCTCATTCTCCATGGTGGGAAGACTGGCCACCTGTTGCTGCATGTATTCTAGCCTCAACATGGTGACATACATCCCCACAGCAGCAGCTTGTGTCCATGGGACTTGTCCTAGTGGCATACATCCCCACAGCAGCAGCTTGTGTCCATGGGACTTGTCCTGGTGGCTGTATTACGGGGTCTGACCTGGGAGGTTAGGTCAGTGGACAACATCCCCACCTCATTGGGGGTTTCAACTCTCGACCAACAAGCTGGCAGCTGAGGCTGCGTTATGTGTGTTGATTAATTTATTTCATGTTTATTTATGCATGTTTGAAATATATGTGTTGGCTACAAATTTGAACGCTATGTAGTAATTTTAACTTTGTTGAGTGCAAGATTGAATAACATTACATTGTAATGGTGACTTTAATATTGACTTCAATATTATTGAGCGACACTACATTGTAATATTGACCACAGCTGAGTATTCAGTCATCATCATCATCTTCCACTTTTGCCATCAAGCGTTGTGGAGAGGAATAATTGGCATTCCAGAGCCCTATGGGTAGCACTGGATAGTGTCATTCCGTGTGATTGTACAATGTCTTTGATGTTGTCAATCCATTTTATTCTCAGTCATCATCATCATCTTCCACTTTTGCCATCAAGCGTCGTGGAGAGGAATAATTGGCATTCCAGACCCTATGGGTAGCACTGGATAGTGTCATTCCGTGTGATTGTACAATGTCTTTGATGTTGTCAATCCATTTTCTTCTTGGGCGTCCTCGTGGTCTCGTCGCAGATGATCTTTGATGTAAGGCCAATGGTGGTAGTTGATGGTGTTGCATTCTAACGACATGGCCAAACCACTTGATCTTCTGTCTGTCAATAAATGTGGCACAAGGTGTTGATCCCACAGTCTGTCTGATAGTAGCATTTCTTACTCGGTCTCGGATAGTTAAGTTGGCAGCTCTCCTCAGGCATCTCCTCTCGCAGGTGTTGATTTTGCGAAAGTGTGATTTGGATAAAGTCCAGGTTTGAGATTGATAGCATAGGGTTGGTGTGAATATGTTGTTTATTATCTGTCTTTTCTGGACATAGGTATGTTTGAATGTTTCGGTATACGTGATAGTTGATATGTAAGTGCACTAGCTTTGTGACATCTGATTTCGATTTCTCTGTCCAATCTGCCATTTTCTGTGATCATACTTCCAAGGTATTTTCATAGTTGTGTTATTTATCTGTATACTTAGTGGACAAGGAGATCTGCTAACTTGCATTACTTCGGTTTGGGCTATATTTATATTCATATTGTATCTGCTGCATGTTAAACTCAGATTATTATGATTTTTCAGTCTGCCCTCCTCACTATAAAACAATCACTGATCGTCTGCAAATAGAAGTTCATTTATTGCATGTGGATCTGTAGTTTCATCTGAAGTAAAGTGTTCACAATTTTCTGAATCTGTTCTGTCGAGACTTGCTTCTTTGGATATTCTGTCCATGTAGATATTAAATAGCAGGGGAGAGAGCACACATCCCTGTCTCACTCCTGTATTGACTGTGAATATATCTGATATACCTTCCTGTGTTCTTACTGCACTTTGGCTTGAGTGGTACATGGCTATGATGTTTTCTAGCAATTGTCCTTGTATCCCGTAGTCTTTAAGGATGGCCCATAATCTGTATCTGTCTACTCTATCAAAAGCCTTTTCCTGATCCACAAACACAATATTCTGCTGGTCACTATATTCGATAGTTTTTTCACATATTTGTCTTAAGTGTAAACAGTGCATCAGTGCAACTTTTACCTTTCCGAAAACCGAATTGTGCTTTGCTTAACTGTTGTTCAACTATTGGTCTAGCTCTTTGTTCCAACAGTTTTGCATACATTTTCCCTATATGGCTTAGGAGTGATATACCTCTGTATGTTTCACACTCTCTCATATTGCCTTTCTTTTTCCATATTGGTACTATTATTGCCTGTTGCCAATAATCTGGGACTTTTCTTTCTTCCCATGCTATATTAAAAAGTCTTGTCAGCCATTTAACTCCTGTTTCCCCACAGGCCTGAATAGCTTCTGTGGTTATTCCATCTGGACCTAGTGATTTGTTTTTAGGACTTTTCTGTATAACTACTTTGACTTCTGCAGGAATGAAGTTTTGTTCTTGTTGACCATGGCTTTTAGGCACAGAAGTGAGGTTTCCTATGTTATTATGTGTGAGGTTAAGTAGTTCTTGGAAGTATTCTGCCCACCTTGCTAGTATTCAGTAATAATTGTAAATATATGAGAAAGATATTGTTCATGTTGCTCACTGCTGTAGGTGTGACAAGGTGTAATACATTAGGTCATGGCTGGGTGGGGCAGATGGTAGGTCATGGCTGGGTGGGATGCTGTTAGGTCATGGCTGGGTGGGGTAGATGGTAGGTCATGGCTGGGTGGGGCAGATGGTAGGTCATGGCTGGGTGGGGTAGATGGTAGGTCATGGCTGGGTGGGGTAGATGATAGGTCATGGCTGGGTGGGGTAGATGGTAGGTCATGGCTGGGTGGGATGCTGTTAGGTCATGGCTGGGTGGGGTAGATGATAGGTCATGGCTGGGTGAGACAGATGGTAGCTCATGGCTGGATGAGACAGATGGTAGGTCATGGCTGGGTGGAGTAGAAGCTAGGATACATGATATTAGGCCATGGCTGGGTGAGACAGATGGTAGGTCATGGCTGGATGAGACAGATGGTAGGTCATGGCTGGGTGAGACAGATGGTAGGTCATGGATGGATGAGACAGATGGTAGCTCATGGCTGGGTGAGACAGATGGTAGGTCATGGCTGGGTGAGACAGATGGTAGGTCATGGCTGGGTGAGACAGATGGTAGGTCATGGCTGGGTGAGACAGATGGTAGCTCATGGCTGGGTGAGACAGATGGTAGGTCATGGCTGGATGAGACAGATGGTAGCTCATGGCTGGGTGAGACAGATGGTAGCTCATGGCTGGGTGAGACAGATGGTAGGTCATGGCTGGGTGAGACAGATGGTAGGTCATGGCTGGGTGAGACAGATGGTAGGTCATGGCTGGGTGAGACAGATGGTAGGTCATGGCTGGGTGGAGTAGAAGCTAGGATACATGATATTAGGCCATGGCTGGGTGAGACAGATGGTAGGTCATGGCTGGATGAGACAGATGGTAGGTCATGGCTGGGTGAGACAGATGGTAGGTCATGGATGGATGAGACAGATGGTAGCTCATGGCTGGGTGAGACAGATGGTAGGTCATGGCTGGGTGAGACAGATGGTAGGTCATGGCTGGGTGAGACAGATGGTAGGTCATGGCTGGGTGAGACAGATGGTAGCTCATGGCTGGGTGAGACAGATGGTAGGTCATGGCTGGATGAGACAGATGGTAGCTCATGGCTGGGTGAGACAGATGGTAGCTCATGGCTGGGTGAGACAGATGGTAGGTCATGGCTGGGTGAGACAGATGGTAGGTCATGGCTGGGTGAGACAGATGGTAGGTCATGGCTGGGTGAGACAGATGGTAGGTCATGGCTGGGTGAGACAGATGGTAGGTCATGGCTGGGTGAGACAGATGGTAGCTCATGGCTGGATGAGACAGATGGTAGGTCATGGCTGGGTGAGACAGATGGTAGCTCATGGCTGGGTGAGACAGATGGTAGGTCATGGCTGGGTGAGACAGATGGTAGCTCATGGCTGGGTGAGACAGATGGTAGCTCATGGCTGGGTGAGACAGATGGTAGGTCATGGCTGGATGAGACAGATGGTAGGTCATGGCTGGGTGAGACAGATGGTAGGTCATGGCTGGATGAGACAGATGGTAGGTCATGGCTGGGTGAGACAGATGGTAGGTCATGGCTGGGTGAGACAGATGGTAGGTCATGGCTGGGTGAGACAGATGGTAGGTCATGGCTGGGTGAGACAGATGGTAGGTCATGGCTGGGTGAGACAGATGGTAGGTCATGGCTGGATGAGACAGATGGTAGGTCATGGCTGGGTGAGACAGATGGTAGGTCATGGCTGGGTGAGACAGATGGTAGGTCATGGCTGGGTGAGACAGATGGTAGGTCATGGCTGGGTGAGACAGATGGTAGGTCATGGCTGGGTGAGACAGATGGTAGGTCATGGCTGGGTGAGACAGATGGTAGGTCATGGCTGGGTGAGACAGATGGTAGGTCATGGCTGGGTGAGACAGATGGTAGGTCATGGCTGGGTGAGACAGATGGTAGGTCATGGCTGGGTGAGACAGATGGTAGGTCATGGCTGGGTGAGACAGATGGTAGGTCATGGATGGATGAGACAGATGGTAGCTCATGGCTGGGTGAGACAGATGGTAGGTCATGGCTGGATGAGACAGATGGTAGGTCATGGATGGATGAGACAGATGGTAGGTCATGGCTGGGTGAGACAGATGGTAGGTCATGGCTGGGTGAGACAGATGGTAGGTCATGGCTGGGTGAGACAGATGGTAGGTCATGGCTGGGTGAGACAGATGGTAGGTCATGGCTGGGTGAGACAGATGGTAGGTCATGGCTGGATGAGACAGATGGTAGCTCATGGCTGGGTGAGACAGATGGTAGGTCATGGCTGGGTGAGACAGATGGTAGGTCATGGCTGGATGAGACAGATGGTAGCTCATGGCTGGATGAGACAGATGGTAGCTCATGGCTGGGTGAGACAGATGGTAGCTCATGGCTGGATGAGACAGATGGTAGGTCATGGCTGGGTGAGACAGATGGTAGCTCATGGCTGGATGAGACAGATGGTAGGTCATGGCTGGATGAGACAGATGGTAGGTCATGGCTGGGTGAGACAGATGGTAGGTCATGGCTGGATGAGACAGATGGTAGGTCATGGCTGGGTGAGACAGATGGTAGCTCATGGCTGGGTGAGACAGATGGTAGGTCATGGCTGGATGAGACAGATGGTAGGTCATGGCTGGGTGAGACAGATGGTAGCTCATGGCTGGATGAGACAGATGGTAGGTCATGGCTGGGTGAGACAGATGGTAGGTCATGGCTGGGTGAGACAGATGGTAGGTCATGGCTGGGTGAGACAGATGGTAGGTCATGGCTGGGTGAGACAGATGGTAGGTCATGGATGGATGAGACAGATGGTAGGTCATGGCTGGGTGAGACAGATGGTAGGTCATGGCTGGGTGAGACAGATGGTAGCTCATGGCTGGGTGAGACAGATGGTAGCTCATGGCTGGGTGAGACAGATGGTAGCTCATGGCTGGGTGAGACAGATGGTAGCTCATGGCTGGATGAGACAGATGGTAGGTCATGGCTGGGTGAGACAGATGGTAGGTCATGGCTGGGTGAGACAGATGGTAGCTCATGGCTGGATGAGACAGATGGTAGGTCATGGCTGGGTGAGACAGATGGTAGGTCATGGCTGGGTGAGACAGATGGTAGGTCATGGCTGGGTGAGACAGATGGTAGGTCATGGATGGATGAGACAGATGGTAGGTCATGGCTGGGTGAGACAGATGGTAGGTCATGGATGGATGAGACAGATGGTAGGTCATGGATGGATGAGACAGATGGTAGGTCATGGCTGGATGCAGTAGAAGCAAGGATGCATGGTATTAGGCCATAGCTGGGTGGGACAGATGGTAGGTCATGGATGAGTGGGGTAGAAGCTAGGATACATGGTATTAGGCCATGGCTGGGTGGGACAGATGGTAGGTCATGGCTGGATGAGACAGATGGTAGGTCATGGATGGATGAGACAGATGGTAGGTCATGGCTGGATGCGGTAGAAGCTAGGATGCATGGTATTAGGCCATGGCTGGGTGGGGTAGATGGTAGATCATGGCTGGGTGGGACACTGTTAGGCCATGGCTGGGTGGGGTAGATGATAGTTCATGGCTGGATGGGATGCTGTTAGGTCATGGCTGGGTGGGGTAGATGGTAGGTCATGGCTGGGTGGGGTAGATGGTAGGTCATGGATGGGTGAGACAGATGGTAAGTCATGGATGGATGGGGTAGAAGCTAGGATACATGGTATTAGGTCATGGCTGGGTGGGACAAATGGCCAGCTGCGTTAATATCCAACAGGGACTTCATTCAGTTATCTATGATATAATTGTATGTCCACGTGACTGCTTCCTGTGGTCATGAACTTGCAAACAAGGTCACATAACTGCAGCAGTCAAACTGCTAGAGGCTGCACCTGTGAGACAGTGCTGTGTTCCCTGAGATTTGCCGTAGCTGTGGAGCTGTCAGTGTGCTTTCTTCTACTGGAGACTGCTCGTATTTTATTCTTATATTTAGCTTGAAAATATTTGTGCATACTTCACCAGCCAAATGAAGCAATAGTTATATTGATATTAAATGTTTTGTTTTCTATACACATTCCTCAAATTAAAAACTACAAAGTTGATCTTCTGTTTGTCCAACAAATTGATTGCTGTATATGAATTGTTAGATATGAGTACACATTTCACAAACCAATTATTGTAAAATTAGACCCTTTGACACATTTAACTGAAATTATAGTTCTTCTAGTGGGCAATACAGTTCCACATCTACAAATGTCATGCACAGAAAAGGTTAAACTGTCTAGCACAATCTATCATTCTATTAAATTAATAATTCATGCTAGGAACATATTCTTGTGAATCATCATGAAGAGGAGAGAAAGTATGGACTACTAGAAGTTCAGACAGGCTTTAGACAGGGCAGAGGAACCAGGGACCATATCTTCTGAGAAATGCTGAGGACCCGATGTAGATCTTCATCCTTGTTTCATAGACTGCAGTAAAACTTTTATTCTGCTCAGAATCAGAAGTTCTGTCATGAGAGATATATGGTCTCCAGCACAAGTGATCCACTTAATTGACACCTGACATCATGAACGGCCAGCAGTGTCAAAGTAACTGGTGAAACATCCAACTTGTTGGAGGTGCAAAGACATGGTTGCATTCTTACCCTGACCCCTGTCTGGGCAGGCAACTGCACTAACATCTATGCCACCATTGCCTATCTCAGGGTAAAGACAAAGATCATTAGAATCCATTCAGCACATCATAATCTCATCTCTCTCTCTCTCTCGCACACACAATCACATGTATCTTTCCCTCTCCATCAATAACAATGTATCATATATATCAACGTATGAAACTTTAATATGATCTAATACATGTCAGTGTGGGACTACATCTTTCAACAATAGATCATTAAACAAGGAACCACAGAGGCAGTGGCATCATGACAAGGCACAGCAACAGGGATAGTGACAGCATTCCACTGGTTCTCATGAGATCTATTGTGATGTTGGTACCTCCCTGTAACACCACACACCTCCAAAACTTGAGAACTGGTGTTTACAGTTCCAGGAACATGCACACATGTGAATAAAACACACTCATTGCCAGACATGTTCTGGCAACCATACTGTTTTGTCTTAGGCAAACATGAGATACAATGACAACAATCAAACATATGGCAGGCAAAGCTGGAGTATTGTAAACATCTTGAATACAGAATACTGACGGATAAATGCTTGAGGCTGATTTACTGACTGTTATGTGTAGGGTAATACTATGTCTTTGAGAATAACTTGTTCGACATGATATGTGTGAGATGCGGAGATTGTTCAATGTTACGGATACTACACAACAACTGTCTGAGGTGTCCTGGTGGCATGCACGGGCTGCAGGAGATAACAGCTTGAGAACACTTGTTGGCTGTGATGTTGCTAGCTGGGTAGTCACATGTGTAGACAGGATAACTACTTGTGTAGGCTGGTTGGTCACATGTACTGACAGAATAACTACTTGTATGGATTTGGTAGTCGCATGTTAAGGCAAAGATCACTTATGTGGACAGGTAGTCACATGTTAAGACAGATAACTTGTGCAGACAGGATAACTTGTGCAGACAGGATAACTTGTGCAGAGTAGGTAGTCATGTATGTTGACTGGACGAGTTAAAATAATTCATATTAACTCAATACGTGTCTCACCGTCACACACCACCAGTCTGTGACCCACATATCCACCAGTCTACATCTGACCAGGTTTCCTTTAAAAACAAACAGTAAAGGACCCTTGTGTATGCCTCGAGGTGTACTGGGTGGATGGTGCAAGCCATATCTGCACAGACCAGTTGGTAGGCTGTCAGCGCTGGGGTCAATGTCTGCACAGACCAGTCAGCGCTGGGGTCAATGTCTGCACAGACCAGTCGGCACACTGTCAGCGCTGGGGTCAATGTCTGCACAGACCAGTCAGCGCTGGGGTCAATGTCTGCACAGACCAGTTGGCAGGCTGTCAGCGCTGGGGTCAATGTCTGCACAGACCAGTCAGCGCTGGGGTCAATGTCTGCACAGACCAGTCGGCACACTGTCAGCGCTGGGGTCAATGTCTGCACAGACCAGTCAGCGCTGGGGTCAATGTCTGCACAGACCAGTCGGCACACTGTCAGCACTGGGGTCAATGTCTGCACAGACCAGTCAGCACTGGGGTCAATGTCTACACAGACCAGTTGGCACGCTGTCAGCGCTGGGGTCAATGTCTGCACAGACCAGTCGGCACACTGTCAGCACTGGGGTCAATGTCTGCACAGACCAGTCAGCGCTGGGGTCAATGTCTGCACAGACCAGTCGGCACACTGTCAGCGCTGGGGTCAATGTCTGCACAGACCAGTCAGCGCTGGGGTCAATGTCTGCACAGACCAGTTGGCAGGCTGTCAGCGCTGGGGTCAATGTCTGCACAGACCAGTCAGCGCTGGGGTCAATGTCTGCACAGACCAGTCGGCACACTGTCAGCGCTGGGGTCAATGTCTGCACAGACCAGTCAGCGCTGGGGTCAATGTCTGCACAGACCAGTCGGCACACTGTCAGCACTGGGGTCAATGTCTGCACAGACCAGTCAGCACTGGGGTCAATGTCTACACAGACCAGTTGGCACGCTGTCAGCGCTGGGGTCAATGTCTGCACAGACCAGTCGGCACGCTGTCAGTGCTGGGGTCAATGTCTGCACAGACCAGTCAGCACTGGGGGTCAATGTCTGCACAGACCAGTCGGCACACTGTCAGCGCTGGGGTCAATGTCTGCACAGACCAGTCAGCACTGGGGTCAATGTCTGCACAGACCAGTCGGCACGCTGTCAGCGCTGGGGTCAATGTCTGCACAGACCAGTCGGCAAGCTGTCAGCACTGGGGTCAATGTCTGCACAGACCAGTCGGTAGGCTGTCAGCGCTGGGGTCAATGTCTGCACAGACCAGTCGGCAGGCTGTCAGCGCTGGGGTCAATGTCTGCACAGACCAGTCGGCAGGCTGTCAGCGCTGGGGTCAATGTCTGCACAGACCAGTTGGCACACTGTCAGCGCTGGGGTCAATGTCTGCACAGACCAGTCGGCACACTGTCAGCGCTGGGGTCAATGTCTGCACAGACCAGTCGGCACGCTGTCAGCGCTGGGGTCAATGTCTGCACAGACCAGTCGGCACGCTGTCAGCAATGGGGTCAATGTCTGCACCAACCAGTCGGCACGCTGTCAGCAATGGGGTCAATGTCTGCACCAACCAGTCGGCACGCTGTCAGTGCTGGGGTCAATATCAAACCATCTGCCTTGACTTCCCAGTACATGTCCTGGTACCAAGGTTACGCAGAGCTGCCAGGTTTCCTTGGTTGGGATGCCCACCCGGCCAGCAGCAAGTGTGCTAGTCACTGCCCAGCCAGAGCTCCATGGTTTCCTTCAGAGCCAGCTAATGTATATGGCTGGTCACTTTAAGTCACCTGCACAACATCTGTCCAGGGAAACCAGCATCATACCTGGACATTTTGTCTGTGAATGTGTGAAGTGTTTCTATCCTCCATAACTTATATACTTGGCTGCTGTTGTTATGTGTGTTGATATTGTGCTATTATGTGGTCATGAACAAAAACGTCAGTCTGTGGCTTCAAACTGTGGCTATTTGTGGTTGCCAGATTTTCATTCACTAGCCGATGCATGCACTCAAACTGGAGGTGCTGACTGCAGTCATGTGTTGCATAATATCAACATTGTCAAACATTAGCAGATGCGCAAGTAACACACACACACACTTGGTTATTTTATGTAGGAAATATTGAGCTCTCTATCTCTCTTTGAGAAACACACACACAGGCTTAAATGATTTAAAGCGGGTTTGATTGATTTAGGAATCGACATCACAGCATTCGGGGCATTCCCAAAAGTGCTCCGTCCCCATCCTCAGCAGCCAGCGAAGAGTTCCATCACTAATAGTACCAGTAGCAATCTGATTATAAGTCCGTCTCGCCTTTCCTTTGAGCGTTGAGCGTCGGCCAGATCCCTTCGTCACTCCTCGTTGTCTTTCTTGCCAGACCATGGTACTCCATATGCTCCTCCGAGGTGTGCACGTGCTCCCACAAGGCCGCAACCACGTCTGCTTTGTCATGTATCAATACTCCACCAAGTGCTGCAGAGCCAGCCAATCTGTCTGCCTGTTCATTTCCCAGCACCCCGGTGTGACGAAACGTGTTTGTCTTGGGTCGTAAAGATCCCGCACTATTTTGGCGCGTCATCGGGGGACTTTCCCAGCTATAAATAGACTGAGGGAAGCCGATGGAGGAATTACTATCTAGAATCTTCTCGAAACACCGGAATTTGAGTGACCCGTGAGGCTGGGTATCGCACTAAATTCTCGTGCAGAGAGATCTAGAAATTCTAGGCGGGGAATGACGGTTTCCCGAGAAAGTGTCTTTTCTCAAGAAGCACTAGCTCATCGTGCGCATTGAGTTGGCACGAGTGGGGAAATTGGCTAAACCATTCATTCACTTCAATTTTGCTCGAAGGGAGCAGACGCAGGCCTGTGTGAGCCATTTTGTGTTGCGTCTCACCTCAACCATGATTCGGCTGACTGTTATGGAAAGGAAGCTGAGAAGCCCTTGAACAGTTCTGAAGCTGACTGGAATCTGGTTCTCGACATTCAGGTACATATTTGTTTACATCATTTAACTTTGTAAGTGTGTACCACACGCCATCGTTCTAACCTCATTACCTATGCGGATGTCCTTGCATACTAATTAGCAAACCGATCGATAACGCGGTTGACGGCTAATCGTGTGTTTGTTTACTGTGTGTTCGCGAATCAGCTGTTGGGAACGCAGGAATGCGATGTGGGCTATATGGATGTAAATTATATTTACCATATATTGCAAATCGTTGCATCTATTAGGTTGCTGTGTTAGAATAAAACATAGTTACTTGTGCCTGATAGAAACTTAGATTTATGTCAGTCAGTTGCTGAAGCCAGAAGAACGGTTAGAAAACCAGGTAAGTTGGTAGGTGGAGATTCAGACAAAACTGTGCTTAGTTACTAAGTAAAGAAAGAACTTAGTTCTGTCCCACCAGGAATGATGTAACTATTGTGTAGTAACTTAATAGTGAATTCATTGTGTGGAACACGGGATTTCTGTGGAAAGGTAAGTCTGCATTGGTGATATATATATATATATGATGTGACATTGTGTATATATATTAGGTCATGGCATGTGATACTTCCTGGAGTAATTCCGAACGCCGAATAGGTCGACGCGTGATAGCAATGCGTGCCGTCGCGATATACATATGTGTTCTGAACTCTTGTCAGAGCTATCTTGTTCTTTCATACTGGCGCTAGTGCGAGTGAATGCTAAGGTGCTGGTAGTATGGAAGGATGCAAGGAGGCTGTATGAGGCAGGGGACATATAGGATATGGGGATGTGAAAGCAAGTTATGAAAGTAGAGGTTGGTAGACCAGACCAACGATGAAGTTCGGTCCGGCCAAGGCTAACCCACTTGAGAGGGCGGAACTGGAACATTACCCTTGGAACATGTGGGGAACATGTATTCTCAAGAAGGCTTCTTGACTCTAAGGCAGAGTCTGATAAGAAGAGTTTGCTATGGCGTGGGCAGGTGGTCCCACCAGCAAACAGGCTTGTGTACATATTGGATGTGATCATGTACTATTCCTATATCCCGAGGGATGGTATATTGATCAAGATTATGTTTCTTAATGTACATTGATGATGTTAGGAACGAGTCCAGGGACTCTTACCTTAGTGTTTAGTTCGATTAAATTAGAACTATGATAACTGCCTACTATCACTACTGACGTTAGCGACGACTGGTAGGTGATTAGGGATAGGTGAGACCTACGATCAGACTCGTCATTCTGATTTCTTGCTCTGTTTGACGGGCTGTTCTGTGAGGCCAGCTGACATTCCTGAACCCATGCTTTACTACTCTCCAGATAGAGATAATGCTTTAGTTATATGCTACATAGCATGACTGAGGGTTGATTAGTCATTGGTAGGATGCATGTGGACTAATGATTGGGCCAGTATACTCTCACCGGTCGCTCTTCCTTTTCAGGAGTTTGCCTGTTGAGGAACCAGTCAACTATAATTGTCGTTGGCAGGAAACCACTTCGTGTGATACAGCGAAGGGTTCAATTCTTTACTTATCACGCCAGACTCAACCACACCATGTACCCAATGTGATTCACCATCCGTGAAGGTGGATTCAAGTAATCCAGGTGCCCTGAAGGTGCACGTGTGGGACGTGATGGTTTGTGATGTTTTTCTACATTAGAAGATACTCTATTTCAGCCAGGAACATTTCAGCATTTTGAGCAAGCATGCTCAAAGAAAGGAAACACCTGTCCGTATATTATTACGGAGGTTCTGCCTAAACGCGGAAATAAATGAAATTTAGACACTTGAATGGTTCTTTGGACAGCTATAGTGGCAGGTCTTGAGAAGAACTACACCAGCTATTAACTTGTGGCAAGTGTTACCAGGTGGAAGGGACAATTGATTATTGTCCAACCTGAATTGTTTCCGTGAAATTAGATGTTGTCACCGCCTCACTTGCATATCTAGTAAAGGGCTGCAATTCCAGCCCAAGGGAAACCATTGAGTCGAGCAGGACCCAAGTAATCTAGAACCTTCTAGATAGAGATGGTCACCAAGTCCATGATTCCGTGGACACTGATGTGGCCCGCCTAATGCGGGGTCCACGAGGAACTCGGACAGAGTTACCGCCCGTGTCGAGTTAGGACACGCGGAGACCGGCAGAGGACGGATGGACTTGAGAGAGGCAACAGGGCCTGCCTTTGAGGGACTCTATAGATATCAATAGATATACAGACATAGGCTAGATAGTTTGCTAGACTGTTAAATGATACTTATGTGTTTGATGTTTACTATTTGACAGATGTAATATAGCGCGGGTCTGTTTACCCACTGCGCCAACGCATACTGTATATGTAAATACAATAAATATTCGATCTCATAACGAACAGATTTATTGTTGCCTGTATGAACCCAAGTGTAGTTATCTAGATACGAGCAAGACTATGACAGGCTTTTTGGGGGCTAGTTTTCCGGTTTTGGCATAGAATGTTTTCTTAAAAACCTATTAAATGCCATGTAAAATTAATTATTTAATCATATCACACTGATTTTTGATAAAACATTGATTTTTGGTAACACATTGATTTGTTTAAATCAAAGAAATTGTTAACATTACAAAGTTACATAAAACTAGTAGCTATCTAGCGATAAAATAGAAGTAATCTGAGTCCCTCGGCAATGTCTCACCATTGCCTCCACAGCGCCTCTTTATTTTGATTCTGTAAACAATTTTTTTTTTTTTGACATGTTATTATTTTGACATTTTTTTTTTTGTGTGTGACAGTAACTAATGTGTTCTCGCTCCACGAGCAGATTGTTCCGCAACAAGTGCCGCGCCCAACCGATGAAACCTTTCCCACAGTAACGAGAGTGCAAGATAACATCGAGGAGCTTCAAAAATTCAGAGCTAAGTTTCACCTCATACTCATTGTACTTCTAAGCTGTACTTCTCATGTTTCATCAATGTATTATGTTGTTTCATATTGATTTGGTTGCATATTCATGAACTTTTCACCAACATAACCTTGCATTTTGATTTACACATTAATAAGTAAGGGAGTTAACCAAATTTTCGACTACACTACATTTTTTCTAAGGGATTTAATTTTAGGAATATTACAAACAAGTGAAACACAAAATGTCTACCTTAGATAAATGCATTGAGCAAGGAATAAAGCTAGGTTATAAAGAAGAGAAATTGTCAGAATGGGCACAGAAAACGCACGCAGAAAACATTGCCCGTGAAGAAAGAGCGATAGAACGAGAGGAAAAGAAATCGCAGATGGAGGCCGAAGAAAAGAAACTGCAGATGCAAGCAGAGGAAAAGAAAATGCAGATGCAGATGCAGGCAGAGGAAAAGAAATCGCAGATGGAGGCCGAAGAAAAGAAACTGCAGATGCAAGCAGAGGAAAAGAAAATGCAGATGCAGATGGAGGCCGAAGAAAAGAAACTGCAGATGCAAGCAGAGGAAAAGAAAATGCAGATGCAGATGGAGGCAGAAGAAAAGAAAATGCAGATGCAGGCTCAGGAAAAACAGCTGGAGCTCGAGGCGGCGGCCAAACAGGCCCAATTGAATGCCGAAACACAAATAAAATTAAAACAGATGGAGCTTGAGTCTAACGCAGAAATATCTATAAATAAGCTAAGAAGCAAAGAGGAAGAACAAAAATATAATAAATATAAAGGTCTCGTGAAGGCTTTCTGTTCTGGAGATTCCATCTCCGCTTACTTAGAAAATTTTGAGTGTCTCATGTCTCATCATAAAATCAGTAAATCAGATTGGGCATTTATTCTAATGAGGAATTTGGCTCTTGAACCACTGAAAGTAATAGAAACAATACCACAGGAAATGCGAAAAGACTGAGTACCTAAAACAACGCATTCTCCAACATTTTTCTTTAGACACTGCAGGTTACCAACAACAATTTGCCAAATTATCTCACAACCTGTAGATAGCCAACTTCCCATTTCCACCTATGATTTGGTCACTGATACCAGAGACAAAATCATACGTTCGTGTATATTGGCCAGAACATCACTACAGGAGAAAGGTTTTAAATACAGGCAGTACGCCAATAGAAGTGCAAAAACCATTGTCCTACATCCAGGTCAGGATATTTTACTTCTACTACCTGACAAAAGAGAGTTACTGTCAACCTCCTGGCAGGGACCTTTTAAGATCATTAGAAGAATTTCAGAAGTAGATTACGAAATCTCTTTAAATGGAAAACTGAAAATATTCCATATAAATATGTTGAAACCATATTATGTTAGACAGGACAATGAGACAAATGAACTGACTCAACGAACTGGTGACGGACACGAAACGACAATTTCTCAACGAAATGACACCTCGACAAACGAAGCATCGTTAACGACACACTCTTACGACGACGAAAACGACGAAGACATATGGACATTACCGACAATCTGTGATATCGACATCGACGACAAATTTGACGACATATTGACAACGATTGATCTCGACGACGACGACAATGACATTGAAGACAATTTACAAACAGTGGCATCTGTGGTAAATCAGACAGACGTGGACAACACTGAAATCCCTGTACCAATCATGACTGACGACGGAAGTATAAATGACATACATATCTCTGACACTTTGACACAACAACAGCGACAAAACATTTTGACTATCCTCGACGAATATAAATCTATCTTTTCTAACAAACCTGGACGCACTGATAAAATAACACATTCAATTGTGCTGACAGATCTGAGACCGGTCAAATGTAGACCATATTCTATTCCTCTCCATTACAGATCTAATTTAGATAAAGAAATTTTAGACTTAGAGAAAAATGGCATTATTCAAAGATCGATGTCTCAATATTCGTCACCGATTGTTCTGGTGAAGAAAAAGGACCAGACAATTCGTTTGTGCATTGACTATCGAGTATTAAATACAAGAACAACAACAGATGCAGAGCCAATGAACAGCTGTGAGGATCTTATCTTAAATATGGCTCAATCATCCTTATTTTCTAAGACCGATTTAGCTAAAGGATATTGGCAAGTTCCATTACACCCTTCTTGTAGACATATAACAGCATTCGCAACACCTCTTGGCTTGTACGAATGGCTATATCTTCCGTTTGGGCTCAAGAACGCACCGGCCACATTTGTAAGACTAACAAGATTGTTATTACACGGAATTAATGACGTAGTTGCTTATATTGATGATATATGCATCCATTCTTCTGATATGACTTCTCACTTACTCACCCTTAAACAAGTCTTCCACCAAATCTCTCTTTTTGGACTTACTATCAAACCTTCCAAGGTTGAAATAGGTTATACACAAATAGACTTCCTTGGACATAGAATTTCTGAAGGAAAATTGTTGACTGATGATAAAATTGTTTCCAAGATCCTTAAGCTAGAAGTACCTACCACAAAGAAGCAAGTTAGAAGTTTACTAGGTCTGATTAACTATTATTCGAAATTTATTCCACATTGGGCAGAATTAACCTCAGTCTTTTCTGATATGTTAACTAAAAATCATCCATCAAAAATTTGTAAAAGTACCAGCTTAGATGATGCAATGTGTAAATTGAAACATATTTTTTCTAATCCACCAGTCTTACGATTACCCAACATTAATTTACCCTTTATTTTGACCACAGATGCGAGCGCTATCGCAATAGGAGGATGCCTGATGCAGGAAATGGATGGCATAAAACACCCAATTCTCTATGTAAGCCGCAAACTAAAGAAGGCTGAGACTCGGTATGCCACAGTTGAATTAGAGTGTTTAAGCCTAGTGTTTTGTATATTGAGATTATCGAAGTTCCTCTTAGGGAGTCACTTTGTGGTCCTCACTGACAGTTCGCCATTATTAGTCCTTAACCAGGGGTCGCCTAAAAACCATCGGCTACAAAGATGGTGTCTTTTACTTCAAGATTTCGACTTCGAAATCCGCCACATCAGAGGCACCGACAACATTGTGGCTGACCTTTTGTCACGGCAGGTGAATGCGCCAGTAGAATGACTCTGATCACATCGACCATTAGCCATACTATAAACTGTGATACTTTTAGTCGGTTGCATATTACAGTGGAACTCTACACCTGCTACAGTACTCTCAGTGATTAGTTGAATTACAACACCCAAGAACATGATACGTTACTTTGAGAACTATACCATCAAGTGCCTAAGCGCTAGAACGATTCCAGCAAGAAACAGTAACTGTGTTTGTGTCAACCAATAAGATCAACCAACGAACTAACTCCGAATTCTGTAAGAACTCGTTATATAGGACATTAAGAACATGCCATACTTGTTGTTACTACGTAACTTTACAAACAGCCGAAACAGAACCCCATCGACTACGACACTCAAGAGACAGCCATATTAGCTTTACCATTCATGGCATAACACGCTAGCGACAGGAGAACGACGCGCACATCATCTTGGGATTTAATTAATTAATTAGTTTAAGATTAAATATGTATTATATTTCCATTATTGTTGTATATAAATTGTATTCACCTGTAATTTGTACATATTCGACATTAATATTACAGGCGGTACCATTCCTAAGCTAAAGAACCGTCCTATACAATTGTCTCTATTTAAATTATAACCCATTTGTGAGTCATCGTACAAGAAGTACGTATTTTCTTAAAGGGCAAATATCGCCTAGCCCATTTTTTCTAAGGGCAATAACACTTACCTCAACTTTAATTATATATTTTAACCAAATACTATTTTTAATGAAAAGTGAGTAAATGACTGTGTGAATGGATTAAATGAGAGAACGATACACTTGGCGGACAAATTGTACGCAAACCGTATTTATTTTAATTTGTCTGCGTCTTTCATGTAAACTGTATGACTTGTCTAATTTGTGAATACATGTGTAGTACTTAGGTTAATAGTGAGTTAATATACTTAGCCTAGCAGTTAGGATACATCCAAGCACCACTACTTGGAATACCTGTTCATGTATTGCACACAGTGCAGTAGTTCATGATTGAGGTTATCCCAACTCGTGACGCTTGGAAATACGCCACACATTCAGCACACACAGTACACAAACCTTAAAACTCAACACTATCAAGTTAAAATACAGTCACTTTATTATAAACATCAACTAATTAGTCAAAGCACACTAACAAGCCAACAGGGACACTTGTAGTATGAAAGGGAATAAAAATAACAAGGTAACTACATATTTAGCATTATATAACATACGAGAGTAAAAGTGTATAGAAATACACACACAGATCAAGATTTCAAGGTGTACTTATTTAGCCAAGACTTCGGTCTTGTTAACCCTCTATTATATAGGGGTTATTTGTCTGGGTACCATTTTGGGTACTATGAGAAGGGCAAGTTGTAAATACAACTACTAAAATGCCACGTAACTTCGGTCTGATAAGCATATTTAAGCACACGAGAGACAGGGATCTCTGCACCAAATCAGACAAGTGTTGTATGGTAGAATACATGAGTTTTTAGTGCTAATAGGTAGGTTGCCAGGTTACTATCCACCAAACTACAACACCAACTGTAGGTGAGTCGGTGACAGAATTAGAACGGATCTAATTCCCAACAACAAATCATGTCACGGGGGAGGGGGGGGATCCTGTCACCGCCTCACTTGCATATCTAGTAAAGGGCTGCAATTCCAGCCCAAGGGAAACCATTGAGTCGAGCAGGACCCAAGTAATCTAGAACCTTCTAGATAGAGATGGTCACCAAGTCCATGATTCCGTGGACACTGATGTGGCCCGCCTAATGCGGGGTCCACGAGGAACTCGGACAGAGTTACCGCCCGTGTCGAGTTAGGACACGCGGAGACCGGCAGAGGACGGATGGACTTGAGAGAGGCAACAGGGCCTGCCTTTGAGGGACTCTATAGATATCAATAGATATACAGACATAGGCTAGATAGTTTGCTAGACTGTTAAATGATACTTATGTGTTTGATGTTTACTATTTGACAGATGTAATATAGCGCGGGTCTGTTTACCCACTGCGCCAACGCATACTGTATATGTAAATACAATAAATATTCGATCTCATAACGAACAGATTTATTGTTGCCTGTATGAACCCAAGTTTAGTTATCTAGATACGAGCAAGACTATGACAGATGTCTGATTCTAATAATGTACTGACCCAGTATGAAGATTATGAACTGTGTTCGAGTAGGACTCAGTGACATTTCAGTGGCCATATCTTATTCTTCAAGCAGTGTTACTGTGAGGGACCATTGAATTGGTCATTGACATATTCTTCAAGCAGTGTTACTGTGCTATGATTGATGGACCATTAGATTGGTCAGTGACTACTTAGGTTCATCGAAGTCACGAATACTTGGAGTCAAGTCCAGGAGGATTGTCTCCCAACCAGTGTTGTTAGAGAACTGTGTATTAACAGTGACTCCGTGGGAGTGATACAGATGCAGTTGGTCCAGTTGAGTGAGGTCCAGCAGTGACTCTATTGTTGTGGATCCACGCTCTGGGGACGGAGAGGTCTCCAAGGTTCTAGTCATCTCACTGGAAGGAAGCCGGGTGAGTGGCGAACCGACTGGACGGGACATCTGCATCTAATCTACTTCTCAACTCAATGATAACCATATCTCTGATTCTGTCTCTACTCTATCCTCTATTTGTGTAAATAGATTATTCTATCAGGATGTTCATTTCAGTTCTAAATTCTCAAGGGTAGAATAAACTTTATGTACGTTGACTTGCTCTTTGTATAATGATTGAGTGTGGTCTCGGACGATGCCTAAGTGTTCATTGTTCCACAGGAGTAGGTAGTTAGTGGGGGTCTAGAATCTGGAGGGGCGTGTAGACGTAACTAACTAACATGAGATCAACCACAGAGTAAAAATGTGTATCTGCTCGTCCAACCCATGGGGCTAGAATACACGGGAGTGCCAGAGACACCTCGGGGGTGGTTCACTCTCACTACCCAAGGTGAACTCGTTACACCCGGCATGCCCCGGAGAAAAGATCCAGGCGATGTTTGTCACCTGTGACCTCCGAAGCGAAGCAAGCCACTCCGCACGAAGTCTGCCCGTCCTCACCCTCGTCAGCATGCTTTCTGAGTCTGTTACAATCACAATGTGTGTGTGTGTCGTATTCTCCATCCAGCGGAGAGCCGCAGTGACTGCCTCCACTTCCATTCTTAAGCTGGATGTTGTGGTATCATATGCCAGGCTCTCCTGCCCCAAACATCGACCATTAGCTTTGGCTATGAACCCCCAGCCACTTCTCTCACCTCTTGACACCGAACCACCTGTGTAGATAATCACATCACCCGAGTGAGCATTGTCCTGAATTAGTTGCTGGATTTCCACTTCCGTGGCCCCTGCTGGCCACTCCATGCACTCCCGGCTTAATGTGATTATAACTCTGCACAAGTCTGACTGCTCGGCTGGCACTCTGACCCACTCCTCTCCTCATCTAATGTTCCCCAAGATGCATACCTGTCTGATCGTATCCTCCGCCTGAGCCATCCATGATTTCCCTCTTATCAGTGGCTGACCCTTAACTGCGTCCAGCGCCTCATGCAGTGGGTGGTCTGTGTCTGCAGATACTCTGAGGTATGCCTTCGCCTGCATCACCTTGAGCCTACCAGCAACAGTCGGCAGACCAAGGATTTAACGCATACACACTACTGGGGTGTCTCTAGTGCATCCCAGAATGACCCGCATAGCTTCGTTCTGTATGCGTTCTAACTTCAACAGGCAAGAGGTTTTGACTTCACTGCACCAGGTTTTGTGTCTCATATGGCTTGGTTTCTTTCTGCAGAGCAGCCTGCTGAAAGCGTGGCACAAAGCACAAACTCCATAGCTGTGGTGATGATCCCCAGGAGTCTCCAATAAAACTACACGCCTCAACCAAATGACGGAGAACCATAGTCTTCGGGGTAGGAGGCTTCACCACAGTGACCACCATATCCTCCCTTCCCATCTCTATCTATCTTTCTTTCTCCACCACCCAAGTTCCCCCACAAGCACACATATCTTCACTGACCAGTCTGTGCCTGGTGAACATCAATCGACCAGTCTGTGACGGGAGAACATCAATCGACCAGTCTGCCTGGTGAACATCAATCGACCAGTCTGTGACGGGAGAACATCAATCGACCAGTCTGTGATGGGTGAACATCAATCGACCAGTCTTCCCCGGCTACCCAGGATGTGTAGTCCAATACCTCCCCCAGCTGGAGCGGGATGTTTCACATGAAATGGCTCTGGCTATATGAATATATATAGAAGTTAGTAATCCTTGACTATGGCAAGTGTTCAACATGCATATCATCAGTACATTTCGATGTATGTAAATTACATCAATATTTGAGTACATAATTGTCTTCTGAAATAAACTGTTCAGTTGTACAGCTGGTAAATAATATCAAAACAACGACTCCATAAAAAAGATATATGTATCATCATCACGTGTACATGAACATTAAGCTGGGGCATTGCTGAGAAGTCTACTCAACAGTGCCACAAACATGACTGGTTTGTACACATTCTTATCTATACGTCACATGATGATGATGACAGCACTGAGGGAGCCAGAGAACTGTTGCCCTCAACTCTTCTATACAGATTCTTCTCTGTATGCCATGGGAGCAGGCTTGGAAGTGATGTCTCGGTACTGGGGTGGGGGAGAACTCTGGGTCACCATCTTAGGTGTCCATCTGTCCTGAGAGTATCTGTCTCTGCGATCCCCGGAGCTTCGCCGATACCTATCTTCATCTATCGACCTCTGAGACTGCTGCTTCAGATCCTGTTCTGTATCCATGGAGGTTTTAGTTGATGGTGGCAGCTTTATGTTTTGTGGATCCACATGTTTGAGATCTTCCTCTGGCAGCGGCCATTTGTAATTATATTCATCCAGACTTGCTGTGTCCTCCTCAGAGTAGGGCGGTGGCAGCGGTAGACCAGGAGATTGCCGAAATGCTTCTAGAGAGTGAAGATCATCCTGACTCCTAGACTGCTGACTTCCTTTTCTTGGGGAAGTGTGTTGATCTCTGTCATCACCTGCACGTCTTCTATCACCATTCCCTTTGTTATGTCGAACAGATCTGTCGTTATCGTCTTCCTCATGCGTGTTATCTTGAGATGGATTCCTGTCTCCATCGCGACTATCACTGCGCTCTCGTAACTTGTCTGCATGCCTGCCATCTTCTCGTCTATACCTTTCTTTATCACTGTCACTGTAATCATCATACCTGTCACGACTGAATCTCTCTCGGCTTCTTCGCCTCCTCTCCCTATCATATTCATAGTCACTATCATCACTACCATAACTTCTTCTCCTTCTTCCGTCACCTCTTTTTTCATTACTATATCCATTATTTTTCCTATAATCACGTTCTCTACTTCTGTCACGACCCCCTCTTCTCCTCCTTTCATTATAATCACTGTCACTATCGCTGCAATGGTCAGAATATCTATCTGACCTCCCACCCTGCCGACTACGCTGGTCTCTGTCTCTGCTAGACAGTCTCTCGCGACCCTTCTCCTGGCCGTCAGTATTCTCTAGTGCGGGGTTGTCAATGCCACTGACTGGATCCACTCTGTCTCGGTTCAAGCTGGACTGGGATGAGGTGCGCGCCTTACGGCCGGCCCTGGTGGTGGGCTGTGATGACACAGTTCCCTCAGACTGAGTCCTCTTTCTTCCAGCGCTGGAATGGCTGACTTGTTCAGCTTTTACATCCACTGATGGTTTGCTATGCCTGAAATTACAATAGAATCAAGTGGACATCAAGATAGAATCAAAACATGTAAGTGAACATCAAGATGAACTCAAGACATGTAAGTGAATATCAAGATAGAATCAAGACAAGTAAGTGAGCATCAAGATGAACTCAAGACATGTAAGTGAACATCAAGATAGAATCAAGACATGTAAGTGAACATCAAGATAGAATCAAGACAAGTATGTGAACATAAAGATGGACTCAATAATGTAAGTGAACATCAAGATAGAATCATGACAAGTAAGTGAACATGAGGATAGAATCAAGACATGTAAGTGAACATAAAGATAGAATCAAAAATGTAAGTGAACATAAAGATATTATAAAAACATATATGTAGAAATTAAGAAGGAATGAAGATATACCTTGACAACTGGCAGAAATATATGCTGAAATCAAGATTGAAAAACAGATATATCAGTTAAAGTGAAGATAGTGTGGGCTAACACAGTCAGGTAACTAAAGATGATCAGTTGAAATAAGGACAGGATAAGAATAAGAAGAGACTTTTGGTAACTTCTCCCAATGTGGTGATCATCAGCCGTGATCAAATGTACTGTCCATTTATGCTCTGTTGAGGAGGATATGTCCTTCAGATACACTGACATTGGAATCTGAAACCTTTTTTAAAAAAACCTTAAATCTAAATGGCCAGCCTACTGGGGTAATACAACGACACCATCCAGTGAAACATTTATCCCCAAACTCCATGTGTTTATTAAATTAACCTTGTAAGGGAACGACATGATGCAACAATGTACAGGCCACAATGTACAGGGCCGGCTCAAAACTACAGCTGGCCGAAAGTACGATGTCACAGTTTCACTACAGCTGGCCGAAAGTACTATGCCACAGTTCCACTACAGCTGGCCGAAAGTACGATGTCACAGTTCCACTACAGCTGGCCGAACTGTACGATGTCACAGTTCCAGTTCTGCGATATATAACCACTACTATACCAACCCCATCAGTAAAAGAAACTTTACCTCAATACACCAAATTCTACTGCATATATCAGTTTCCATGTAAATGCCAGTACACCAACATAGAATGGGAAGACAGAAAATGAGACAGCAGAACATATCTCTAAGTGGATAGAGAAATACCAAAACACAATTTTGGGAACTCGATTACATTCACCAATAGAAACAAAAAACTGATGTCGGTCATATCACTGTACCTATTGGACTCTGGGCCCATGAGAGATAACAAGGCTTTCCATGTACTGTTTACTGCACATAACAGGTGTTGAGATTCACAGAGGTGGTTACAATACATGTGTAAAGCACAATTATACAAACAAAAAGACATAGTCTCAGTAAAACTACCACGGTAACACAGACAGTGAAACATGGGACAATGTGTTGTGTATTTCAGCTAAGAGGATTCATGACATGGCTGTCACATTTCTGAGCTATGCAAATGACCAGATAATGTCACATATAAAGTAAACAAGTAGGTCAAGGTCACTGTAACTTGCCCAAGGCACATTGGACATACGAGGCTAGACCCATATTTGCACAGACCAAACAGCACCAGGTGGCTGATGTGGCTGGCATCATGCCTGCTGCCTTGGCTTCCCCAAACATGTCCCGGTACACAGCTTAGGCTGGGTCCACTTGACAGCCCAGGTGAGTTTTATACATTCTGTCAACAACTTATGTTTCAGGCATCATCGGATTACTTCTCCCACACCATACAAGACACTTGCAAGTCGTGTGCGAGGAATGAAATGGTACATTTTATTGCCGTTGGCTCTTTACACTTGCAAAACAGTCGCTATCTAATCACACATAAAGTCACAATATTCTCTATCAATAGTTTTCCTAACCCCTATAGCTATTCTCTATCTACTAGGCTATATGAAAACACAAATCTATTCTATACGGTGTGAACACTACAGAGTCAGTCCCCAGTCTCACTTGCTTCACTCGCCTCGCTACACGCCTCGCGGAAGGACCTTCATACGCCCTTCGGCCCTTTGCGTGCTAGCTCAGTTAGCACGCTTCTATTAGCTGGCTTTGGCTTGAGTGGCGATCGTAGCGATCACGCAGGCGTGACTCTGTCGTGACCAGTAGTGCTAACTATCTGGTCAACGCCTCCGTGTGAGGACTAGTCAACAGTCCCCCTCTTTCTATCATCCATCCTGCCCCGATCCCGGGCACCCCTGTTCTCTCCACTCTATCTGAGGTTGACCCCACGTCCTGGTGGTGTTCTATCATGAGGCAGTCTTTGACACACACCCACCCCTCCTGTGTTGCGTCATCAACTTCGACTCATTGGTTGTGACGCAAGAGGTTTCTAAAAAAAATTAGTGTGTCTAATTTTTGTCAAAGACTGTAGATAACCTGGCTTTGGGCTATTTAATAGACCTACTGACTAATGTCACAATGTAGCATCACTTTACTTGGCTACTGGCAATCGCCACAAACTTGTCTGGTTGGCGTGAGCCCTATTCTCAATCGCAATATTATATTAATTAGAGGTATGTCTGAACCGGACCGTTGTCTTATAAGACCTGCCCTCAAATAGTAAATTAACTCACTACCCATACAAAGTTGACTTTCTGAAGGTCAACACATGAATTGCTTCATGTCCCCCATATAATATTAAACAACCATTACACCAGCTGTGAGCGACAGGCTTTACCTATCTCGCTTCCGCGTGTGAAGTCACATTTCACTGATAAGTTAGTGTTTCGTTGTCTATTATGTCCCTTGACCCGGAGTTATCTCCCTTTGATCTAATAAAAGTGTATGCAATTTATATGTTTGTTTTTCTGGTTGTTTGTGTGTTTGGATGTAATTAAAAGTATAATCTACCCTCTAACATGTGTATCTAACTATCATGTGTATGTAAGTTAGTTTTTCAAGTGCCATAATTCATTTAACTGTGGTCACAAACATGTGTATAATACAAATATGTGACTACGTTTCTGTCTTATGAGACTCAAAATACTTTCACTAAGATTCTAAACTCAAATTACACAAAATACATTCATTACACCACACTTCCCACATTGAAACCAACATTTGACGGCAATAAAAATAAAAAGTTTTGTTGAGCGGCAAAAAAAAACCGCTGACTGTTCTCACTCTCTCCTGTATCTTTTACATTTGTTCTCACTTTCACACTTCTGTCACACATCTTTAACATTCGCTTATGTCACACTTCTTTTACACTCACTATTGGCACACATCTTTTACCCTCATTTCTGTCACACATCTTTCATCCTCATTTCTGTCACACTTCTTTTACCCTCACTATTGGCACACATCTGTTACCCTCATTTCTGTTACACATCTTTCATCCTCATTTCTGTCACACTTCTTTTACCCTCATTTCTGTCACATTACTTTCACCCTCACCTTTGTCATACATCTTTTACCTTCATTTCTGTCACATAACTTTCACTCTCATAGTTATTTAAAAACCTTGGAGTGACACTGTACAACTTTGGCTCAGTTTCACACAGTTGAGCCTAATGACTGTGCATCACCCGTTGCACATGTCAAGTATTTACAACATATTTACATGTAAGAAAAAACGGGTTGATGGTTTGTACCCTGGTATTATTAATCACTCTATTCTAATGAAATATTACTGTAAATACTCACATACTAATACTAGTTCTATAAATATACATTTAATACGTTGCCTATTTTAATCTATCTGTCACATTAATTCTAAAATAAGCTTACATTACTCCTAATATTTATCTAATTTAAGGGATGGAATTTACCTATGTGAAATGAAATTGATGTGAGATGAGTTATGTCCCTTTGTGAAATGGGTGATGTGAAATGTAATAAGTTACGTCCCTTTCTAAAATGGGTGATGTGAAATATAACATATTCTAACTAATGTTTTTAAATGAGACAAATTATATGATTGATATTCTTATTCTATATGGTGAAAATGATGTATCTTTAAGTGTATAATATTTCTATTCTATTATGGTGTAATCTAATCATACTACTAAATGATAACGTTTGTTAAATGGATTGGTTAAGATGGAATGAAATCAAATGAAATGAAACAAAGTGAAATATAATAAACTAAATGATACTATTCATATCTAAAGTTCTTATAATTAGTTGTCATGTTTAAATTACTATCCTCATCTACTTTTAAAGCTAAATGAATATGTAACTTGATAATCTATCTAAAGTAAAATGAAAAAGTATTATATTATCTAAATCTAACTATAGATTAAAATGACATAATCTATCTATATTTTATCACTATATTAAAACATTATGATACATATCACATTAAGTTTATATATACATGGTCTTTAAAAACCTCAGATTAGTCGTTGCCATTAATGTTCAGAAACATACTTTCATTGGCATAATATCTATACAATTGTTCTGGGTATTTGAAATCCATTACACAGTCATATTTATTCTATGGGTATTGCACCTGTAGAGTTCGTTTGTAGACCACTGTTCTCGTGTCTGTATGTATCTAATCATCTGACCCTGTTTTTCTCTGTTTAACACAACTACTTCACTGGAACATATTTGGAGCTTAGCAAGTAATAAGCTGTCCTAGTTCACAAAGTGATATATTTGTTCCCAGAGTAAAGTTCTTACTTTTGATGTCTACGGACACATAGCAGGTCAATGTTTTTGGTGCTTAGTTCAGCACATAATATTCATGTATTTCTAACATATTTCACATAGAATATTTGACTGTACTAAAATAACATATATTACAGTATACTCTTATGTGGAAATTTCTGGTATTGCTACATCAGATGGTCGACTAAGGGTATCAGCCAAGATGTTATCTTTCCCCTTAATATGTTCTATACTAAAGGTGTAATTTTGCAGTATTAGCGACCACCTGTATATTCGGTCATTTCGATGTACACCACTCTGCATGACCGTTATTGGGGAGTTGTCAGTCTGGACAATGAAGTGCACACCGGACAGAAATCGATGCAGCTTTCTCACCGCATAGATGACGCTTAGGGCTTCCAACTCGGATATGGAATATCTGGACTCGGTGGGTGTGATCTTACGGCTCACGTAGCAAATCGGATGGAAGATGCCCTCATAAAATTGGCCTAGTACTGCAGCGATGGAGATCCTGCTGGCATCTGTCCTAAGATAATAAACGAGCCTCGGATTAGGCAAGCGGAGGATTGGAACATTACTAAACAAAATTTTCAATTTTGACAATGCAGAAATTAATAATGCATCTTTAACATCCAATTTTACAGAAGCTTTTAAAACATTGGAAAATACACTTGTAATCTTCGCTAAATTTGGAATAAATTTACTATAGTAATTCACCAACCCCAAAAGACTTCTGACCTGTTTCTTGGTGGTAGGCATGGTCAGATTCATAATTTTAGTAATAATTTTCTGGTCAGTCTTTAGTTGACCTTGAGAAATGACATGACCTAAAAACTCAATTTCTTTTAGGCCCAATTTGACTTTGCTCGGTTTGACAGTGAGCCCGAAGAGTCGCAACCTATTAAAGACATGTCTCAGTTTCAGTAGGTGTGTTGTCCAGTCATCAGTATGGACACATATATCATCTATATAGGTCACTGTATTCGTCACTCCATGAAGTAGATCTCTAGTTAAGCGTACGAAAGTGGCAGGAGCGTTTCGAAGTCCGAAAGGAAGAAACCGCCACTCGTATAGTCCTAAAGGTGTTGAGAAAGCAGTAAGATGGATGGATTGAGACTGCATAGGGACTTGCCAATATCCCTTAGTGAGATCTAATTTAGAAAAGATTTTGGAGGTGGACATGTCAAGAATAAGATCTTCGCAGGAAGGAATTGGCTCTGCGTCGATCTTGGTGACGTTGTTGAGCTTTCGATAGTCCACGCAAAGACGAATTGTAGAATCTTTCTTCTTAACTAGAACAATTGGAAAAGAGTACTCAGAGGTGGATTTCTGGATGATCCCACTAGCCTCTAAATTCAGAATTTCCTTATTTAGATTTTCCCTATAGCTTAGTGGGATTGAGTACGGCCTGCATTTAATAGGCTTAGAGTCCGTAAGAAGAATGGAGTGTTCGATTCTGTCCATCCTACCTGGAATGTCCGAGAATATGTCTTTGTATTCCGTCACTAATTCTACTAATTGTCGTCGTTGACTGTCTGTTAGTCCCTGTTCTATATGTATGGTATCTAATGTAGCAGTCTTGTCTACAATAGGAACTGGAAGTTCCATTCCGTCGTCGTCTACCTGATTCAGTACGGTGGTGGTGCTAAGTGTGTATTCTGTATTCTCGCTAAGTGTATGCTCGTCGGATATGCCAGTCTCGCTAACTAGTGTAGTTGCGTTGTGTATGTCTGTCGTCTGATCACTTGGTGTGGGTGCACTGTGTTTGTCTGTCTCTACTTCTGTCTCTTGTCGTGAATAGTAAGGTTTCAACATGTTGACATGGAATATCTTTAAGTTTCCGTTTATTGATATTTCATAGTCAACATCTGAAATTTTACGTACCACCTTGAATGGCCCTTGCCATGAAGTCAATAATAAATTTCGTTTGTCAGGAAGCAAGAGAAGTATGTCTTGATCTGGTTCAAGTTCAATTGTTCTCGCCCCTTTGTTGGCATATTGGCGGTAGATTTGACCCTTCCTCTCCAAAGCTGCCTTAGCTATAATACACGATTTCATGATTTTATCTTGTGTTTCAGTCACCATTTCATAAGGTGTTTTTGGTTCGGGAATTTGAATAGAATTTGTTATTGCCTGATGATAAATGGTTAGGGGTCCACGTGGGTTAGCCCCGTACACTAATTCAAACGGTGAGAAACCCGTGCTTGAATGGGGAATCTCCCGATAGGCGAACAGCACTGTTGGTAACAGTGTATCCCAGTCAGCTGGGTTTTCTGCTGTTACCTTAGCCAGCATATGCTTAAGATCTCCATTAATTTTTTCTACTATCCCATTGCTGGCTGGATGGTACGCTGTCGTGAAATGTTGTTTAATCCCTAACATTTTTGTAAGGGCTTGCGTTGCAGCCGATATGAATTGTGTTCCACGATCGGATAAAATGGTTCGTGGAAATCCGAATCGTGAGAACAGGTGTAGAAATACATTGGCAACATCTTTGGAGGTGATGTACTTCAAAGCTACTGCCTCAACCCACCTTGTACAGAGGTCGACCATCGTCAATATGAAGCGATTTCCTTTGCTGGACACCTGATTCAGGGGTCCAACAATATCTACCGCCACACTTTCAAATGGCCTAGAAGCCAATGTAGAAGGTTGTACTTCAGCTGTAGGATGTTTACCCTTTCGTACTAACTGTTGACAGACATTACACGAACGACAAAATAATTTAATATCATTGCAAAAACCTGGCCAATAAAAATGAGCCTGAATTCTGGACCTGGTTTTGTCATATGCAAGATGGCCAGCAAACGGTGACTCATGTGCAATCTTTAGCACAGTTATGCGATGTTGTACAGGTAACACCGTTTGCTGAATCTCATGGTTACCAGTAGTATAATATCTAGTAAGAATGCCATTATTTAATCTGAAGAACCATGATGCGTTCTTTGTAATTTTGGCTCGTTCTTTCAATAATTTTAAATAAGGAGACAAACTAGGATCAGCTTTCTGCTGTTCTATGAATTTTTGTCTGTTGGTATCATCAGTGCTAGATGGAGAAAGCACCAGTAGTCTCTCCTCTTGAAGTGTGTCTTGATGTTTTATAGTGTCTGCTCTGGTTGTTGCATTAACTGCATTCAGTTGGTTCCATGCAGTTATTTCATCGCTAGTACATTGTTTTAGTTGAGGTAAGCAACCCAGAATTAAATCAGTACACGGGTTGTCAAGTATAGCACAAGTAAATGTACCCGAAAGGAAAGGAGTGTTAATACGGGCTTTGGCCAAAGGGTAACTTTCAATGTTACCCGAAAAGGTTCGGCATTTGACAGAGTCACCTGTATAATCCTCTTGACTCACCAATTCCTTTCTGAGGCCAATAAGGGTACTACCGCTGTCCAGCAAACATTGGCATGGTCTATCATTGACCATTGCATTGTGGAACTCTAAATTGCCTCTGGAGGCTAAGGCTGCATTCACACTCTCAGATGAGAATGGAACTGTATGTCCACATTCTAATTTTCCGTCAGCATGAAACTGGTGACATCGCTCACAACTGTCAAAACTCAACATATCGTTTACACAACACACCTCTTCCGTCTGGTTAACAGGTAAGTCATTTTCAACATCACACTCAGTCTCACTACCACTATCAGAAGATGTATCAAGTAAAATAGCATTGTTGGCTTTCATACGTTGGCGGCCAAGGCACTTATTTGAATAGTGGCCGTAGCTGGAACAAAAAAAACATTTAATGGCACGCCGGTATGCAGATCTTTTGTTCTGTTGCTTCTTAATAACATTTTCAAGATGTGCTGGATAACTCGGCGATTTGTCACACATTGAATAAGTGTCATGTAAAAGTTGACAGTGGATACATTTTGAAACTTTTCTATCTTTCTTGTCAAATTTATTATAAAGTTTCCTATTGCCCTGATAGTTTTTAGATTGATCTTTTACAAAGGAAACTATTTCAGAGTCATTTGAAGTTTTAAAAATATTTCTGTTTGAAGAAAAATATGCTGACCCTTTCTTTTCAAACTGTTCTATGGTTTCAATGTCTGACTGCTGCAAAAATTTAGCAAAAGAGGATGGTATCGTGGATATTACTTTATCCATAGTTATTAAGTTTTTTAATTTATCAAAGTCTTTTCCTATGTTAGCTGCTTTAAGCCACCTATTTAGTACACTTTGAACATTTGAGACGTAGTCAATGAAAGTCTCAGTAGGTTTAGGTTTTAAAGTTGAGAACTGAACCTGATACCCAGGGGCATCAAGTAAAAAGTGTTGCATAATCCTATCACGGATGTATTGGTAGTCAGATCTAAGATCGGTTGGTATAGATTCTATTACTTTAAGGGGCTCACCACTCAGGTTCTTCATATAAATCATAGCCCACATCTCTAAAGGAACTTGGTGATATTTAAACTGATACTCGACATTCTCTGTCCAGGCAGAAATTGAATCTTCTTTACAATATGCTTTGATAATATTTTTGTATTTGTTGAACTTATTTTCTTCTTGTTGACTTTTAAGTTTAGTGGCAGAGATCTCTGCGTGTGAGTCTACATCCATCTCTTTCATCTTTAACTGTGTCTCTGATTCTACTTGTATTTGTTTTTCCTTAACTCTTGCCATTTCATCTATCTCCTTTTGCTTTAGATCTAATTCTCTTTGCTTTATTTCTAGTTCTTTCTGTTTAATTTCCTTATCATGTTCTAATTGTTTCTGTTTTAATTCTAATTGATGTTGTCTTTCTAGTGTGCGTTCATCTCTTTCTGCATCCTTTGATTCTTTAAATTTCTTGTCAGCGTATTGTTCTAGCTCTTTACCTGTGTATTGCAATTCTTTGCCTGCTTTAATGAAGTCAGCTAGAGTAGCCATGTTGCTGGATAATTGGCTTGCGTTGACCTGAACTCAGTTATTTTTCTTTAATATGCTATGTTATTTAATATCTGAGCACTACAAATTGTGCTCTTTGTTTACAATCTGGGAAATTGTATTCTCCAAAAAATTAGAGCACAAAGTCTGTTCATACAATACACGCTGAAAAAGAGATGCACTATTAATCACAATGCATGCCAAAAACGTAGGTTTTACTCAACTTAATGTTCCCCAGAACAAGGAACAACACGTCAACAACACCGGTCCCGTTGTTTGGCACCCCGGAATACACACGAGGTTTCTACTCAGGTCACCCTGTTTGGCACATCGACACACACACGTTCTTACTCAGCTGTTGTTCGCCCTGTTTTACAGAGCAGCAAAAATTACCAACTCGTAAACGACAAATAGATTTTTGACAAATTGGTACATTGACACAGACATGCCCACAAACAAACAGAACATCGATTAATTAATATTTAATGTCACTGTCCTGTCTTCGTTCTACCGTAATATGTCTTTCGTTACTAATCTAGTTTAATCTATGGAAGTAAGGATGGTGCAGGCCAAATCTAATTTGCATAGCCGAAAGTAGTGCCCTCCTGACGGTAAACACATAGAAAAGTACGAAAGAAAATTCAATAACTGCTTTTAAATAAATATAAATATAATAATAATGTGTAAATAAATAAATATATTCATTCTTTAACTTAAATAAACAAATAATAGTTAATATATCGTAAAGATTCAGGGAGGCAGCAGCTTGCCAGTATGTAAACACTGATATGCTGATTGCAAATGGCGAGGCCCAACTGTCTGTCAATCGTGCCACGTCACAGGCGCAGCGCTATTTTTAGCTTGTAAAAATCAATACTGGCGCTGACCTTTGTATTGCTCCGCCATGAATCATTTGTGACAGTTATTCAAAAACAAATAAATAATTACATAAATAAATGAAAGAAGAACATAATATGCATACTTACAACTTTGAAAAACACATTATTTTAAATATATAACATTCTAATAAGCACAAATAAACATTATTTCATCACGATAGGCACACTTCTGCCGGCAACTCGATCTAGTCTGCACACGTAATCGTCACTGACACAAATTAAATACTTAATCTTCGTAATATCCTATCTGTATCCCTAGTCTAGAGCCGTGGGTAAGTGTATATAGCTTGAACTCAGGTTCAAGCAGCACCTCTGACACCACATTTAATCCTATTGCCTGTCAACAACTTATGTTTCAGGCATCATCGGATTACTTCTCCCACACCATACAAGACACTTGCAAGTCGTGTGCGAGGAATGAAATGGTACATTTTATTGCCGTTGGCTCTTTACACTTGCAAAACAGTCGCTATCTAATCACACATAAAGTCACAATATTCTCTATCAATAGTTTTCCTAACCCCTATAGCTATTCTCTATCTACTAGGCTATATGAAAACACAAATCTATTCTATACGGTGTGAACACTACAGAGTCAGTCCCCAGTCTCACTTGCTTCACTCGCCTCGCTACACGCCTCGCGGAAGGACCTTCATACGCCCTTCGGCCCTTTGCGTGCTAGCTCAGTTAGCACGCTTCTATTAGCTGGCTTTGGCTTGAGTGGCGATCGTAGCGATCACGCAGGCGTGACTCTGTCGTGACCAGTAGTGCTAACTATCTGGTCAACGCCTCCGTGTGAGGACTAGTCAACAGTCCCCCTCTTTCTATCATCCATCCTGCCCCGATCCCGGGCACCCCTGTTCTCTCCACTCTATCTGAGGTTGACCCCACGTCCTGGTGGTGTTCTATCATGAGGCAGTCTTTGACACATTCAAAACTGCTCTCAGCCACGGATCAAACCCAATACCACCGGTGTGGCAGGCCAGTACCTCACCGCTACGCAACCAGGGTAACTCACAGTGATACATGCCAGGCAATCAACTGTCCAATCTATTATCTGTGTCTTCATAATTCACATTTACACAGGGAAACCATTGTTTTGAATTACCTGTAAATATTTACATCAACTGCTGATTACTTCCAGCAGCTAAGCTTACCTTTAACTGTTCACCTACAACAACCAATGATCCTCTACAGCTCTGGTTATCTATAATGTTCACCTACTGGTTATCTCTACGAACACACTCAAGATATGGTAACAACAAACAGAAGTCCCTCTACCTGTTACCCTTCTCCAGATCCTCCTTCCTCACACTGTCAGACTGTGATTCTTGTCTCTTTCTACCAGGTGCAGAAGACCGGGAGTATCTGCTGGGAAGAGAGTCCTCGGAGTTGTACTGCTGTCCCATGCCAAAGTCAGCAGGTTCCACATGATACTTGCTAGCAACAACTGCCAGTTTTGAATCTTTTTTCTGACAAATAAAAATCAATGACTGTTAAGTTGAAAGCTGCTGAAAACATGCTGAAATGTGAAACTAATCATGATGCCCACAGTGTTTAAGTGACAACACACGTGTGTCAAGTTTAAATACATGAATCAACAAGTTGAGAATGAGACACGCTGCTTGTCTACATATCTGCTCAGATGAGCTGTCATCTTTCAGTCTATTTCATGGTGGCCAATTGGTTGACACGCTGCTCTCTCACAGCTGCAGATATGTGTTCTCAACTCTGGGTAGGCACAGGTTAATATCTATCAGAGATCACATCAAGTGAGGGACACAGAACAAGTGCACAAAACCCACATTGCTAGGCCACAACAGTAGGTGGCTGAGGATCCTGCTGTACAGCAAGTGTATGTGCAAGAGTCTCACACTCCAAGGCAACAGCAAGAGTCTCACACTCCAAGGCAACAGCAAGAGTCTCACACTCCAAGGCAACAGCAAGAGTCTCACACTCCAAGGCAACAGCAAGAGTCTCACACTCCAAGGCAACAGCAAGAGTCTCACACTCCAAGGCAACAGCAAGTCTCACGCTCCAAGGCAACAGCAAGAGTCTCACACTCCAAGGCAACAGCAAGTGCACAAAGCTTACACTGTGAGGCAGTAAGTACAAGAGGCTGACACCATGAAGCAGTAGCAGGAAGTGTAGTTGACTCACATTCGGAACAACAACTGTCTCAGGGTCACACCATGAAGCAACTGCAAGCACAAGTGGCTTGCTACTCTTCACATCATGCCAACAGACATCAGCAACGGTGGTTTACACAAGCAATAATTATAGTTTCTTGATATGCCCGTTGATTATATTATATGACACTGTAAATTTCTGATCCTAACATAGTCAGAATCGAGAACATTCCTATTCCTCAATATTTAACACAGACTCGAACTGTTCAAGCTCTACCAGAATCTACAAACTTACCAATCCATACAGGCGAGCTAGCCTGCGGTTAGTTATGAAGTACAAGACACACTCCACAGCCACACCAAGCACCAGCAAGATTCCCATCAGGAGGCCACAGATTTCTGAGGCAGTCAGCAGGTTGCAGCCAGCCTCTTCTCTCTCGTCGGAGTAGTCGCCGCAGTCATCCCAGCCATCGCAGGTCACATCATCATGGACACAGCGTAGGATCTGTTGGCACTTGAACTCCTGGATGAAGCACGGCCCTGTTATAAGAGGGGGTCACAGAATGAGTCTTCTCAATAATTAGATCAGACACACATACACAGATCAACAAACCTGACACACACAAATTACATCAATGGACTTGACACATAACATTTATCATTACTGACACACGTAAAATTGATAACACAATTTAATATAAATAAATAAAAATATAAATAAAATTGATAATTACTGACACACATAAAACTTATAATCACTGACTCACATAGCATTAATCATCAGATTATCCTAACTGAACATGAAACCAACTTCATGTTCTTACAGTCTGGTCAAGGTTGCGGATTGACAGTCATCACTTGAGTTGTTTAATTTCTCTGAGGGCATTCACTACATCTGCCTGGTCCATTACTTGTCCACAGTAGTCAGCCTGGAGCTTGCTCACATCCCCTTACACTGATATGGCCTGGCATAAAAATGAAGCTTATTTTGGTCAGTCTTGCCAATCTCAGTGACTACACCTACTGTCTTTGAGCCCAGGAAAACTCAATCTTCCTGAACATATTCACTGAGTCACTGAGAAAGTACACCTGGGTGAAAGTCTGTCTCTCCAACATGTCTGGGTGAAAGTCTGTATCTCCAGCATGCCTGGGTGAAAGTCTGTCTCCAACATGTCTGGATGAAAGTCTGTGTCTCTAATATGTGTGGGTGAAAGTCTGTGTCTCTAACATGTCTGGGTGAAAGTCTGTGTCTCCAACATGTCTGGGTGAAAGTTTGTGTCTCCAGCATGTCTGGGTGAAAGTCTGTCTCCAGCATGTCTGGGTGAAAGTCTGTCTCCAACATGTCTGGATGAAAGTCTGTGTCTCTAACATGTCTGGGTGAAAGTCTGTGTCTCTAACATGTCTGGGTTAAAGTATGTCTCTCCAACATGTCTGGGTGAAAGTCTGTGTCTCCAATGTGTCTGGGTGAAAGTCTGTGTCTCTAACATGTCTGGGTGAAAGTCTGTCTCTAACATGTTTGGGTAAAAGTCTGTGTCTCTAACATGTCTGAGTGAAAGTCTGTGTCTCCAACATGTCTGGATGAAAGTCTCTGTCTCCGGCATGTCTGGGTAAAAGTCTGTGTCTCCAGAATGTCTGGGTGAAAGTCTGTTTCTAGCATGTCTGGGTGAAAGTCTGTCTCTAGCATGTCTGGGTGAAAGTCTGTGTCTCCAACATGTCTGTATGAAAGTCTCTGTCTCCGGCATGTCTGGGTAAAAGTCTGTGTCTCCAGAATGTCTGGGTGAAAGTCTGTTTCTCGAGTATGTTAATGTGAAAGTCTGTGCCTCCAGCATGTCAATGTGAAAGTCTGAGTCTTCAGCATGTTTGGGTGATACAACATGTGATATAAATAACTTACAAGTGGGCCTGACTTGGTTAAACATTCATTCATCATTCATTGGCACCTTGCCGTCTTGACAGACGATAGTTTGTGCTTTGAAAAGGCATAATAACTTTTACCTATGGCGATAGCACATGTGACTGATAAGGCCAATTTGCGCTGTAAATGTCCGTTCACAGTGGGTGCATGTGAACACGTGGTCATTTCTACCATCATGCACCATCTTACGTCTCAAACGCTTGGTGTGTGACTTTTCTGCAATAATTTTCTCCTTTGACTTTATTCCATTTCTGATGTTTGCCCTCCATGCAACACGTTCAGCGGCGACATGCTCCCATTGTGCATTATCAATGCCTGTATCAATCATGTCCCGCTTACACACATCTTTGTATCGTAGTAGAGGCCGACCCTGAGATCTCCTACCCATCTGTAATTCACCAAAAAAGATGTCCTTTGGTATTCTACCATCATCCATCCTCCTAAGATGTCCTATCCATCTAAGTCTACGAAGACTGAGCATGGAATAAACTGTCACACAACCTGATCTTTCCAATACTTCTGTATTTGTGATTTTGTCTTGCCACTTAATACCAAGAATCCTTCGCAGACACCGCATATGAAAGCTGTTTAAATTTTTCTCTTGGTGTGAGTAAGTTGTCCAGGTTTCACTGCCATAAAGAAGAGTACTAAGGACACAGGCTTGATAGACAAGGACTTTTGTTTTTGCAGTAAGCTTCCTGTTCTCCCAGACTCATTTTGTTAACCTGTTCATTGTTGTTGCTGCCTTACCAATCCGGATGTTGATTTCCTGATCTAGGGATAATTTGCTATTTACCACTGATCCTAGATATGTAAAATGGTCTACCATCTCTAGTTTGGCGTCGTCAATAAAGATTGATGGTACACCATATGCACCTTGTGACATAATCTGTGTCTTCTTTTTGCTAATTGTTAAACCAAATTCAGAACAAGCATTGGAGAATGCAGATAGTAGACATTGCAATTCTTCCTCAGAGTGGGTCGTAACTGCAGCATCATCTGCAAAAAGCAACTCTCTGATCAGTACCCTCCTAATTTTGGTCTTGGCCTTCAATCTTTGAGCATTGTAAAGGCCGCCATCTGAGCGTGAGTGAATGTATATACCACCATCCTGATCACGAAAGGCATATTTCAGTAGAAGTGAAAAGTATATTCCAAAGAGGGTGGGGGCTAGTACACAACCTTGCTTAACTCCACTCTTGATTTCAAATTCTTCAGAAGTTGCACCATCAAACTTGATTATACCCTTCATGCCTGTGTGGAACGATTCCACAATGGACAGAAGAGTTGGTGGGCAGCCAATCTTCTTTAGTGCCTTGAATAGACCCTCACGACTAACCAAATCAAATGCCTTTGTGAGGTCGATGAAGGCAATAAACAGTGGTTGATTCTGTTCACGGCATTTTTCTTGCATTTGTCGCAATGAGAATATCATATCAATGGTAGACCGGTTCTGTCGAAAGCCACACTGTGATTCAGGGTAGACTTGATCTCCTAGGACTTGAAGTCTGCGCAGAACAATTCTGGCAAATACTTTTCCAACAATACACAGAAGTGAGATACCCCTATAGTTGTTGCAGTCGCTCCGATCGCCCTTGTTCTTGTACAGTGTTATGATGCTTGAATCTTTGAAATCCTGTGGGACTTGTCCTTCTCGCCAGCATAGCTCTATTAGCTGGTGGATCTGTAGAGCGAGTGTGTCTTGCCCACTCCTGATAACCTCTATTGGAATCCCATCCTTACCTGGAGCCTTGCCAGATGCAAGTTCATTTATAGCACACTTAACTTCTGTTATGGTGGGAAGTGTGTCCAGGTGGTCAAGAGTTGGTAGAGCCTCTATGGCGTTGAGGGCATCATCCGCTAGTTTGGTCTCACTTGAGTAAAGCTCCAAATAGTGCTCTACCCATCTGTCCATCTGCTGTTTCTTATCAGTGATGATTTCTCCAGTTAAGGTTTTCAATGGTGCACTTCTTTTGATCACTGGACCACAGGCTTTCTTTATTCCTTCATACATGCTTCTTATGTTTCTCTTATCACTTGCGATTTGAATGGACTCACATAACTTGATCCAATAATCATTTGCACACTGCCTGGCAGCCTTTTGCACATCCTTCCTAGCTTGCCTTAGTTCACTCAGAGTGTTACGCGTTGGTCTTTCCTTGTTTCTTAAGAGAGCTTTCTTCTTCTTATCAATCAAGGGCTGCAGAGTGACTTGGTTAAACATTCAACAAATGATATAAATAACTTACAAGTGGGACTGACTTGGTTAAACATTCAACATATGATATAAATTTCCTACAAGTGGGCCTGACTTGGTTAAACATTCAACAAATGATACAAATAACTTACAAGTGGGCCTGACTTGGTTAAACATTCAACAAATGATAGAAATAACTTACAAGTGGGTCTGACTTGGTTAAACATTCAACAAATGGTATAAATAACTTACAAGTGGGCCTGACTTGGTTAAACATTCAACAAATGATATAAATAACTTACAAGTGGGCCTGGCTTGGTTAAACATTCAACAAATGATATAAATAACTTACAAGTGGGCCTGGCTTGGTTAAACATTCAACAAATGATATAAATAACCTACAAGTGAGTCTGGCTTGGTTAAACATTCAACAAATGATATAAATAACTTACAAGTGGGCCTGACTTGGTTAAACATTCAACAAATGATATAAATAACCTACAAGTGAGTCTGGCTTGGTTAAACATTCAACAAATGATATAAATAACTTACAAGTGGGCCTGACTTGGTTAAACATTCAACAAATGATATAAATAACCTACAAGTGAGTCTGGCTTGGTTAAACATTCAACAAATGATATAAATAACTTACAAGTGGGCCTAACTTGGTTAAAATGAACCCTGAAGCCCTCGCCTCGATACGGCCCCTGACTGATCAGCCTGAATGTGAGAGGAGAATTGGGCACCAAGTGCTTCTCATACCTCTTTTCTCTGTGTCTCTCCTCCCACTGCCACCCTTCCATGCAAAGTCGTGAACCTAATGAGAGAAATGATTCCTGTATACTATACTTTAATACAGGGTAATGTTCCTTGTGTATTATACAGATTATACAGTTGGATAGGGATATATACACACGCATGCACATGCACAGCCACAGAGAGAGAGGGAGAGAGAGGGGGAGAGAGAGAGAGAGAGAGTGAGAGAGAGTGAGAACAAACGAACGAACAGACTTTATTTTCAAAGGGTAACAAATTGGGCACGCAGTCCCGTCTTACATTCGGCCCTTCCAATCACTCATCTTTCGTTCATCAATAGTGCATAGGAAAAAACCTTGTCAAATGAATTTTGTAAACATAAACAATGCATATTACCATGTTATGAGACACATCCACCACCCACCCACACATCCCCCACTCACCCCACATCCCCCACCCAACCACACACACAACCCAGACACACATACATTCCCCCACCCATCCACCATATCCTCACACCTACACATCTCCCACCCACCACACATCCCATCCACCAACACCCCAAGCACACATACATTCCCCAAGCCACACATCCCCCACCCACACACATCCACCCACCTACACACATCTCCCCACCCACTCACATATCCTCCACCCATCCCATTACCCACCAACAATCACCCACCCACATATCCTCCTCAACCCACACACCTCCAACCACCCAGCCAAACACACATCCTTCAACTACACATTCCCCACACACATACATCACCCCGCCAACTCACATATTCCGCACCCACCCACATAATCTCCCATCTCCCCCAGCCCACTCACAGGTCCCGAGCCCACCCATACAAACAGGCCCCACCATCTCCTAACCTACACACACTCACCCACCCACATATCCTCTACCCACTTACACATCCTCCACCCACCCATTCCCCAACCAAACATACCTCAAATACACATCCCTTAACCACACACCCTTACCCATATATAATCACCCAACCACACATCCTCTACCCAACCACACATCCTCCACCCATCCCCAACCTCACATCCCTTAACCACACGCCCTTACCCATACACACAGACATCCCCACCCACACACACATCTCCCCACCCATACACACATCCCTCACTCACATCCCCACCCACCAACACATCCCCCATTCACAAACACACACCTCCCATCCACACACACACAACCCACACATCCAAAACCCATACATTCATCCCCTCACACATCCCTCCACACACGTACATATCCCTCAACCACTAAAACCCACACATCCCTCACCCACTCAACACATTCATCTCACATTTAACCACCCACACTCACACACCCCAACCACCCATCTAAACACACATCCCCCACCCTCACACACATCTTTCATGTACCTGCACAACCACACCCCCACCCACCCACACACACATCCTTTATCAACACCCATCTCCCCTCCCACACAACACCACACCCACACACATCCCCAAGACACATCCCTCACCCACACACACATCTCCTCACACATCTCCAACCCACTCACACACCCCCACCTACAATCACCCTCACTATCCACACATTCATCCTCCATCCATCCACACACACCTCCACCACCCAGACATATCCCCCACCCACACACACATCCCCAAATCCATAACCCAAACCCATCCCCCAACCCACACACATCCCCCACACACATTCACCCACACATTGCTCACCCGCACACTCACCCACTCACACACTCCCCATCCCATCCACCCAAACATCCCACACCCACACACACATCCCTCACTCACACATACATCCCCACACCCACAACCACCCCCACATGCACACATCTCCCACCCACCACATATCCCCCACACCCACATCTCCCCACCCACACATATATTCCCCCATCCAACCCATAACCCACCAACAATCACCCACCCACATATCCTCCTCCACCCACTCACCCACAACCGCCTAGCCAAACACACATCCCCACCCACACACACATCTCCCCGCCAACCCATACATCCCGCAGGTACCCACATACAAATCCTGCACCTACCCACACATCCTGAGCCCACCCACACACACATCCCCCAACCTACTATTATGAACAAACTCCCAGACTTTACACACAGTGACGATTGTCGTGAGCATTCTCGCAAAATTGTAAAGAAAATGGAGAACAATTGTACATATACATTTTGCAATGTAACAATTAGTTCTGCAATCCATCTCTCTCTCTCTCTCTCTCTCTCTCTCTCTCTCTCTCTCTCTCTCTCTCTCTCTTATATATATATATATATATATATATATATATATATATATATATATATATATATATTTTTTTTTACATTGGCACCTTGCCGTCTTGACAGACGATAGTTTGTGCTTTAAAAGGCATAATAACTTTTAACTATGGCGGTAGCGAGTGTGACTGATAAGGCCAATTTGCGCTGTAAATGTCCGTTCACAGTGGGTGCATGTGAACACATGGTCATTTCCACCATCATGCACCATCTTACGTCTCAAACGCTTGGTGTGTGACTTTTCTGCAATAATTTTCTCCTTTGACTTTATTCCATTTCTGATATTTGCCCTCCATGCAACACGTTCAGCGGCGACTTGCTCCCAATGTGCATTATCAATGCCTGTATCAATCATGTCCCGCTTACACACATCTTTGTATCGTAGTAGAGGCCTACCCTGAGATCTCTTACCCATCTGTAATTCACCAAAAAAGATATCCTTTGGTATTCTACCATCATCCATCCGCCTAAGATGTCCTATCCATCTAAGTCTACGAAGACTGAGCATGGAATAAACTGTCACACAACCTGATCTTTCCAATACTTCAGTATTTGTGATTTTGTCTTGCCACTTAATACCAAGAATTCTTCGCAGACACCGCATATGAAAGCTGTTTAAATTGTTCTCTTGGTGTGAGTAAGTTGTCCAGGTTTCACTGCCATAGAGAAGAGTACTAAGGACACAGGCTTGATAGACAAGGACTTTTGTTTTGGCAGTAAGCTTCCTGTTCTCCCAGACTCTTTTTCTTAACCTGTTCATTGTTGTTGCTGCCTTACCAATCCGGATGTTGATTTCCTGATCTAGGGATAATTTGCTATTTACCACCGATCCTAGATATGTAAAATGGTCTACTATCTCTAGTTCGGCGTCGTCAATAAAGATTGATGGTACCCCATGTGCACCTTGTGACATAATCTGTGTCTTCTTTTTGCTAATTGTTAAACCAAATTCAGAACAAGCATTGGAGAATGCAGATAGTAGACATTGCAATTCTTCCTCAGAGTGGGTCGTAACTGCAGCATCATCTGCAAAAAGCAACTCTCTGATCAGTACCCTCCTAATTTTGGTCTTAGCCTTCAATCTCTGAGCATTGTAGAGGCCGCCATCTGAGCGTGAGTGAATGTATATACCACCATCCTGATCACGAAATGCATATTTCAGTAGAAGTGAAAAGTATATTCCAAAGAGGGTGGGAGCTAGTACACAACCTTGCTTAACTCCACTCTTGATTTCAAATTCTTCAGAAGTTGCACCATCAAATTTGATTATACCCTTCATGCCTGTGTGGAACGATTCCACAATGGACAGAAGAGTTGGTGGGCAGCCAATCTTCTTTAGTGCCTTGAACAGACCCTCACGACTGACCAAATCAAATGCCTTTGTGAGGTCGATGAAGGCAATAAACAGTGGTTGATTCTGTTCACGGCATTTTTCTTGCATTTGTCGCAATGAGAATATCATATCAGTGGTAGACCGGTTCTGTCGAAAGCCACACTGTGATTCGGGGTAGACTTGATCTCCTAGGACTTGAAGTCTGCGCAGAACAATTCTGGCAATATATATATATATCTTACAGACACACACACATATATACACACACACAGACACACACACTCACACTCCCTTACTCACTCACACTCACTAACTCTCTCACTCACTCTACAGTAGTGTGCATGCAATTATATTATACATGATAAAATCAAGTGGCATACAAAATGATACCTCATAATATGAAAGATGAGAATACATAAAAAATATGGAATAGCATGTTACATGACATGCCTGCGCTCAACTCTCTCTCTCTCTCTCTCTTTTAGACATACACACACTCTCACTCTCTCTCTCTCACTCACACTCACTCACTAACTCTCTCACTCACTCTACAGTAATTTACATGTGATCATTTTATGCATGTTAAAATCAAGTGGCATTAAAAATGATAATATGAAAATGAGAATACACAAAAAATATGGAATAGCATGTTAGATGACATGAGTGTGCTCAACTCTCTCTCTCCTCTCACACACACACACGTACACACACACACACTCACACACAACATACCCACGCACATACACACACCTACACACATCCACACCCGCATACACATACTTACGCACACGTACTCACATAACACATGAATACACACTCCTTCGCATACACTGCATGCATGCACACTTACACATACAAACATATACATATACATACACGAGCACACACACATGCATACACATGTATACACAAGCACATACATATAAACACATATAAACACCATGAACGCACACCTTAATACAGTACAGACATACACACACACAAGCGCACACCCATACACACATACAGACATGCACACACACATAGAGAGAGAGAGAGAGAGAGAGAGACAAGGGTGTGCAAAACGAAACTGAACTTTCAAACCAGCATTGCAAGTAAATGGGTCAGTGAGCGAGTTACTACATATATGTGTACCAACAACATTTACCTTTAGTCTAATAATAACATTATCATGGCTCGGCAATTAGACGTTGATGTACTTCTGATAACATTAAGGCACATATAGTGATGTTTGAAGCATTCAGCAATGAAGGATTCTGAACAACAGGGAATTTGCATGACGTTCTGTTTAAAATGTTACAAATGGCACTGGTCAGGAGAAAATCATCCCGCCTCTGTAGGGAATAAACCTGGACAACTGTCCTAGCAGGCAAGTGTACTAACCACTATCACACTGTGGGTAGGTTTTCTCATTTTAAAATGTAGCATGGGCAGCAGGGCAGCTCTTGTCAATGTCCAAATGCTGAATGATGTTTAATGTGTGCAACACGTACACAACTGCCCAAACTTGTGGCCCTAGTCTGAGCAGGGTAGACTTCTGACCCACTAACCCAGAATCAGGGAGGAGTACACCATCTTGTTCTTAATTTATTAAGGATCCCCATAAGCTTTACGACGTTATGGCATGAACTATCCATGTTTACATGCCATGTAGCCTTTCACAAATGCTTCAGGACCCCAAGAGGATGTTTCGGGCACCTCCAGGGGTCTATGAACCACTCTTTGAGATACAAAAGACTAGACAGACTCCACAGAGATACAACAGACTAGACAGACTCCACAGAGGTAGCACAATGCAGAAACAATGCTGAAACAAGTATCTCAAGTTTATTTGTGTTTGGCTGATTCTCATCTTGATTAGTTATTTGTGTGGCATTATAACTTGTCTACACTATTTAACATTATTGCATCCTCATTTATTTCCACTTATGTTCAGTAAGAGAAAAGACTTAACATTCTCAACTGACAATGTCTGTGTTTTATCCTCAGTAAGAGAAGACATATGGCGAGACGGACATATAATCAGATTGCTACTGGAACTATTAGTGTTGGAACTCTTCGCTGGCTGCTGAGGATGGGGACGGAGCGCTTATGGAAATGTTGTGATGTCGGTTCCTAAATCAATCAATCAATCAATCAAAGAGAAGATATATGTGTAATAAAGAGATGATATATGTGTAATAGAAATGAGATGATATATGTGCAATAAAGAGAAGATATATGTGTAGAAGAGATCATATATGTGTAGAAGAGATCATATATGTGTAGAAGAGATCATATATGTGTAGTAGAAATGAGATGATCGGCTACTCACCATAGTATTTACTCCCAGTCTGATCAAACACCTCCAGACCGGTAGTGCAGCCCCCGACATCATTGCTCCGCGGCATGATGTCCAGGAAATAGAGCTCTATAAGCAGATTTGTGCCACTGGGGAAGTTGATGATGATGTCGCAGTTGATTGGACGAGCCGGGTCCTGGTATCTGCTCATAGACTGTGGTAGTGGCATTCTCAACACGCCAGAATGAGCACTTTGAGCATTCAACAAATCAATTGTTTGACCACACTGGCCTAAAAAGTTCTCTATAGGAAAAGATTTTCTTTAATTAATGTAAAACTGCCAGGTACAAAGTAAATGTTCACAAGTACTAACTAACATACACATATTAAAATAAATTATTTTCATTCAATATTACCATTTGATAACAAGAGCAGCAGTAGTAGTAATAGTAATAGCGAAACAGCAGCAGCAGCAGCAGCAGTAGTAGTAGTAGCACCAGCAGCAGCAGCAGCAGCAGTAGTAGTAGTAGTAGTAGTAGTAGTAGTAGTAGTAGTAGTAGTAGTAGTAGTAGTAGTAGTAGTAGTAGTAACAGTATGTCAAGATCCCCAATAAGGCCTTACAAAGGCAAGAGGAGTTAATACTAGGCTAGTAGGGAGACACCAGACAGGAGAGACACCGAGCGCTATTAATAGCCTCACAAGGAGACACAATTGTGTCAGACCAGAGGTCGAGGAGTACAGCTGAGCGAGGGCTTTCCCCAAGCAATTGGGAAGCTTGTCCTTGCGAGTACCGTGAAGGGCCCCGTTACTCGTACTCACAGGCCAGCGTGCTGGCGAGACCATGCACGCAATAATAGCTACTGCACGGAGAAGAGTGTCCGTGCTGGTCCACGCAATGTGTAGCGTGTGGACAGACTGACTGGAGACGGTAGAGAGAGCAGACGTATCCTTGACCAATGCTATGGTTTCTAGGCAATAGGCAAACATAGGGCTGTTCATTTAGATTGTGAAATACTAGCATCATCTATCATTACGTCAATGCATTCATGTTGTATAATGATGATGAAGTATAACGCTCGTAGAGCCATTCAAATGTCGGCTCTGAATAAATTGCATTCCTTTCGCAAATGTCACGAGTTGTTATTTCGTGCAGTGCGAAAGTAGGGGAGTCCTATAATCCGCAGCGCACAAGTCGCTGACACAGTAGTAGTAGTAGTAGTAGTAGTAGTAGTAGTAGTAGTAGTAGTAGTAGTAGTAGTAGTAGTAGTAGTAGTAACAGTAGTAGTAGTAACAGTAGTAGTAATAGAATAGCAAAAGTAGTAGTAGTAGCAGAAGTAGTAGTAGTAGTAGTAGTAGTAGTAGTAGTAGTAGTAGTAGTAGTAGTAGTAGTAGTAGTAGTAGTAGTAGTAGAAGTAACAGTAGTAGAAGTAACAGTAGTAGTAGTAGTAGTAGAATATCAAAAGTAGTAGTAGTAGTAGTAGTAGTAGTAGTAGTAGTAGTAGTAGTAGTAGTAGTAGTAGTAGTAGTAGTAGTAGTAGTAGTAGTAGTAGTAGTAGTAGTAGTAGTAGTAGTAGTAGTAGTTGTTGTAGTAGTAGTAGTAGTAGTTGTTGTAGCAGTAGTAGTAGAATAGCAAAAGTAGTAGTAGTAGTAGTAGTAGTAGTAGTAGTAGTAGTAGTAGTAGTAGTAGTAGTAGTAGTAGTAGTTGTTGTTGTTGTTGTTGTTGTTGTTGTTGTTGTAGTAGTAGTAGTAGTAGTAGTAGTAGTAGTAGTAGTAGTAGTAGTAGTAGTAGAATAGCAGTAGTAGTAGTAGTAGTAGTAGAATAGCAGTAGTAGTAGTAGTAGTAGTAGTAGTAGTAGTAGTAGTAGTAGTAGTAGTAGTAGTAGTAGTAGTAGTAGTAGTAGTAGTAGTAGTAGTAGTAGTAGTAGTAGCAGCAGCAGTAGTAGTAGTAGAATAGAAGTAGTAGTAGTAGTAGTAGTAGTAGTAGTAGTAGTAGTAGTAGTAGTAGTAGTAGTAGTAGTAGTAGTAGTAGTAGTAGTAGTAGTAGTAGTAGTAGTCATAGCAGTAGTAGTCGTAGCAGTAGAAGTAACAGTAGTAGTAGTAGTAGAATAGCAAAAGTAGTAGTAGTAGTAGTAGTAGTAGTAGTAGTAGTAGTAGTAGTAGTAGTAGTAGTAGTAGTAGTAGTAGTAGTAGTAGTAGTAGCTGTAGTAGTAGTAGTAGTAGTAGTAGTAGTAGTAGTAGTAGTTGTTGTAGTAGTAGTAGTAGTAGTAGTAGTAGTAGTAGTAGTAGTAGTAGTAGTAGTAGTAGTAGTAGTAGTAGTAACAGTATGTCAAGATCCCCAATAAGGCCTTACAAAGGCAAGAGGAGTTAATACTAGGCTAGTAGGGAGACACCAGACAGGAGAGACACCGAGCGCTATTAATAGCCTCACAAGGAGACACAATTGTGTCAGACCAGAGGTCGAGGAGTACAGCTGAGCGAGGGCTTTCCCCAAGCAATTGGGAAGCTTGTCCTTGAGAGTACCGTGAAGGGCCCCGTTACTCGTACTCACAGGCCAGCGTGCTGGCGAGACCATGCACGCAATAATAGCTACTGCACGGAGAAGAGTGTCCGTGCTGGTCCATGCAATGTGTAGCGTGTGGACAGACTGACTGGAGACGGTAGAGAGAGCAGACGTATCCTTGACCAATGCTATGGTTTCTAGGCAATAGGCAAACATAGGGCTGTTCATTTAGATTGTGAAATACTAGCATCATCTATCATTACGTCAATGCATTCATGTTGTATAATGATGATGAAGTATAACGCTCGTAGAGCCATTCAAATGTCGGCTCTGAATAAATTGCATTCCTTTCGCAAATGTCACGAGTTGTTATTTCGTGCAGTGCGAAAGTAGGGGAGTCCTATAATCCGCAGCGCACAACTCGCTGACAGGCAGACCCCGAATTGGTGTCAGAACACAGTGAACCAACGCCAACAGGCGTATTGCTGTCACAATACAGTGAAATAACGCTGCTGAGCAGTCATAGCAGGCATTTGTTGTAATATGCAACCAACAATTAACGCCAGCAGGCAAGTGGTGTTATAAACCACTAAACCAACGCCAGCTATCGATTGTTATTAGAAAGTTCTGAACCAGCATCAGTTCATTGCACGATTCAACATCATTACTGTGTGATATATTTCAAAGTAATGCAAATTTGTTTCTATACATGCCAAAGATAATTTTCTTTGGTAAATTATACGATCACCAATTTGTGGAGTGTGAACCACAATTGAGCCAAATTAAATCGCTTAAGTGTGAAATTCTACAAATATTAATTTGAAAGTGTGTTATTATACTAAAAGCAATTGAAATGTATACAATCATCAGTGAACATTACCATCGTAACCACCGTGTACATTCCATTGCATGTGATACAGCCATCAATGTCACCATTCTACGAAGTCAGTAAATAGATTAGCGACGAACTACAGCCTAGAACGAAGGTACGCCAGAGTCAAACAGCGAAGACAAGACGACATCGATGGCCATACGACTAATCATCTCACTTATCATCTAACAATCATTCAGACGATCATATCATTTATCCATTAATACCATTTATCACTATCTATCACATTCTCATTCATCATTCGCATGAAATATGAGCTTGTTATGACAACTTATTGAAATATGAAATATTTGATGAAATATGATGAAATATGAGCTTGTATTGACAACTTAAGCTTGTGTCTAATTTTTGCTGCTCTACTAACCAGAAGCAGTCCTTGTGTTATCAAGTCAAACCATTGTGTAAGTGTGAAAGACAGCGGTGGAACACCCCAAGTACCGTACTTTCCAAAAAATTAGATGAGTATATTTTCCGAATATTTTGGTATGCTCTAACTTAATCATGCATCTTCTTTTTCAGTAAAAGATGTACACTTACTAACACATTATTATAAACTATTGTGTGAATATTATTGTATTATCATTTTGAACTAACATTACGCCACAAAATGGCGTCACTAAATGAATGTATCCAGGCGGGCATTGCAATGGGCCACACTGGAGATAAGCTAGAAAAATGGGCGGATCAAAAGTATAAAGAAGAAATAGCTCGACAGAGAGAAGAAACAGAAAGAAAAGCTGCTCTTGACAGAGATGAAAGAGCATTAGAAAGACAACATCAAAAAGAAATGAAAGAAATCGAGGAGGTTACCAAACAGAAACAATTAGAGTTAGATCAAATTACCCAACAGAAACAATTAGAGTCGGATCAAGCTATCAAACAGAAATAGTTAGACTTAGATCATGCCACCAAAGAAAAGCAGATACAGGTAGACTCAGAAACTAAACTAAAGATGAAGGAAATGGAGGTAGATTCTAACATACAAATAGCCTCAAGCAAACAAAAGAGTCAAGAAGAACTAAACAAATTTAGTAAGTACAAGGGCCTTATCAAACCATACAGTGTAGGTGATTCTATTAGAGCATGGACTGAAAATATAGAATTCCAACTAAAAACACAGAAAATACCTTTAGAGGATTGGGCAATGATTTACATGAGGAACCTGAGTGGAGAGCCTTTAAAAGTAATAGAATCCATACCCACAGATCTTAGAAACAATTACCAGTACATACACGATAGGATAATGCAACATTTTCTTTTGGACGCTACTGGGTACCAAATTCAATTCTCACAGATTAAGCCAAAAGCAACTGAAACTTTCTTAGACTACATCTCTAACGTGCATAGCACATTTAAAAAGTGGACTAAAGCTGCTAAAGTAGGTAACAGCTATGAAAAACTAGAAGAGCTAATGATAATGGACAAAGTCATTTCTACCGTACCTACCCCTTTTGCAAAGTTCTTACAACAGTCAGATATTGATTCCATTCAACAATTAGAGAAACGGGGGTCAGCTTATTTTTCATCTAATCGGGACATATTTAAAACTACATCACATGACACAGAAATTACAGCTTTTGCAAATAAAGTCCCTGATAGATCCTACAACCAGAAAGATTACCGTAAAAAGGACAAACCATATCAGAAACCACCTCGATGTAATTATTGCAATCTGTTTCATCCAACTTATTCGATGTGCGATAAAAACCCCACATATCCGTCACACCTAGAAGCAGTGTTAAAGAAGCAAGAAAGCAGAAGATCATCCTTTAAACGTGCTGTAAAATGTTATTTTTGTTCAAGTTATGGCCACTATAGCAATAGGTGTCTTGGGAGACAGAGAATGAAGGCAAACAATGCAGCACTCATCGATACATCATCAGACGATGAGAGTGACATTGATCCAGAACTTGTGAATGTGTTGCCAACGAGTGAATGTCAGAGTGTATCATCAGTAACCGATATTTTAGACTTTAAGAAATGTAAAGTATGCCATCAGTTTCATGCGGATGGGAGATTGAAATGTGGACACGTAATGTCATGTTCAAATGAAGACGCTAACGCAGCATGTGCCTCCAGAGGTAAACTTAAGTTCTACGATGCACTGGTCAATGGTAAACCATGCCAATGTTTAGTTGATAGCGGGAGCACTCTACTGGGTTTAAGGAGAGAACTTGCTAGACCAGAAGATTATACGGGTGAATTTGTCAAATGCCGTACTTTCTCTGGAACCATCGAGAAATATCCACTGGCAAAAGCGCATATCAATACCCCGTTCCTTATCGGCACATTTATGTGCGCGATCCTCCAAGATCCATGTACGGATCTTATTTTAGGATGCCTAGATGCATTGAAAGAATGTACAGACGACAACATAAAAGCCTGGAAAGAAACACACATGGCCAACGCTGTAACTAGGTCAGATACAGAAACAAACTATACTGACTTACAAAATGAAATGCTACAGCTATTAACACCAAGTGGTGCAGATACCAACACGACTCGACATAAATTTATCAAGGCACAGAGCACCGACCAAACAATTACACCATATTTTAAACTTTTGGGTGAAAGAGCGAAAGTGACTAAGAATGCATCTTGGTACTTTAGAAAATTTAATGGAATTCTCATGCGTTATTACACAAATAATAACCATGAAATTCAGCAGACGGTGTTACCGGTAACATACCGACAAAATGTACTTAAAATCGCACATGAGTCACCGTTTGCTGGACATTTGGCGTATGATAAAACGCGAGCCAGAGTTCTATCACATTTTTACTGGCCGAAATTCTGTTCGGACATAAAATCTTTCTGTCGTTCTTGTACTGTTTGTCAACATTGTGTACGAAAGAAAAAGCATGTGAAGGCCGAAGTGCAACGGTCAGTAATAGCATCTAGACCACTTGAGAGTATAGCTGTTGATATTGCTGGACCCCTAATGCAGGTGTCGAGTAATGGAAACCACAACTATCCAAACAAGGGTACTAAAACGATTCACCTTAAACCAAACCAGAAGGTTGTGATTCGACTACCTGATAAACATAATATGGTACTAACATCTTGCCAAGGGCCTCTCAGCGTTGAACGTAAAAGATCAGATGGGGATCATGAAATATTGATAAAAGGACACTTAGAGATATTTCATATCAACATACTGAAACCATACTTTTCACGACAAGAACAACAGTCAGACGAACAAATTGCACCAACACCAAGCAATGAGACGACAGACGTACACAACACAACTTCACTAAATAGGACGACACACGACAACGACAACGCAAATACACATAGCCAGGTAACAGCACACACAGTTAGCACCACAACAGTATTGGACGAGATAGAATTACCAGTTCCTACGGGAAACGCGACTGCGACCAGTATTTCAACTTATATAGATGACATATGCATCCATACGGAAGACTGGACAACACACCTACTGAAACTTCGACAAGTCTTCGACAGGTTGCGATTGTTTGGGCTCACAGCGAAGCCGTCCAAAGTAGAGTTGGGCATGGAACAAATTGACTTCCTGGGTCATACCACCTGCAGGGGCCAATTGAAAACTGATGACAGAATCGTCACTAAGATTCTGAATTTGACAATGCCAACGACCAAGAAACAGGTCCGAAGTTTACTCGGTCTAGTGAACTACTATAGTAAATTCATTCCAAATCTGGCGGAAATCACCAGTGTTTTTTCTAACATCTTAAAAGCTTCGGCTAAGTTATCTGTAAAAGATGCAGGATTAATTAGTGCTTTATCAAAATTGAAACATCTTTTCAGTGTTCCACCTATCCTCCGTATGCCTAATCCAAAACTCACTTATTTCTTACGCACAGATGCGAGTGCCATATCCATATCTGGGATACTAGGACAGTTCTACGATGGGACGTTCCACCCCGTAATGTACGTAAGTCGCAAGATTACTCCTGCTGAATCAAAATACTCAGCATCAGAATTGGAGGGCCTCAGTTTGATCTATTGCGTGAGAAAGTTTCATAGATTTTTGGCAGGAGCACAGTTTGTAATCCAATCCGATAACTCTCCGTTGTCTGTGATGCAGTCTGGACTTCCTACCAACAATAGAATTTACAGGTGGGCTTTGATTCTCCAAAATTACACATTTACCATCCAGCACTTAAAAGGGAGATTAAATACGGTTGCAGACATTTTGAGTCGTCCATCATCCATTCAAATATCTGAGTTGCAGGAAGGGATCGACCATACACCACCAG
>OY992889.1:3435310-3627810 GCA_963921405.1 Cepaea hortensis | reverse complement strand
AGATTACAAGTATAGACAACTAGAGGATTACAAGTACAAACAGAGCATGTAATGGACTCATACAACTAAAGAGGATTACAAGCACAGACAATGAGAGAAGATTACAAGCCCGGACAAACAGAGCAGGTTGGAGACTCATACAACTAGTGAGGATTACAAGCACGGACAAACAGAGCAGGTTAGAGACTCATACAACTAGAGAGGATTACAAGCACGGACAAACAGAGCAGGTTAGAGACTAACACAAACGAACGAACGAACAGACTTTATTTTCAAAGGGCACGCAATTGGGCACGCAGGCCCGTTTTACATTCAGCCCTTTCAATCAATTATCTTTTTTTCATCAGTGCATAGTACATTCACATAGGAAAAAAACATTGTCAAATGAATGTTGTAATCATAAACAATGCATGTTACCATGTTATGAGACAAATCCCCCACCCACCCATCCCCTATCCATCCACGCATCCCCCACACACACACATCCACCACCCAACCACACACATAGCCCCAGCACATGCATGCCCCATCCATCCACCCATCCCCCACCCACACCTCCCTACCTACACTATCTCCACACCCACACACAAACACACATCTCCCATTCACCACACATCCCCCACCCACCCACCCACAAACAAAGGCACACATGCATGCACCTACCCACCCACACATCCCCCTGCCTTCGCACATCTCCCCACCCACACACACACATCCTCCACCCATCCCGTAACCTACCAACACTCACCCATCCACATATCCTCCACCCCCACCCACACACCCCCAACCACCCAGCCAAACACACATCCCACAACCACACATTCACAACCCACACATTCCCGCAAACTCACACATCCCGCACCTACCCACACACATAACCTGGACCCACCCACTCATCCCCCACCCACACAATCTTCCCACACCCAAACATCCCGCACCCACACACACACATTCCCCTACTTCCCAACCCACACACACTCACCCTCTCACACATCCTCCACCTACCCACCCGCCACACATCCCCCACCCACCCACATACAAACCCAGGCACACATGCATGCACCCACCCACCCATCACCCACCCACACATCCCCCACCATCACACATCTCCCCACCCACACACATCCTCCACCCATCCCATAACCTACCAACACTCACCCACTCAATATCCTCCACCACCCACCCACACACCCCCAACGACCCAGCCAAACACACTTCCCCCACCCACACACACATATTCATGCCAACTCACACATCCCGCACCTACCTACACACAAAACCTGGACCCACCCACACATGACCCACCCACACATCCCCCACTTACACACATCCCCCACCCACACAATCTCCCCCCACCCAAACATCCCGCACCTACACACACACATCCCCCACTCCCCAACCTATACACACTCACCCTCCAACACATCCTAATTTCCCCCCCCCCTCCGATCTCCAATCCCCCAATCACACATCCCTTAACTACACATCTCCCCATCCATACACTCATGCACACACATCTCCCCACCCATACACACATCCCCACCCACCAACACATTCCCCATCCAAAAACACACAACCCCCACCCACACACACCCCACCACACACATCCATCCACACACATCTTCCCATCCACACACACATCCCCCATCCATACATTCATCTCTCACACACATCCACCCACTCATGTACTCATCCATCAACCACTCACACCCACACATCCCCCACCCACCCATCAACACATGCATCTCCCATCCACCCACCCACCCATGCATACCCCAACCACCCAGCCAAACACACATCCCCCACCCTCACATACATCCTTCATCCACCCACACATCCCACACCCACCCACACACCCCTCACCCATCTCCCCTAACACACAACACCCCACCCATAAACACATTCCCCCATCCACATACACACATCCCTCCACATGCATTTCCCATACACATCCCCGCCCACACATCTTTCACCCACACACATACACACATCTCCCCACCCACCCACATATCCCCCACCTACAAACACCCTCACCATCCACACATACATCCTCCACCCACTCACATTTACCCCATCCACACTCACGCACTCCCACCCACACAGACATATCCCCCATTCACAGACACATCCCCACACCCATCCCCCAACCCACACAAATCTCCCACACACCCATTCACCCACACATCCCTCACCCACCACCCACCCAAACACACATTCTAAGACTCATACAACTAGACAGGATTACAAGCACAGACAAACAGAGCAGGTCAGAGAGTCAGGCAACTAGAGAGGATTACAAGCACAGACAAACAGAGCAGGTCAGAGACTCAGACAAGTGGAGAGGATTACAAGCACAGACAACTAGAGAGTATTACAAGTACAGACAATTAGAGTAGGTTAGAGACTCAGACAATTAGGGAGGATTACAAGCACGGACAATTAGAGAGGATTACAAGCACAGACAATTAGAGAGGATTACAAGCATAGACAATTAGAGAGGATTACATGCACAGACAAACAGAGCAGGTTAGAGACTCAGACAACTACAGAGGATTACAAGCACAGACAACTAGAGAGGATTACAAGCACAGACAACTAGAGAGTATTACAAGTACAGACAGTTAGAGAGAATTACAAGCACAGACAATTAGAGAGGATTACAAGCACAGACAATTAGAGAGAATTACAAGCACAGAAAAACACAGCAGGTTAGAGACTCAAGACAAGTACAGAGGATTACAAGCACAGACAGGCACAGCAGGATTACAAGCAGAGACAACTAGTGAGGGTTACAAGCACAGACAACTAGAGAGGATTGCATGCACAGACAACTATAGAATAATACAAGCACAGACAACTAGAGAGAATTACAAGCACAGACAAACAGAGAAGGTTAGAGACTCAGAAACTAAAGACTGACATTGGTATGCCTCATGTAAGAACCCCATTCATGGCTGTCCACATTCTCTCTCTCTCTCTCTCTCTCTCTCTCTCTCTCTCTCTCTCTCTCTCTCTCTCTCTCTCTCTCTCTTATTGTCTCTTGCATTTTGTCACACTTTCTTTCTTGTTCTCTTACTCACATTACTCTCATTTCTTACTCTCTCTTCCTCCCTTCCTCTCACATGTATTTCTGTCTCTCACTAAATATAATCTCTCTCTCTTTCACTTACATTTCCTTCTCATATACTATCTCACATTATCAGTTTAAACTCTTTCTCTCTTTCTCTTATTCTGTCTCATTCTTCCCCCCCCCCCTCTCTCTCTCTCTCTTTCTCTCTCTCTCTCTCCCTCTCTCCCATACTTGTTTATTCTCATACACTATTATCACAAGCAGCTGTCAGCATAACCAGCAAAAAATCATTAAATAAGTGCATAGGTGAGTACAGCAGAGCTGCATTCTCTTCTCTCCCCCCCCCCCTCCCCACACCTGTTCCACATCTATGCAGCAAATGTCATGAGAAACTTGTAAAATGATGAGACCAGTCACAATGTTGACCCAGTGGTTGTGGTTGGACCCTTTCAAGGCATAAGGCTGGGTACTGCACCCGCCTGGAAGGGGAGAGGGGGTGTGTCCATAGATGGGAGAGCACCATAACCTTTTGCTGTAAATGACAGGTGAAGATTAGTCTTTGAGTGAACTTTTTTTTTAAACATACTACCTAGAGACAAAACTACACACAAGTCCCTACCTAAAAAAACTGCACTCCAGTGAGTAGTGGGGTTACCACCCTTAGTTCTAGTCAAGCTTTTGCTTCAAGGCACCCAGCCCTAACAAGGCACCCAGCCCTAACAAGGCACCCAGCCCTAACAAGGCACCAAGCCCTAACAAGGCACCCAGCCCTAACAATGCACCCAGCCCTAACAAGGCACCCAGCCCTAACAAGGCACCCAGCCCTAACAAGGCACCCAGCCCTAACAAGGCACCCAGTCCTAAAAAGACACCCAGCCCTAACAAGGCACCCAGCCCTAACAAGGCACCCAGCCCTAACAACCAGCCCTAACAAGGCACCCAGTTCTAAAAAGGCACCCAGCCCTAACAAGGCACCCAGCCCTAACAAGGCACCCAGTCCTAAAAAGGCACCCAGCCCTAACAAGGCACCCAGCCCTAACAAGGCACCCAGTCCTAACAAGGCACAGAGTCCTAACAAGGCACCCAGTCCTAAAAAGACACCCAGCCCTAACAAGACACCCAGCCCTAACAAGGCACCCAGCCCTAACAAGGCACCCAGCCCTAACAACCAGCCCTAACAAGGCACCCAGCCCTAACAAGGCACCCAGCCCTAACAAGGCACCCAGCCCTAACAAGGCACCCAGTCCTAAAAAGGCACCCAGCCCTAAAAAGGCACCCAGCCCTAACAAGGCACCCAGCCCTAACAAGGCACCCAGTCCTAAAAAGGCACCCAGCCCTAACAAGGCACTCAGCCCTAACAAGGCACCCAGCCCTAACAACCAGCCCTAACAAGGCACCCAGTCCTAAAAAGGCACCCAGCCCTAACAAGGCACCCAGCCCTAACAAGGCACCCACCCCTAACAAGGTACCCAGTCCTAAAAAGGCACCCAGCCCTAACAAGGCACCCAGCTCTAACAAGGCACCCAGCCCTAACAAGGCACCCAGTCCTAAAAAGGCACCCAGCCCTAACAAGGCACCCAGTCCTAACAAGGCACCCAGTCCTCACAAGGCATAGAGTCCTAACAAGGCATAGAGTCCTAACAAGGACTCCTGTTTTTCATCAAGTGGGGCAGGGAATACAGGGCCAGAAGGAAGAGAATGCACTGCTGGAAGGAAGGGGGCACACTCCACCCCACCTTGTGTTTAGTATTTTTGTTTCACCCCACCCACTCAAGTCACTCACCCATCCCATCCACTCAAGCCACCCACCCACCCCACCCACTCACCCAGTTTTCAAGAGATCTACTGGGAGATTGCCTGGTCTAGGTTTATTCATGTTTTAAATTTCAAGTGTGAAGCCCCCCAACCCCACTGCAGCCTCCCTGGAGGTGTTTGGCATTTAACCCGAGCTACCCCTGGCCTGACCTGACCTACTTGTTAACAATAACATTTTCACCTTTAACTGCGTTGCTCCAGGCTCACCTTTGTTATAAAACACAATAGTTTTATTTCTGTATTGTTTCTTGATTTTAAATATTGCAAACTTGTTAAAAGGCGCATCTAACGTTTATTTCCATGCTCTGGCTAGACTGTATATCAATATCAGTATCACTAGTATCAGTATTGGTGGGTCGTTGCTGAATTTCTTGTTTAAGTTTCCAACTGTTCAGGTTTCTAACTTCGTTACATCTTTTGTTATTGGAATATTTGTTTGAAAGTTAAGTGTGTATGAGATACCTCTCTCTAGTCTAGTATGTGTCTGGAGAATCCACAAGAACATGCTTACAAACGAACGTATCAGTGTAGACATAGCGTGAACTACTCAACTCTCAAACGATCTTTGGTTCTACTCGAGGTAAGCGTTGAAAAGTTGCAACTTCTAACAAAAGGAAAACACTTTTCTTTTGACTCATTTGCCACTTGTTTGTGTTAGAGTGAGACTCTGAGGTTTAATTGATCTGTTTTACAAGCTTAAAACAAAAGCAAAAACAGCGGTGATTATCAAGCGCACATTGTGAAAACTTAAATAAGTTACAAACTATCACTTACCCAGGCCAAGAACTCCGAGAGATAACGATGATATCCAGACAAACACAACCAGCCAGAGAAGCCTGTGTCCGCCTGGTCCAGCCATCTTGTGACTGTCGTCTGCTACCTGCCCGGGTCTGTGGCAGACGAGACAAGCGCGCGCTGGCAGACCTACATTCTTGTTCTGTCCCAGGTGTCGATCCCCAGGACAACGCTGGCTGTTATTAAGTCAGGGATTGTATTTCTAACCGTTAAATCTCCATGTTCACAAAGTTAAAACTTCTCTGTCAAGAAATGCATCCCACCCCCACCCCCATGTGTTTTGGGCGCTATTATGATTTTCTTTTGGCGCTCACTGGCTTTGAACTCAAGCGTAGTCCAAACAGACTACTTACTTCTAGTTGTGCTGGACTGAATTTTGCGTGTGGACTTTGCTTACCCTATTAACAGTGTCCCTGGTCATCAGGCGAACCCACTCCGACTTCAGAGGTACTTGTAATTTACGTCCCCAAGTCAAGGACGATAGATAAACATTTTTGTCCAAGGGTTGAACCCCTTACCTCGGCATCAGCAGACCGAATGTTTTAAGAACACGCGTTCTTATCCACTCGGCCATGCTGACCTATCTATGATTATTTTCAAGTAACGAATATTTTGTATGATACAGCAAAGTACAATTAAGAAATAAACATTCTTTGCCTGGAATCAAACCGCTGACCCCTCTTCTTCTAGGGTAGGCCCTCAACCAACTCCCGCCAAGCCATCCTCACTTGTACATCTCCTACAGCTGACTCCGTCTTCCTCCTGTTTTGGTTGACTCATATCTCAGAAGTCAGCCTGCAGAAGATCATCCGACAATGTGTGGGGTCGTAGAAAGATCTCTTGGCACCTGCAAAAGCATGCAAACCACGATGGTGTGGACACCTCTCGGGATACGTCTGATATCCCATTACCAAAACACGGAAGACATAACAAAATTATGAGGACCAGTTTTAAAACAACGCAGTCACGTGGGACGTCACGTGTAGCAAGCCTTCACTAAAAAACGTCTTCTGTGACCTCGATGGCGCTCAGATTTCCACGTTAACGACTCTCATAAAAACAAAAGTTAATTTCAGGTTCGTTGGGCACACAGCATTTGGTGGAAGCAGGTTGTTTTGTGTCATGTTTTTTTTAAAACCTTCATTGTTGTCAATGGGACAGTACAGTACTGATGTGGTTTGTGGCCATAGCGGGGATATTGTGGCACGCACGCACGCGCGCACACACTCACACATAGACACATACACCGCACTAACCAGTCTCGGACTTGTCTTGACCAGATATTTCAATCTGTTGTGTCCATTTTGTATTTGAAATATTATGACTTGATATTGCATTGAACGTAGATGGTAAGCATCATGTTATCAACAAACAAATAAAAACTCGAACGACAATAAAGACAGTAGGACGCTGTAAATGTCCTGGGGCATTTAATGGACAAAATAAAAACAAAAAACGGATGATCCCCAAAAAGGTGCCGAGCATATGACATTCCTCTTCTTCTACGAGCCTCTGTCCAAGGGAGTGAATCACACTTGGTACGTACCTCAGAGGTCAATGTATCACACTTGGTACGCACCTCAGAGGTCAATGTATCACATTTGGTACGTACCTCAGAGGTCAATGTATCACACTTGGTACGTACCTCAGAGGTCAGTGTATCACACTTGGTACGCACCTCAGAGGTCAATGTATCACACTTGGTACGTACCTCAGAGGTCAATGTATCACACTTGGTACGTACCTCAGAGTTCAATGTATCACACTTGGTACGCACCTCAGAGGTCAATGTATCACATTTGGTACGTACCTCAGAGTTCAATGTATCACACTTGGTACGTACCTCAGAGGTCAATGTATCACACTTGGTACGCACCTCAGAGGTCAATGTATCACATTTGGTACGTACCTCAGAGGTCAATATATCACACTTGGTACGCACCTCAGAGGTCAATGTATCACATTTGGTACGTACCTCAGAGTTCAATGTATCAAACTTGGTACGTACCTCAGAGGTCAATGTATCACACTTGGTACGTACCTCAGAGGTCAATGTATCACACTTGGTACGTACCTCAGAGGTCAATGTATCACACTAGGTACGTACCTCAGAGGTCAATGTATCACACTTGGTACGTACCTCAGAGGTCAGTGTGTCAGACTCTAGCCTGTATTTGTGTCAGGTTTACTGTCTCCCCCCCCCCTAGACAGACTTCATCCACAATAACAGGTTTTATGCCAGTGAGTAGGTTTACTGTCTCCCCCCCCCCCCTAGACAGACTTCATCCACAATAACAGGTTTTATGCCTGTGAGTAGGTTTACTGTCTCCCCCCCCCCCCTAGACAGACTTCATCCACAATAACAGGTTTTATGGCAGTGAGTAGGTTTACTGTGTCCCCCCCCCCCCCTAGACAGACTTCATCCACAATAACAGGTTTTATGGCAGTGAGTAGGTTTACTGTCTCCCCCCCCCCCTAGACAGACTTCATCCACAATAACAGGTTTTATGCCAGTGAGTAGGTTTACTGTCTCCCCCCCCCCCCCTAGACAGACTTCATCCACAATAACAGGTTTTATGCCAGTGAGTAGGTTTACTGTTCCCCCCCCCCTAGACAGGTTTTATGCCAGTGAGTAGGTTTACTGTTCCCCCCCCCCTAGACCGGTTTTATGGCAGTGAGCAGGTTTACTGTCTTCCCCCCCCCCCCTAGACAGGTTTTATGCCAGTGGGTAGGTTTACTCTCCCCCCCCCCTAGACAGGTTTTATGCCAGTGAGTAGGTTTACTCTCCCCCCCCCCAGACAGGTTTTATGGCAGTGAGTAGGTTTACTCTCCCCCCCCCTAGACAGGTTTTATGGCAGTGAGTAGGTTTACTCTCCCCCCCCCCTAGACAGGTTTTATGGCAGTGAGTAGGTTTACTCTCCCCCCCCCCCCTAGACAGGTTTTATGGCAGTGAGTAGGTTTACTCTCTCCCCCCCCCAGACAGGTTTTATGGCAGTGAGTAGGTTTACTCTCCCCCCCCCCCTAGACAGGTTTTATGGCAGTGAGTAGGTTTACTCTCCCCCCCCCCAGACAGGTTTTATGGCAGTGAGTAGGTTTACTCTCCCCCCCCCCCTAGACAGGTTTTATGCCAGTGAGTAGGTTTACTTCCCCCCCCCCTAGACAGGTTTTATGCCAGTGAGTAGGTTTACTGTTCCTCACAATAACAGGTTTTATGCCAGTGAGTAGGTTTACTGTTCCTCACAATAACAGGTTTTATGGCAGTGAGTAGGTTTACTGTCTCCCCCCCCCCCCTAGACAGACTTCATCCACAATAACAGGTTGTATGCCAGTGAGTAGGTTTACTCTCCCCCCCCTAGACAGGTTTTATGCCAGTGAGTAGGTTTACTCCCCCCCCCCTAGACAGGTTTTATGCCAGTGAGTAGGTTTACTGTTCCTCACAATAACAGGTTTTATGCCAGTGAGTAGGTTTACTGTTCCTCACAATAACAGGTTTTATGGCAGTGAGTAGGTTTACTGTCTCCCCCCCCCCTAGACAGACTTCATCCACAATAACAGGTTGTATGCCAGTGAGTAGGTTTACTCTCCCCCCCCCTAGACAGGTTTTATGCCAGTGAGTAGGTTTACTCCCCCCCCCCCCCTAGACAGGTTTTATGCCAGTGAGTAGGTTTACTGTTCCTCACAATAACAGGTTTTATGGCAGTGAGTAGGTTTACTGTCTCCCCCCCCCCCCTAGACAGACTTCATCCACAATAACAGGTTGTATGCCAGTGAGTAGGTTTACTCTCCCCCCCCCCAGACAGGTTTTATGCCAGTGAGTAGGTTTACTCCCCCCCCCCTAGACAGGTTTTATGCCAGTGAGTAGGTTTACTGTCTCCCCCCCCCCCCTAGACAGACTTCATCCACAATAACAGGTTTTATGCCAGTGAGTAGGTTTACTCCCCCCCCCCCTAGACAGGTTTTATGCCAGTGAGTAGGTTTACTCCCCCCCCCTAGACAGGTTTTATGCCAGTGAGTAGGTTTACTCCCCCCCCCCTAGACAGGTTTTATGCCAGTGAGTAGGTTTACTCCCCCCCCCCTAGACAGGTTTTATGCCAGTGAGTAGGTTTACTCCCCCCCCCCTAGACAGGTTTTATGCCAGTGAGTAGGTTTACTCCCCCCCCTAGACAGGTTTTATGCCAGTGAGTAGGTTTACTCCCCCCCCCTAGACAGGTTTTATGCCAGTGAGTAGGTTTACTCCCCCCCCCTAGACAGGTTTTATGCCAGTGAGTAGGTTTACTCCCCCCCCTAGACAGGTTTTATGCCAGTGAGTAGGTTTACTCCCCCCCCTAGACAGGTTTTATGCCAGTGAGTAGGTTTACTCCCCCCCCCCTAGACAGGTTTTATGCCAGTGAGTAGGTTTACTCCCCCCCCTAGACAGGTTTTATGCCAGTGAGTAGGTTTACTCCCCCCCCTAGACAGGTTTTATGCCAGTGAGTAGGTTTACTCCCCCCCCCTAGACAGGTTTTATGCCAGTGAGTAGGTTTACTCCCCCCCCCAGACAGGTTTTATGCCAGTGAGTAGGTTTACTCCCCCCCCCCTAGACAGGTTTTATGCCAGTGAGTAGGTTTACTCCCCCCCCCTAGACAGGTTTTATGCCAGTGAGTAGGTTTACTCCCCCCCCCCTAGACAGGTTTTATGCCAGTGAGTAGGTTTACTCCCCCCCCCTAGACAGGTTTTATGCCAGTGAGTAGGTTTACTCCCCCCCCCCTAGACAGGTTTTATGCCAGTGAGTAGGTTTACTCCCCCCCCCTAGACAGGTTTTATGCCAGTGAGTAGGTTTACTCCCCCCCCCCCTAGACAGGTTTTATGCCAGTGAGTAGGTTTACTCCCCCCCCCTAGACAGGTTTTATGCCAGTGAGTAGGTTTACTCCCCCCCCTAGACAGGTTTTATGCCAGTGAGTAGGTTTACTCCCCCCCCCCCTAGACAGGTTTTATGCCAGTGAGTAGGTTTACTCCCCCCCCCTAGACAGGTTTTATGCCAGTGAGTAGGTTTACTCCCCCCCCTAGACAGGTTTTATGCCAGTGAGTAGGTTTACTCCCCCCCCTAGACAGGTTTTATGCCAGTGAGTAGGTTTACCCCCCCCCTAGACAGGTTTTATGCCAGTGAGTAGGTTTACTCCCCCCCCCTAGACAGGTTTTATGCCAGTGAGTAGGTTTACTCCCCCCCCTAGACAGGTTTTATGCCAGTGAGTAGGTTTACTCCCCCCCCCCTAGACAGGTTTTATGCCAGTGAGTAGGTTTACTCCCCCCCTAGACAGGTTTTATGCCAGTGAGTAGGTTTACTCCCCCCCCCTAGACAGGTTTTATGCCAGTGAGTAGGTTTACTCCCCCCCCCTAGACAGGTTTTATGCCAGTGAGTAGGTTTACTCCCCCCCCCTAGACAGGTTTTATGCCAGTGAGTAGGTTTACTCCCCCCCCTAGACAGGTTTTATGCCAGTGAGTAGGTTTACTCCCCCCCCCTAGACAGGTTTTATGCCAGTGAGTAGGTTTACTCCCCCCCCCTAGACAGGTTTTATGCCAGTGAGTAGGTTTACTCCCCCCCCCTAGACAGGTTTTATGCCAGTGAGTAGGTTTACTCCCCCCCCCTAGACAGGTTTTATGCCAGTGAGTAGGTTTACTCCCCCCCCCTAGACAGGTTTTATGCCAGTGAGTAGGTTTACTCCCCCCCCCCTAGACAGGTTTTATGCCAGTGAGTAGGTTTACTCCCCCCCCCCTAGACAGGTTTTATGGCAGTGAGTAGGTTTACTCCCCCCCCCTAGACAGGTTTTATGCCAGTGAGTAGGTTTACTCCCCCCCCCCTAGACAGGTTTTATGCCAGTGAGTAGGTTTACTCTCTCCCCCCCCCTGACAGGTTGTATGCCAGTGAGTAGGTTTACTCTCCCCCCCCCCCCTAGACAGGTTTAATGCCAGTGAGCAGGTTTACTGTTCCTCACAATTTATCAGGACAGTGGTTTAGGGCCAACTCTTTGCTATTTCCAACTCCCGTGGGATTTTTAACGCGTGCATCCTGCACACGTCATCTCCTGATTTTCATCCTAATCGGAGGAGGCTAGGTACATGACCTCACTACCCAATAGTGCCCAAGCACACTATCAAGTATTTCATCAGATACCAATTGTTTTGGGAAGAAACCAGCCCTATGCAGGGATCGAATCCTGTACTTTCTAAATCTGTGGCATATAGGGGAGACTGGGGAGAAATGGACCAGCAATTTTGTAGTTTTCAATTTTTGCTCATCACCGGAACAGATTTTATTGAAACATAACAAAACCATGACTAAAATGTTGTACATTCATTTATTTTAAAAGGGGAAAACATTTAGCAATCTATTTCTATATGTTTCTTTACAAAATGCATTTCAAAAATGTATATGAACATGGGGAGAAATGGACCACCATTGGGGTGAAATGGACCAGCACGTGGGGAGCAATGGACCATAGTGGGGAGAAATGGACCTTTTTTAAAAAGAAGCAGCAACAACTCATCCATATTGCTATAACAAATAAATAATCATTAAAAGGATATTTGCAGTTTTTTTTTATTATTTTAAGCGACAGTAAAAAAGTTTAATATGATATATTAATCTAATATAAAGTTTTATCGAACATTTATGCCTGCAAGACTTTCTTTGAAGACATAGCCATCTTTGGTCCTAGAAGTGGTTCCAGTGATTGTAGATCTAGTAAGCTGTGCTTTAATACATGTAATTGAGACACTGGCGACATCTTCTACCTTAGGCTTAACAAATTTACCAGCAACCTTCTCACTCTTGCGCAAGAACTCTACCTCAACATCACCATCATCATCAATGTCTCCCCTTACAATTCCTACATAGTAAACACACGTCTCCTTTGTTCCATATTCACATAGCACACACTGGCCTTCAAAAACCTCACGCACACCAGTCAAGCTAACCGTACACTCCTCATTTTCACCAAATGAAACATCAGAATCTGTGTCATCACAAAACGAAATGTCAGTTTCTGGATCTGAATCAGCATCAAGTTCTTTCAGCAGCTGTCTCTTTGCCTTTTTGGGTGGAACTTTTGCTGCCTTTTCTTTCATCACCGCTCTTTCCCTAATTCGATCCATTTCTGGCGTAGAAGTAGCCAGCATAGTTTTTCCTCTTTTCCTCATATTATTTGAATCTTTTTGCGGACCAGCTTTTGGTAGTCCTCTGAAAACATGAGGCGAAATAAAGGAAGAAGTAGCTTTATGTTGAAGACTCCCTGATATTTCCTGCAAGTCATCTACAAGGTTCTCAACATTACACTCTTTCTGATTTTCATGAAATTCGTGTGCAGTTTGATCTGTGCTGGTACCACAATGTGGAGATGCTGATCCTGTCTGTTCATTGCTTTCTAAAGTGGCATTTTCACTGTCCTTGCTGATGGGCCTGTTCGTTATTTCTGAAGGCATAAAATCATCTTCTGTAAAAACATCTTCGTTAAAGGGCCAAATACCTGACACTGCAAAGCCTGATTGAATGTTAATGGGAGTTGCCGCTTTAAGAAAAGCGTGGCCTCCTAGATTTGCAACTTGATAGATTGTCAGTGGTGTCCCAACATTTTTCATCATCCATGAATCACACGCATTGTTGTAGACCGACTTCATGGGTCCAAAAACTGAACGGTCCAAGGGCTGAGTTTTAGATGAGGTGTGTGGTGGCAACGTGATCACATGAATGTTGTTTTTCTTGCACAGTTCAAGTGATTCAAATGAAATGTGGGAATCGTGATTGTCCAAGATCAAAATCAAAGGGAAGTCTTTGGAAGGTCTTGAATGCTTAATGAAGTGATTTATAACTTTGACGAAATTATCACGGGTCATCCAACCTGATTCATTCACAAGGCCAAGGGAACCTTCAGGTGCTCCAGCAAGCATAAAATTCTTAACAATTTTTCTGGGAAACACAAAAACTGGAGGGATAATGTGACCCGCAGCTGACACAATGCAACAGATTGTGACCAGTTCTCCTCTTTCTCTGGATGTCACCTGGCCTATTTGCTTCACTCCTCGTGGGGCAATTACTTTTGGCACTTTCTGTACAGTGGTCAGACCTGACTCATCCAAATTGTAGATTTTAGCTCCACTCACATTTAGTTTTGTAATGGTTTCCTTCACAATGTTGAAGAAGGTGCAAATATTATGTGTGTTGAAAGCTGTAGCTCTAGCCAGAGATGTTGCCTCAGGTTGCCTTATGGTCAGCTCGGGATTCCGTCACAAAAATCCACAAAGCCAGTCATTCCCTGCCATCATTTGCTCATCCCAGGTTAAAGGATGTGCAATGTTATTGACTTTCGCCATCTCGTACGCTAAAATACGAACGTTTTTAGTTGTGAGTCCATGGAACATTCTTGCACAATCTTTCAAGTAACTAGCAAAATCAGCTTCTTGCTTAGCTGTGAAAACAAGGCTATGCCTATAATTTGGTACGAGTCTAGTATGCAGACCATTTCCTTCTCTGTCTTTTGTAAGATTGTTATTGAGGGTAGAGCGAGCAATGCCGTACTCCCTTGCAGCTTTCCTCACTTTGCATTCCATTTTTCACAGCATTAACAGCTTCTCTCATACGTTCCTCCGTAACGAGACACTTGTTGGTGTTTCTGATGTACAATCTTGGCATCTGAAACAAAAGAGTGACATAATTATATAACATTTAGAATGGTAGGCCTATCATTTGCAAAGAAATACTGATCATAGCACGAATGGCGTGCATATTTAATAAATCACTGAAATCAAATTTGTTAACAGTTTTATTGGTCTAGATTTAGACCCCAGTATTAAAAAGAATCAATAATGCTGATATTCGAATGCAATCTTCAACACTTTTAATAACAACAGACTGTCTTGTCAATTTCTTCTATGGGGAGAAATGAACCATGGGTAGAAATGAACCGGTCCATTTCTCCCCCATCAATGTATTAAACTATTCAGCCATAAAGTCTCTTAAATCTAATATTATATGCTATATTTTTTATATGAACTCTTAAATAACAAGTAAATAAAGATATTAACGTAATTACCTTGTCCGGATTCCTGACTATGCGTCTGCTTTACGATGGTGTCTGGAACTGGAAAAAGAAACTTTAGTGCAGAAAATATTTCAAACTTTGCGTGGGAGCGACCTGTGCGGGAAGTCGATGGCAAATGAAAAATTCGGACTATGTTTGATGTGGAAAACAAACTTATTATGGTTTCACTTTCATTGCATCACAGCCAGGGGCCAGAGAGGGGGTGGTCCATTTCTCCCCTATGTCCATTTCTCCCCAGTCTCCCCTACTGTAGCTCCCAGCCAGAGCTTCCCGATATAGCATCCAATGCATGAAGGGAAAACCCTGCGGGCATGTACATACTAACAACAGACAGATAGCTGTGGAAGGAAACCAGCCAGCTAGAGTCTCAGGAAAAGGTCTGCCAACTCTACATCCCAGGCTAGATTAGAAACAAAAACGTGAAACAATGTCACACGCAACAAATCTTTATAATCGCAAATCAGCAACATAAATAAAGTGTTGCATGGAGCTTATCTTGATCTTGTGGCTTTGAATCATTGGTGGTTGAAAATCACTGAAAGGTTACAAGAATGGTGTTTTAATGTGGATGTTAAATGTGGCAGGGCTCCGCTGTTTGGCTCAAACAGGGCTTGTCTTTTTCAGGACTCTTTCATTAAATTAGCAATTTTGTCATTTCTTCTTCTTCGTTCCTGAATTGTTTCATGTTCATTCCTGAGCCACATCAAACTGCAGAACAGACAACATTATAGCAGTGTCCCAGTGCCTGTTGCCTTTGCAGAATGTGTGTTGATTTCTCAATCCACTTTCCCATCTGAAGTGAAAATTGACCCTAGATATTTACATGCTGTGGTTTCTTTTATTCTAGATTTTAAAACTTTTGACACGGTTCTGTCCATCACCCCTGTTCTGTCTGTTCAATGCTAATTTATGTTCACATTTACCGGTTGGTAACTATCGCTTCCAATGTTGATGTTGTTTATAGCGTCCTCTAGTCTCTCCTTCTTTTTTCTCACTTCTGTGAGTTCCAAACAAAACATGCATTTTTATTTATGAACCATCTTAGTGGCCTCAAAGGCTTCCGCAGTTGATACCCCACACTTGGAATTGATTTGAAGCAGATTGAGATTGTTCTGAAGACTCTCTTCATCGTCTGCTATTAACACTTGGCCGTCTGCAAACCAGTCATTCACTTCATTACAGATCAACAAATTAATAGGTTTGGCCAACCCACAAGAATGGCCTGGAACCATCTGTCACACAGAGCCACGTGGAAGAAATATCATGGGTACAGAGCCACGTGGAAGAAATATCATGGATACAGAGCCACGTGGAAGAAATATCATGGATACAGAGCCACGTGGAAGAAATATCATGGATACAGAGCCACGTGGAAGAAATATCATGGATACAGAGCCACGTGGAAGAAATATCATGGATACAGAGCCACGTGGAAGAAATATCATGGATACAGAGCCACGTGGAAGAAATATCATGGATACAGAGCCATGTGGAAGAAATATCATGGATACAGAGCCACGTGGAATATCATGGATACAGAGCAAGGGGAAGAAATATCATGGGTACAGAGCAAGGGGAAGAAATATCATGGGTACAGAGCAACGTGGAAGAAATATCATGGGTACAGAGCCACGTGGAAGAAATATCATGGGTACAGAGCCACGTGGAAGAAATATCATGGGTACAGAGCCACGTGGAAGAAATATCATGGATACAGAGCCACGTGGAAGAAATATCATGGGTACAGAGCCACGTGGAAGAAATATCATGGGTACAGAGCCACGTGGAAGAAATATCATGGATACAGAGCCACGTGGAAGAAATATCATGGGTACAGAGCCACGTGGAAGAAATATCATGGGTACAGAGCCACGTGGAAGAAATATCATGGATACAGAGCCACGTGGAAGAAATATCATGGGTACAGAGCCACGTGGAAGAAATGTCATGGGTACAGAGCCACATGGAAGAAATATCATGGATACAGAGCCACGTGGAAGAAATATCATGGGTACAGAGCCACGTGGAAGAAATATCATGGGTACAGAGCCACGTGGAAGAAATATCATGGATACAGAGCAAGGGGAAGAAATATCATGGATACAGAGCCACGTGGAAGAAATATCATGGATACAGAGCCACGTGGAAGAAATATCATGGGTACAGAGCCACGTGGAAGAAATATCATGGATACAGAGCAAGGGGAAGAAATATCATGGATACAGAGCCACGTGGAAGAAATATCATGGGTACAGAGCCACGTGGAAGAAATATCATGGATACAGAGCAAGGGGAAGAAATATCATGGATACAGAGCCACGTGGCAGAAATACCATGGGTACAGAGCCACGTGGAAGAAATATCATGGATACAGAGCAAGGGGAAGAAATATCATGGATACAGAGCCACGTGGAAGAAATATCATGGGTACAGAGCCACGTGGAAGAAATATCATGGATACAGAGCAAGGGGAAGAAATATTATGGGTACAGAGCCACGTGGAAGAAATATCATGGGTACAGAGCCACGTGGAAGAAATATCATGGATACAGAGCCACGTGGAAGAAATATCATGGGTACAGAGCCATGTGGAAGAAATATCATGGGTACAGAGCCACGTGGAAGAAATATCATGGATACAGAGCAAGGGGAAGAAATATCATGGGTACAGAGCAAGGGGAAGAAATATCATAGGTACAGAGCCACGTGGAAGAAATATCATGGATACAGAGCCACGTGGAAGAAATATCATGGGTACAGAGCCACGTGGAAGAAATATCATGGGTACACAGCCACGTGGAAGAAATATCATGGATACAGAGCCACGTGGAAGAAATATCATGGACACAGAGCCACGTGGAAGAAATATCATGGATACACAGCCACGTGGAAGACAAGGTAAAAGATGGAGTGATGGTATCAAGAACAACCTTAGAGAAATGAAAACCAACTTAATACTAGCACATAAAAGTTCTTTACATTCTTTCTCTTCTCCACCCCCCCCCCCACCCCCCACACACACACACACACAGAGGGAGAGAGAGAGAGAGAGACAGAGAGAGAGAGAGAGAGGGAGAGAGAGACAGAGAGAGACAGAGAGAGAGAATATATGTATCACTGAGGTAAGTGGAGGAAGAAAAGAAGAAGTTAACCATGTCTATCTACGACCTGAACCAACAACTATGTCATCACTAGCCAGGTCTATCATACACCTGAACCAACAACTATGTCATCACTAGCCAGGTCTATTATACGCCTGAACCAACAACTATGTCATCACTAGCCAGGTCTATTATACACCTGAACCAACAACTATGTCATCACTAGCCAGGTCTATCACACACCTGAACCAACAACTATGTCATCACTAGCCAGGTCTATCACACACCTGAACCAACAACTATGACATCACTAGCCAGGTCTATTATACACCTGAACCAACAACTATGTCATCACTAGCCAGGTCTATTATACACCTGAACCAACAACTATGTCATCACTAGCCAGGTCTATCATACACATGAACCCACAACTATGTCATCACTAGCCATGTCTATCATACACCTGAACCAACAACTATGTTATCACTAGCCAGGTCTATTATACACCTGAACCAACAACTATGTCATCACTAGCCAGGTCTATTATACACCTGTACCAACAACTATGTCATCACTAGCCAGGACTAACATACACCTGAACCAACAACAATGTCATCACTAGCCAGGTCTATCATACACCTGAACCAACAACTATGTCATCACTAGCCAGGTCTACCATACACCTGAACCAACAACTATGTCATCACTAGCCAGGTCTATCATACACCTGAACCAACAACTATGTCATCACTAGCCTGGTCTATCATACACCTGAACCAACAACTATGTCATCACTAGCCTGGTCTATCATACACACGAACCCACAACTATGTCATCACTAGCCAGGTCTATCATACACCTGAACCAACAAATATGTCATCACTAGCCAGGTCTATCATACACCTGAACCAACAACTATGTCATCACTAGCCAGGTCTATCATACACCTGAACCAACAACTATGTCATCACTAGCCAGGTCTATCATACACATGAACCCACAACTATGTCATCACTAGCCAGGTCTATCATACACCTGAACCAACAACTATGTCATCACTAGCCAGGTCTATCATACACCTGAACCAACAACTATGTCATCACTAGCCAGGTCTAGCATACACATGAACCCACAACTATGTCATCACTAGCCAGGTCTATCATACACCTGAACCAACAACTATGTCATCACTAGCCAGGTCTATCATACACCTGAACCAACAACTATGTCATCACTAGCCAGGTCTATCATACACATAAACCCACAACTATGTCATCACTAGCCAGGTCTATCATACACCTGAACCAACAACTATGTCATCACTAGCCAGGTCTATCATACACCTGAACCAACAACTATGTCATCACTAGCCTGGTCTATCATACACCTGAACCAACAACTATGTGTCATCACTAGCCAGGTCTATCACACACCTGAACCAACAACTATGTCATCACTAGACAGGTCTATCATACACATGAACCAACAACTATGTCATCACTAGCCAGGTCTATCATACACCTGAACCAACAACTATGTCATCACTAGCGAGGTCTATCATACACCTGAACCAACAACTATGTGTCATCACTAGCCAGGTCTATCATACACCTGAACCAACAACTATGTCATCACTAGCCTGGTCTATCATACACACGAACCCACAACTATGTCATCACTAGACAGGTCTATCATACACCTGAACCAACAACTATGTCATCACTAGCCAGGTCTATCATACACCTGAACCAACAACTATGTCATCACTAGCCAGGTCTATTATACACCTGAACCAACAACTATGTCATCACTAGCCAGGTCTATCACACACCTGAACCAACAACTATGTCATCACTAGCCAGGTCTATCATACACCTGAACCAACAACTATGTCATCACTAGCCAGGTCTATCACACACCTGAACCAACAACTATGTCATCACTAGCCAGGTCTATTATACACCTGAACCAACAACTATGTCATCACTAGCCAGGTCTATCATACACCTGAACCAACAACTATGTCATCACTAGCCAGGTCTATTATACACCTGAACCAACAACTATGTCATCACTAGCCAGGTCTATTATACACCTGAACCCACAACTATGTCATCAATAGCCAGGTCTATTATACACCTGAACCAACAACTATGTCATCACTAGCTAGGTCTATTATACACCTGTACCAACAACTATGTCATCACTAGCCAGGACTATCATACATCTGAACCAACAACTATGTCATCACTAGCCAGGTCTATCATACACATGAACCCACAACTATGTCATCACTAGCCAGGTCTATCATACACCTGAACCAACAACTATGTCATCACTAGCCATGTCTATTATACACCTGAACCAACAACTATGTCATCACTAGCCAGGTCTATTATACACCTGAACCAACAACTATGTCATCACTAGCCAGGTCTATTATAAACCTGTACCAACAACTATGTCATCACTAGCCAGGACTATCATACACCTGAACCAACAACTATGTCATCACTAGCCAGATCTATCATACACCTGAACCAACAACTATGTCATCACTAGCCTGGTCTATCATACACACGAACCCACAACTATGTCATCACTAGCCAGGTCTATCATACACATGAACCCACAACTATGTCATCACTAGCCAGGTCTATCATACACCTGAACCAACAACTATGTCATCACTAGCTAGGTCTATCATACACCTGAACCAACAACTATGTCATCACTAGCCTGGTCTATCATACACCTGAACCAACAACTATGTGTCATCACTAGCCAGGTCTATCATACACCTGAACCAACAACTATATCATCACTAGACAGGTCTATCATACACATGAACAAACAACTATGTCATCACTAGCCAGGTCTATCATACACCTGAACCAACAACTATGTCATCACTAGCCAGGTCTATCATACACCTGAACCAACAACTATGTGTCATCACTAGCCAGGTCTATCATACACCTGAACCAACAACTATGTCATCACTAGCCTGGTCTATCATACAAACGAACCCACAACTATGTCATCACTAGACAGGTCTATCATACACCTGAACCAACAAATATGTCATCACTAGCCAGGTCTATCATACACCTGAACCAACAACTATGTCATCACTAGCCATGTCTATTATACACCTGAACCAACAACTATGTCATCACTAGCCAGGTCTATCACACACCTGAACCAACAACTATGTCATCGCTAGCCAGGACTATCATACACCTGCCTGAACCAACAACTATGTCATCACTAGCCATGTCTATTATACACCTGAACCAACAACTATGTCATCACTAGCCAGGTCTACCATACACCTGAACCAACAACTATGTCATCACTAGCCAGGTCTATCATACACCTGAACCAACAACTATGTGTCATCACTAGCCAGGTCTATCATACACCTGAACCAACAACTATGTCATCACTAGCCTGGTCTATCATACACACGAACCCACAACTATGTCATCACTAGACAGGTCTATCATACACCTGAACCAACAACTATGTCATCACTAGCCAGGGCTATCATACACCTGAACCAACAGCTATGTCATCACTAGCCTGGTCTCTCATACACCTGAACCAACAACTATGTCATCACTAGCCTGGTCTATCATACACACGAACCCACAACTATGTCATCACTAGCCAGGTCTATCATACACATGAACCCACAACTATGTCATCACTAGCCAGGTCTATCATACACCTGAACCAACAACTATGTCATCACTAGCCAGGTCTATCATACACCTGAACCAACAACTATGTCATCACTAGCCTGGTCTATCATACACCTGAACCAACAACTATGTGTCATCACTAGCCAGGTCTATCACACACCTGAACCAACAACTATGTCATCACTAGACAGGTCTATCATACACATGAACCAACAACTATGTCATCACTAGCCAGGTCTATCATACACTTGAACCAACAACTATGTCATCACTAGCCAGGTCTATCATACACCTGAACCAACAACTGTGTCATCACTAGCCTGGTCTATCATACACACGAACCCACAACTATGTCATCACAAGACAGGTCTATCATACACCTGAACCAACAACTATGTCATCACTAGCCAGGTCTATCATACACCTGAACCAACAACTATGTCATCACTAGCCAGGTCTATCATACACCTGAACCAACAACTATGTCATCACTAGCTAGGTCTATCACACACCTGAACCAACAACTATGTCATCACTAGCCAGGTCTATTATACACCTGAACCAACAACTATGTCATCACTAGCCAGGTCTATCATACACATGAACCAACAATGTCATCACTAGCCAGGTCTATTATACACCTGAACCAACAACTATGTCATCACTAGCCAGGTCTATTATACACCTGAACCCACAACTATGTCATCACTAGCCAGGTCTATTATACACCTGAACCAACAACTATGTCATCACTAGCTAGGTCTATTATACACCTGTACCAACAACTATGTCATCACTAGCCAGGACTATCATACACCTGAACCAACAACTATGTCATCACTAGCCAGGTCTATCATACACATGAACCCACAACTATGTCATCACTAGCCAGGTCTATCATACACCTGAACCCACAACTATGTCATCACTAGCCATGTCTATTATACACCTGAACCAACAACTATGTCATCACTAGCCAGGTCTATTATACACCTGAACCAACAACTATGTCATCACTAGCCAGGTCTATTATAAACCTGTACCAACAACTATGTCATCACTAGCCAGGACTATCATACACCTGAACCAACAACTATGTCATCACTATCCAGATCTATCATACACCTGAACCAACAACTATGTCATCACTAGCCTGGTCTATCATACACACGAACCCACAACTATGTCATCACTAGCCAGGTCTATCATACACATGAACCCACAACTATGTCATCACTAGCCAGGTCTATCATACACCTGAACCAACAACTATGTCATCACTAGCCAGGTCTATCATACACCTGAACCAACAACTATGTCATCACTAGCCTGGTCTATCATACACCTGAACCAACAACTATGTGTCATCACTAGCCAGTTCTATCATACACCTGAACCAACAACTATATCATCACTAGACAGGTCTATCATACACATGAACAAACAACTATGTCATCGTCTATCATACACATGAACAAACAACTATGTCATCACTAGCCAGGTCTATCATACACCTGAACCAACAACTATGTCATCACTAGCCAGGTCTATCATACACCTGAACCAACAACTATGTGTCATCACTAGCCAGGTCTATCATACACCTGAACCAACAACTATGTCATCACTAGCCTGGTCTATCATACACACGAACCCACAACTATGTCATCACTAGACAGGTCTATCATACACCTGAACCAACAACTATGTCATCACTAGCCAGGTCTATCATACACCTGAACCAACAACTATGTCATCACTAGCCATGTCTATTATACACCTGAACCAACAACTATGTCATCACTAGCCACGTCTATCACACACCTGAACCAACAACTATGTCATCACTAGCCAGGTCTATCATACACCTGAACCAACAACTATGTCATCACTAGCCAGGTCTATCACACACCTGAACCAACAACTATGTCATCACTAGCCAGGTCTATTATACACCTGAACCAACAACTATGTCATCACTAGCCAGGTCTATCATACACCTGAACCAACAACTATGTCATCACTAGCCAGGTCTATCATACACCTGAACCAACAACTATGTCATCACTAGCCAGGTCTATCATACACCTGATCCAACAACTATGTCATCACTAGCCAGGTCTATTATACACCTGAACCAACAACTATGTCATCACTAGCCAGGTCTATCATACACCTGAACCAACAACTATGTCATCACTAGCCTGGTCTATCATACACCTGAAACAACAACTATGTGTCATCACTAGCCAGGTCTATCATACACCTGAACCAACAACTATGTCATCACTAGCCTGGTCTATCATACACCTGAACCAACAACTATGTATCATCAATAGCCAGGTCTATCACACACCTGAACCAACAACTATGTCATCACTAGCCTGGTCTATCATACACCTGAATCAACAACTATGTCATCACTAGCCAGGTCTATCATACACCTGAACCAACAACTATGTCATCACTAGCCAGGTCTATCATACACCTGTCCACACAACTATGTCATCACTAGCCAGGTCTATCATACACCTGAACCAACAACTATGTGTCATCACTAGCCAGGTCTATCATACACCTGAACCAACAACTATGTCATCACTAGCCTGGTCTATCATACACACGAACCCACAACTATGTCATCACTAGACAGGTCTATAATACACCTGAACCAACAAATATGTCATCACTAGCCAGGTCTATCATACACCTGAACCAACAACTATGTCATCACTAGCCATGTCTATTATACACCTGAACCAACAACTATGTCATCACTAGCCAGGTCTATCACACACCTGAACCAACAACTATGTCATCACTAGCCAGGTCTATCATACACCTGAACCAACAACTATGTCATCACTAGCCAGGTCTATTATACACCTGAACCAACAACTATGTCATCACTAGCCAGGTCTACCATACACCTGAACCAACAACTATGTCATCACTAGCCAGGTCTATCATACACCTGAACCAACAACTATGTCATCACTAGCCTGGTCTATCATACACCTGAACCAACAACTATGTCATCACTAGCCTGGTCTATCATACACACGAACCCACAACTATGTCATCAATAGCCAGGTCTATCATACACATGAACCCACAACTATGTCATCACTAGCCAGGTCTATCATACACCTGAACCAACAACTATGTCATCACTAGCCAGGTCTATCATACACCTGAACCAACAAATATGTCATCACTAGCCAGGTCTATCATACACCTGAAATAACAACTATGTCATCACTAGCCATGTCTATTATACACCTGAACCAACAACTATGTCATCACTAGCCAGGTCTATCACACACCTGAACCAACAACTATGTCATCGCTAGCCAGGACTATCATACACCTGCCTGAACCAACAACTATGTCATCACTAGCCATGTCTATTATACACCTGAACCAACAACTATGTCATCACTAGCCAGGTCTACCATACACCTGAACCAACAACTATGTCATCACTAGCCAGGTCTATCATACACCTGAACCAACAACTATGTGTCATCACTAGCCAGGTCTATCATACACCTGAACCAACAACTATGTCATCACTAGCCTGGTCTATCATACACACGAACCCACAACTATGTCATCACTAGACAGGTCTATCATACACCTGAACCAACAACTATGTCATCACTAGCCAGGGCTATCATACACCTGAACCAACAGCTATGTCATCACTAGCCTGGTCTCTCATACACCTGAACCAACAACTATGTCATCACTAGCCTGGTCTATCATACACACGAACCCACAACTATGTCATCACTAGCCAGGTCTATCATACACATGAACCCACAACTATGTCATCACTAGCCAGGTCTATCATACACCTGAACCAACAACTATGTCATCACTAGCCAGGTCTATCATACACCTGAACCAACAACTATGTCATCACTAGCCTGGTCTATCATACACCTGAACCAACAACTATGTGTCATCACTAGCCAGGTCTATCACACACCTGAACCAACAACTATGTCATCACTAGACAGGTCTATCATACACATGAACCAACAACTATGTCATCACTAGCCAGGTCTATCATACACCTGAACCAACAACTATGTCATCACTAGCCAGGTCTATCATACACCTGAACCAACAACTGTGTCATCACTAGCCTGGTCTATCATACACACGAACCCACAACTATGTCATCACTAGACAGGTCTATCATACACCTGAACCAACAACTATGTCATCACTAGCCAGGTCTATCATACACCTGAACCAACAACTATGTCATCACTAGCCAGGTCTATCATACACCTGAACCAACAACTATGTCATCACTAGCTAGGTCTATCACACACCTGAACCAACAACTATGTCATCACTAGCCAGGTCTATTATACACCTGAACCAACAACTATGTCATCACTAGCCAGGTCTATCATACACATGAACCAACAATGTCATCACTAGCCAGGTCTATTATACACCTGAACCAACAACTATGTCATCACTAGCCAGGTCTATTATACACCTGAACCCACAACTATGTCATCACTAGCCAGGTCTATTATACACCTGAACCAACAACTATGTCATCACTAGCTAGGTCTATTATACACCTGTACCAACAACTATGTCATCACTAGCCAGGACTATCATACACCTGAACCAACAACTATGTCATCACTAGCCAGGTCTATCATACACATGAACCCACAACTATGTCATCACTAGCCAGGTCTATCATACACCTGAACCCACAACTATGTCATCACTAGCCATGTCTATTATACACCTGAACCAACAACTATGTCATCACTAGCCAGGTCTATTATACACCTGAACCAACAACTATGTCATCACTAGCCAGGTCTATTATAAACCTGTACCAACAACTATGTCATCACTAGCCAGGACTATCATACACCTGAACCAACAACTATGTCATCACTAGCCAGATCTATCATACACCTGAACCAACAACTATGTCATCACTAGCCTGGTCTATCATACACACGAACCCACAACTATGTCATCACTAGCCAGGTCTATCATACACATGAACCCACAACTATGTCATCACTAGCCAGGTCTATCATACACCTGAACCAACAACTATGTCATCACTAGCCAGGTCTATCATACACCTGAACCAACAACTATGTCATCACTAGCCTGGTCTATCATACACCTGAACCAACAACTATGTGTCATCACTAGCCAGTTCTATCATACACCTGAACCAACAACTATATCATCACTAGACAGGTCTATCATACACATGAACAAACAACTATGTCATCGTCTATCATACACATGAACAAACAACTATGTCATCACTAGCCAGGTCTATCATACACCTGAACCAACAACTATGTCATCACTAGCCAGGTCTATCATACACCTGAACCAACAACTATGTGTCATCACTAGCCAGGTCTATCATACACCTGAACCAACAACTATGTCATCACTAGCCTGGTCTATCATACACACGAACCCACAACTATGTCATCACTAGACAGGTCTATCATACACCTGAACCAACAACTATGTCATCACTAGCCAGGTCTATCATACACCTGAACCAACAACTATGTCATCACTAGCCATGTCTATTATACACCTGAACCAACAACTATGTCATCACTAGCCACGTCTATCACACACCTGAACCAACAACTATGTCATCACTAGCCAGGTCTATCATACACCTGAACCAACAACTATGTCATCACTAGCCAGGTCTATCACACACCTGAACCAACAACTATGTCATCACTAGCCAGGTCTATTATACACCTGAACCAACAACTATGTCATCACTAGCCAGGTCTATCATACACCTGAACCAACAACTATGTCATCACTAGCCAGGTCTATCATACACCTGAACCAACAACTATGTCATCACTAGCCAGGTCTATCATACACCTGATCCAACAACTATGTCATCACTAGCCAGGTCTATTATACACCTGAATCAACAACTATGTCATCACTAGCCAGGTCTATCATACACCTGAACCAACAACTATGTCATCACTAGCCTGGTCTATCATACACCTGAAACAACAACTATGTGTCATCACTAGCCAGGTCTATCATACACCTGAACCAACAACTATGTCATCACTAGCCTGGTCTATCATACACCTGAACCAACAACTATGTGTCATCAATAGCCAGGTCTATCACACACCTGAACCAACAACTATGTCATCACTAGCCTGGTCTATCATACACCTGAATCAACAACTATGTCATCACTAGCCAGGTCTATCATACACCTGAACCAACAACTATGTCATCACTAGCCAGGTCTATCATACACCTGTCCACACAACTATGTCATCACTAGCCAGGTCTATCATACACCTGAACCAACAACTATGTGTCATCACTAGCCAGGTCTATCATACACCTGAACCAACAACTATGTCATCACTAGCCTGGTCTATCATACACACGAACCCACAACTATGTCATCACTAGACAGGTCTATAATACACCTGAACCAACAAATATGTCATCACTAGCCAGGTCTATCATACACCTGAACCAACAACTATGTCATCACTAGCCATGTCTATTATACACCTGAACCAACAACTATGTCATCACTAGCCAGGTCTATCACACACCTGAACCAACAACTATGTCATCACTAGCCAGGTCTATCATACACCTGAACCAACAACTATGTCATCACTAGCCAGGTCTATTATACACCTGAACCAACAACTATGTCATCACTAGCCAGGTCTACCATACACCTGAACCAACAACTATGTCATCACTAGCCAGGTCTATCATACACCTGAACCAACAACTATGTCATCACTAGCCTGGTCTATCATACACCTGAACCAACAACTATGTCATCACTAGCCTGGTCTATCATACACACGAACCCACAACTATGTCATCAATAGCCAGGTCTATCATACACATGAACCCACAACTATGTCATCACTAGCCAGGTCTATCATACACCTGAACCAACAACTATGTCATCACTAGCCAGGTCTATCATACACCTGAACCAACAACTATGTCATCACTAGCCTGGTCTATCATACACCTGAACCAACAACTATGTGTCATCACTAGCCAGGTCTATCACACACCTGAACCAACAACTATGTCATCACTAGACAGGTCTGTCATACACATGAACCAACAACTATGTCATCACTAGCCAGGTCTATCATACACCTGAACCAACAACTATGTCATCACTAGTTAGGTCTATCATACACCTGAACCAACAACTGTGTCATCACTAGCCTGGTCTATCATACACACGAACCCACAAGTATGTCATCACTAGACAGGTCTATCATACACCTGAACCAACAACTATGTCATCACTAGCCAGGTCTATCATACACCTGAACCAACAACTATGTCATCACTAGCCAGGTCTATTATACACCTGAACCAACAACTATGTCATCACTAGCCAGGTCTATCACACACCTGAACCAACAACTATGTCATCACTAGCCAGGTCTATCATACACCTGAACCAACAACTATGTCATCACTAGCCAGGTCTATCACACACCTGAACCAACAACTATGTCATCACTAGCCAGGTCTATTATACACCTGAACCAACAACTATGTCATCACTAGCCAGGTCTATCATACACCTGAACCAACAACTATGTCATTACTAGGCAGGTCTATTATACACTTGAACCAACAACTATGTCATCACTAGCCAGGTCTATTATACACCTGAACCCACAACTATGTCATCACTAGCCAGGTCTATTATACACCTGAACTAACAACTATGTCATCACTAGCTAGGTCTATTATACACCTGAACCAACAACTATGTCATCACTAGCCAGGTCTATCATACACATGAACCCACAACTATGTCATCACTAGCCAGGTCTATCATACACCTGAACCAACAACTATGTCATCACTAGCCATGTCTATTATACACCTGAACCAACAACTATGTCATCACTAGCCAGGTCTATTATACACCTGAACCAACAACTATGTCATCACTAGCCAGGTCTATTATAAACCTGTACCAACAACTATGTCATCACTAGCCAGGACTATCATACACCTGAACCAACAACTATGTCATCACTAGCCAGATCTATCATACACCTGAACCAACAACTATGTCATCACTAGCCTGGTCTATCATACACACGAACCCACAACTATGTCATCACTAGCCAGGTCTATCATACACATGAACCCACAACTATGTCATCACTAGCCAGGTCTATCATACACCTGAACCAACAACTATGTCATCACTAGCCAGGTCTATCATACACCTGAACCAACAACTATGTCATCACTAGCCTGGTCTATCATACACCTGAACCAACAACTATGTGTCATCACTAGCCAGGTCTATCATACACCTGAACCAACAACTATATCATCACTAGACAGGTCTATCATACACATGAACAAACAACTATGTCATCACTAGCCAGGTCTATCATACACCTGAACCAACAACTATGTCATCACTAGCCAGGTCTATCATACACCTGAACCAACAACTATGTGTCATCACTAGCCAGGTCTATCATACACCTGAACCAACAACTATGTCATCACTAGCCTGGTCTATCATACACACGAACCCACAACTATGTCATCACTAGACAGGTCTATCATACACCTGAACCAACAAATATGTCATCACTAGCCAGGTCTATCATACACCTGAACCAACAACTATGTCATCACTAGCCATGTCTATTATACACCTGAACCAACAACTATGTCATCACTAGCCAGGTCTATCACACACCTGAACCAACAACTATGTCATCGCTAGCCAGGTCTATCATACACCTAAACCAACAACTATGTCATCACTAGCCATGTCTATTATACACCTGAACCAACAACTATGTCATCACTAGCCAGGTCTACCATACACCTGAACCAACAACTATGTCATCACTAGCCAGGTCTATCATACACCTGAACCAACAACTATGTGTCATCACTAGCCAGGTCTATCATACACCTGAACCAACAACTATGTCATCACTAGCCTGGTCTATCATACACACGAACCCACAACTATGTCATCACTAGACAGGTCTATCATACACCTGAACCAACAAATATGTCATCACTAGCCAGGTCTATCATACACCTGAACCAACAACTATGTCATCACTAGCCATGTCTATTATACACCTGAACCAACAACTATGTCATCACTAGCCAGGTCTATCACACACCTGAACCAACAACTATGTCATCACTAGCCAGGTCTATCATACACCTGAACCAACAACTATGTCATCACTAGCCAGGTCTATTATACACCTGAACCAACAACTATGTCATCACTAGCCAGGTCTACCATACACCTGAACCAACAACTATGTCATCACTAGCCAGGTCTATCATACACCTGAACCAACAACTATGTCATCACTAGCCTGGTCTCTCATACACCTGAACCAACAACTATGTCATCACTAGCCTGGTCTATCATACACACGAACCCACAACTATGTCATCACTAGCCAGGTCTATCATACACATGAACCCACAACTATGTCATCACTAGCCAGGTCTATCATACACCTGAACCAACAACTATGTCATCACTAGCCAGGTCTATCATACACCTGAACCAACAACTATGTCATCACTAGCCTGGTCTATCATACACCTGAACCAACAACTATGTGTCATCACTAGCCAGGTCTATCACACACCTGAACCAACAACTATGTCATCACTAGACAGGTCTATCATACACATGAACCAACAACTATGTCATCACTAGCCAGGTCTATCATACACCTGAACCAACAACTATGTCATCACTAGCCAGGTCTATCATACACCTGAACCAACAACTGTGTCATCACTAGCCTGGTCTATCATACACACGAACCCACAACTATGTCATCACTAGACAGGTCTATCATACACCTGAACCAACAACTATGTCATCACTAGCCAGGTCTATCATACACCTGAACCAACAACTATGTCATCACTAGCCAGGTCTATTATACACCTGAACCAACAACTATGTCATCACTAGCCAGGTCTATCACACACCTGAACCAACAACTATGTCATCACTAGCCAGGTCTATCATACACCTGAACCAACAACTATGTCATCACTAGCTAGGTCTATCACACACCTGAACCAACAACTATGTCATCACTAGCCAGGTCTATTATACACCTGAACCAACAACTATGTCATCACTAGCCAGGTCTATCATACACCTGAACCAACAATGTCATCACTAGCCAGGTCTATTATACACCTGAACCAACAACTATGTCATCACTAGCCAGGTCTATTATACACCTGAACCCACAACTATGTCATCACTAGCCAGGTCTATTATACACCTGAACCAACAACTATGTCATCACTAGCTAGGTCTATTATACACCTGTACCAACAACTATGTCATCACTAGCCAGGACTATCATACACCTGAACCAACAACTATGTCATCACTAGCCAGGTCTATCATACACATGAACCCACAACTATGTCATCACTAGCCAGGTCTATCATACACCTGAACCCACAACTATGTCATCACTAGCCATGTCTATTATACACCTGAACCAACAACTATGTCATCACTAGCCAGGTCTATTATACACCTGAACCAACAACTATGTCATCACTAGCCAGGTCTATTATAAACCTGTACCAACAACTATGTCATCACTAGCCAGGACTATCATACACCTGAACCAACAACTATGTCATCACTAGCCAGATCTATCATACACCTGAACCAACAACTATGTCATCACTAGCCTGGTCTATCATACACACGAACCCACAACTATGTCATCACTAGCCAGGTCTATCATACACATGAACCCACAACTATGTCATCACTAGCCAGGTCTATCATACACCTGAACCAACAACTATGTCATCACTAGCCAGGTCTATCATACACCTGAACCAACAACTATGTCATCACTAGCCTGGTCTATCATACACCTGAACCAACAACTATGTGTCATCACTAGCCAGGTCTATCATACACCTGAACCAACAACTATATCATCACTAGACAGGTCTATCATACACATGAACAAACAACTATGTCATCGTCTATCATACACATGAACAAACAACTATGTCATCACTAGCCAGGTCTATCATACACCTGAACCAACAACTATGTCATCACTAGCCAGGTCTATCATACACCTGAACCAACAACTATGTGTCATCACTAGCCAGGTCTATCATACACCTGAACCAACAACTATGTCATCACTAGCCTGGTCTATCATACACACGAACCCACAACTATGTCATCACTAGACAGGTCTATCATACACCTGAACCAACAACTATGTCATCACTAGCCAGGTCTATCATACACCTGAACCAACAACTATGTCATCACTAGCCATGTCTATTATACACCTGAACCAACAACTATGTCATCACTAGCCACGTCTATCACACACCTGAACCAACAACTATGTCATCACTAGCCAGGTCTATCATACACCTGAACCAACAACTATGTCATCACTAGCCAGGTCTATCACACACCTGAACCAACAACTATGTCATCACTAGCCAGGTCTATTATACACCTGAACCAACAACTATGTCATCACTAGCCAGGTCTATCATACACCTGAACCAACAACTATGTCATCACTAGCCAGGTCTATCATACACCTGAACCCACAACTATGTCATCACTAGCCAGGTCTATCATACACCTGATCCAACAACTATGTCATCACTAGCCAGGTCTATTATACACCTGAACCAACAACTATGTCATCACTAGCCAGGTCTATCATACACCTGAACCAACAACTATGTCATCACTAGCCTGGTCTATCATACACCTGAAACAACAACTATGTGTCATCACTAGCCAGGTCTATCATACACCTGAACCAACAACTATGTCATCACTAGCCTGGTCTATCATACACCTGAACCAACAACTATGTGTCATCAATAGCCAGGTCTATCACACACCTGAACCAACAACTATGTCATCACTAGCCTGGTCTATCATACACCTGAATCAACAACTATGTCATCACTAGCCAGGTCTATCATACACCTGAACCAACAACTATGTCATCACTAGCCAGGTCTATCATACACCTGTCCACACAACTATGTCATCACTAGCCAGGTCTATCATACACCTGAACCAACAACTATGTCATCACTAGCCTGGTCTCTCATACACCTGAACCAACAACTATGTCATCACTAGCCTGGTCTATCATACACACGAACCCACAACTATGTCATCACTAGCCAGGTCTATCATACACATGAACCCACAACTATGTCATCACTAGCCAGGTCTATCATACACCTGAACCAACAACTATGTCATCACTAGCCAGGTCTATCATACACCTGAACCAACAACTATGTCATCACTAGCCTGGTCTATCATACACCTGAACCAACAACTATGTGTCATCACTAGCCAGGTCTATCACACACCTGAACCAACAACTATGTCATCACTAGACAGGTCTATCATACACATGAACCAACAACTATGTCATCACTAGCCAGGTCTATCATACACCTGAACCAACAACTATGTCATCACTAGCCAGGTCTATCATACACCTGAACCAACAACTGTGTCATCACTAGCCTGGTCTATCATACACACGAACCCACAACTATGTCATCACTAGACAGGTCTATCATACACCTGAACCAACAACTATGTCATCACTAGCCAGGTCTATCATACACCTGAACCAACAACTATGTCATCACTAGCCAGGTCTATTATACACCTGAACCAACAACTATGTCATCACTAGCCAGGTCTATCACACACCTGAACCAACAACTATGTCATCACTAGCCAGGTCTATCATACACCTGAACCAACAACTATGTCATCACTAGCTAGGTCTATCACACACCTGAACCAACAACTATGTCATCACTAGCCAGGTCTATTATACACCTGAACCAACAACTATGTCATCACTAGCCAGGTCTATCATACACCTGAACCAACAATGTCATCACTAGCCAGGTCTATTATACACCTGAACCAACAACTATGTCATCACTAGCCAGGTCTATTATACACCTGAACCCACAACTATGTCATCACTAGCCAGGTCTATTATACACCTGAACCAACAACTATGTCATCACTAGCTAGGTCTATTATACACCTGTACCAACAACTATGTCATCACTAGCCAGGACTATCATACACCTGAACCAACAACTATGTCATCACTAGCCAGGTCTATCATACACATGAACCCACAACTATGTCATCACTAGCCAGGTCTATCATACACCTGAACCCACAACTATGTCATCACTAGCCATGTCTATTATACACCTGAACCAACAACTATGTCATCACTAGCCAGGTCTATTATACACCTGAACCAACAACTATGTCATCACTAGCCAGGTCTATTATAAACCTGTACCAACAACTATGTCATCACTAGCCAGGACTATCATACACCTGAACCAACAACTATGTCATCACTAGCCAGATCTATCATACACCTGAACCAACAACTATGTCATCACTAGCCTGGTCTATCATACACACGAACCCACAACTATGTCATCACTAGCCAGGTCTATCACACACATGAACCCACAACTATGTCATCACTAGCCAGGTCTATCATACACCTGAACCAACAACTATGTCATCACTAGCCAGGTCTATCATACACCTGAACCAACAACTATGTCATCACTAGCCTGGTCTATCATACACCTGAACCAACAACTATGTGTCATCACTAGCCAGGTCTATCATACACCTGAACCAACAACTATATCATCACTAGACAGGTCTATCATACACATGAACAAACAACTATGTCATCGTCTATCATACACATGAACAAACAACTATGTCATCACTAGCCAGGTCTATCATACACCTGAACCAACAACTATGTCATCACTAGCCAGGTCTATCATACACCTGAACCAACAACTATGTGTCATCACTAGCCAGGTCTATCATACACCTGAACCAACAACTATGTCATCACTAGCCTGGTCTATCATACACACGAACCCACAACTATGTCATCACTAGACAGGTCTATCATACACCTGAACCAACAACTATGTCATCACTAGCCAGGTCTATCATACACCTGAACCAACAACTATGTCATCACTAGCCATGTCTATTATACACCTGAACCAACAACTATGTCATCACTAGCCACGTCTATCACACACCTGAACCAACAACTATGTCATCACTAGCCAGGTCTATCATACACCTGAACCAACAACTATGTCATCACTAGCCAGGTCTATCACACACCTGAACCAACAACTATGTCATCACTAGCCAGGTCTATTATACACCTGAACCAACAACTATGTCATCACTAGCCAGGTCTATCATACACCTGAACCAACAACTATGTCATCACTAGCCAGGTCTATCATACACCTGAACCCACAACTATGTCATCACTAGCCAGGTCTATCATACACCTGATCCAACAACTATGTCATCACTAGCCAGGTCTATTATACACCTGAACCAACAACTATGTCATCACTAGCCAGGTCTATCATACACCTGAACCAACAACTATGTCATCACTAGCCTGGTCTATCATACACCTGAAACAACAACTATGTGTCATCACTAGCCAGGTCTATCATACACCTGAACCAACAACTATGTGTCATCAATAGCCAGGTCTATCACACACCTGAACCAACAACTATGTCATCACTAGCCTGGTCTATCATACACCTGAATCAACAACTATGTCATCACTAGCGAGGTCTATCATACACCTGAACCAACAACTATGTCATCACTAGCCAGGTCTATCATACACCTGTCCACACAACTATGTCATCACTAGCCAGGTCTATCATACACCTGAACCAACAACTATGTGTCATCACTAGCCAGGTCTATCATACACCTGAACCAACAACTATGTCATCACTAGCCTGGTCTATCATACACACGAACCCACAACTATGTCATCACTAGACAGGTCTATAATACACCTGAACCAACAAATATGTCATCACTAGCCAGGTCTATCATACACCTGAACCAACAACTATGTCATCACTAGCCATGTCTATTATACACCTGAACCAACAACTATGTCATCACTAGCCAGGTCTATCACACACCTGAACCAACAACTATGTCATCACTAGCCAGGTCTATCATACACCTGAACCAACAACTATGTCATCACTAGCCAGGTCTATTATACACCTGAACCAACAACTATGTCATCACTAGCCAGGTCTACCATACACCTGAACCAACAACTATGTCATCACTAGCCAGGTCTATCATACACCTGAACCAACAACTATGTCATCACTAGCCTGGTCTATCATACACCTGAACCAACAACTATGTCATCACTAGCCTGGTCTATCATACACACGAACCCACAACTATGTCATCAATAGCCAGGTCTATCATACACATGAACCCACAACTATGTCATCACTAGCCAGGTCTATCATACACCTGAACCAACAACTATGTCATCACTAGCCAGGTCTATCATACACCTGAACCAACAACTATGTCATCACTAGCCTGGTCTATCATACACCTGAACCAACAACTATGTGTCATCACTAGCCAGGTCTATCACACACCTGAACCAACAACTATGTCATCACTAGACAGGTCTGTCATACACATGAACCAACAACTATGTCATCACTAGCCAGGTCTATCATACACCTGAACCAACAACTATGTCATCACTAGACAGGTCTATCATACACCTGAACCAACAACTGTGTCATCACTAGCCTGGTCTATCATACACACGAACCCACAAGTATGTCATCACTAGACAGGTCTATCATACACCTGAACCAACAACTATGTCATCACTAGCCAGGTCTATCATACACCTGAACCAACAACTGTGTCATCACTAGCCTGGTCTATCATACACACGAACCCACAACTATGTCATCACTAGACAGGTCTATCATACACCTGAACCAACAACTATGTCATCACTAGCCAGATCTATCATACACCTGAACCAACAACTATGTCATCACTAGCCTGGTCTATCATACACACGAACCCACAACTATGTCATCACTAGCCAGGTCTATCATACACATGAACCCACAACTATGTCATCACTAGCCAGGTCTATCATACACCTGAACCAACAACTATGTCATCACTAGCCAGGTCTATCATACACCTGAACCAACAACTATGTCATCACTAGCCTGGTCTATCATACACCTGAACCAACAACTATGTGTCATCACTAGCCAGGTCTATCATACACCTGAACCAACAACTATATCATCACTAGACAGGTCTATCATACACATGAACAAACAACTATGTCATCGTCTATCATACACATGAACAAACAACTATGTCATCACTAGCCAGGTCTATCATACACCTGAACCAACAACTATGTCATCACTAGCCAGGTCTATCATACACCTGAACCAACAACTATGTGTCATCACTAGCCAGGTCTATCATACACCTGAACCAACAACTATGTCATCACTAGCCTGGTCTATCATACACACGAACCCACAACTATGTCATCACTAGACAGGTCTATCATACACCTGAACCAACAACTATGTCATCACTAGCCAGGTCTATCATACACCTGAACCAACAACTATGTCATCACTAGCCATGTCTATTATACACCTGAACCAACAACTATGTCATCACTAGCCACGTCTATCACACACCTGAACCAACAACTATGTCATCACTAGCCAGGTCTATCATACACCTGAACCAACAACTATGTCATCACTAGCCAGGTCTATCACACACCTGAACCAACAACTATGTCATCACTAGCCAGGTCTATTATACACCTGAACCAACAACTATGTCATCACTAGCCAGGTCTATCATACACCTGAACCAACAACTATGTCATCACTAGCCAGGTCTATCATACACCTGAACCCACAACTATGTCATCACTAGCCAGGTCTATCATACACCTGATCCAACAACTATGTCATCACTAGCCAGGTCTATTATACACCTGAACCAACAACTATGTCATCACTAGCCAGGTCTATCATACACCTGAACCAACAACTATGTCATCACTAGCCTGGTCTATCATACACCTGAAACAACAACTATGTGTCATCACTAGCCAGGTCTATCATACACCTGAACCAACAACTATGTCATCACTAGCCTGGTCTATCATACACCTGAACCAACAACTATGTGTCATCAATAGCCAGGTCTATCACACACCTGAACCAACAACTATGTCATCACTAGCCTGGTCTATCATACACCTGAATCAACAACTATGTCATCACTAGCCAGGTCTATCATACACCTGAACCAACAACTATGTCATCACTAGCCAGGTCTATCATACACCTGTCGACACAACTATGTCATCACTAGCCAGGTCTATCATACACCTGAACCAACAACTATGTCATCACTAGCCTGGTCTCTCATACACCTGAACCAACAACTATGTCATCACTAGCCTGGTCTATCATACACACGAACCCACAACTATGTCATCACTAGCCAGGTCTATCATACACATGAACCCACAACTATGTCATCACTAGCCAGGTCTATCATACACCTGAACCAACAACTATGTCATCACTAGCCAGGTCTATCATACACCTGAACCAACAACTATGTCATCACTAGCCTGGTCTATCATACACCTGAACCAACAACTATGTGTCATCACTAGCCAGGTCTATCACACACCTGAACCAACAACTATGTCATCACTAGACAGGTCTATCATACACATGAACCAACAACTATGTCATCACTAGCCAGGTCTATCATACACCTGAACCAACAACTATGTCATCACTAGCCAGGTCTATCATACACCTGAACCAACAACTGTGTCATCACTAGCCTGGTCTATCATACACACGAACCCACAACTATGTCATCACTAGACAGGTCTATCATACACCTGAACCAACAACTATGTCATCACTAGCCAGGTCTATCATACACCTGAACCAACAACTATGTCATCACTAGCCAGGTCTATTATACACCTGAACCAACAACTATGTCATCACTAGCCAGGTCTATCACACACCTGAACCAACAACTATGTCATCACTAGCCAGGTCTATCATACACCTGAACCAACAACTATGTCATCACTAGCTAGGTCTATCACACACCTGAACCAACAACTATGTCATCACTAGCCAGGTCTATTATACACCTGAACCAACAACTATGTCATCACTAGCCAGGTCTATCATACACCTGAACCAACAATGTCATCACTAGCCAGGTCTATTATACACCTGAACCAACAACTATGTCATCACTAGCCAGGTCTATTATACACCTGAACCCACAACTATGTCATCACTAGCCAGGTCTATTATACACCTGAACCAACAACTATGTCATCACTAGCTAGGTCTATTATACACCTGTACCAACAACTATGTCATCACTAGCCAGGACTATCATACACCTGAACCAACAACTATGTCATCACTAGCCAGGTCTATCATACACATGAACCCACAACTATGTCATCACTAGCCAGGTCTATCATACACCTGAACCCACAACTATGTCATCACTAGCCATGTCTATTATACACCTGAACCAACAACTATGTCATCACTAGCCAGGTCTATTATACACCTGAACCAACAACTATGTCATCACTAGCCAGGTCTATTATAAACCTGTACCAACAACTATGTCATCACTAGCCAGGACTATCATACACCTGAACCAACAACTATGTCATCACTAGCCAGATCTATCATACACCTGAACCAACAACTATGTCATCACTAGCCTGGTCTATCATACACACGAACCCACAACTATGTCATCACTAGCCAGGTCTATCACACACATGAACCCACAACTATGTCATCACTAGCCAGGTCTATCATACACCTGAACCAACAACTATGTCATCACTAGCCAGGTCTATCATACACCTGAACCAACAACTATGTCATCACTAGCCTGGTCTATCATACACCTGAACCAACAACTATGTGTCATCACTAGCCAGGTCTATCATACACCTGAACCAACAACTATATCATCACTAGACAGGTCTATCATACACATGAACAAACAACTATGTCATCGTCTATCATACACATGAACAAACAACTATGTCATCACTAGCCAGGTCTATCATACACCTGAACCAACAACTATGTCATCACTAGCCAGGTCTATCATACACCTGAACCAACAACTATGTGTCATCACTAGCCAGGTCTATCATACACCTGAACCAACAACTATGTCATCACTAGCCTGGTCTATCATACACACGAACCCACAACTATGTCATCACTAGACAGGTCTATCATACACCTGAACCAACAACTATGTCATCACTAGCCAGGTCTATCATACACCTGAACCAACAACTATGTCATCACTAGCCATGTCTATTATACACCTGAACCAACAACTATGTCATCACTAGCCACGTCTATCACACACCTGAACCAACAACTATGTCATCACTAGCCAGGTCTATCATACACCTGAACCAACAACTATGTCATCACTAGCCAGGTCTATCACACACCTGAACCAACAACTATGTCATCACTAGCCAGGTCTATTATACACCTGAACCAACAACTATGTCATCACTAGCCAGGTCTATCATACACCTGAACCAACAACTATGTCATCACTAGCCAGGTCTATCATACACCTGAACCCACAACTATGTCATCACTAGCCAGGTCTATCATACACCTGATCCAACAACTATGTCATCACTAGCCAGGTCTATTATACACCTGAACCAACAACTATGTCATCACTAGCCAGGTCTATCATACACCTGAACCAACAACTATGTCATCACTAGCCTGGTCTATCATACACCTGAAACAACAACTATGTGTCATCACTAGCCAGGTCTATCATACACCTGAACCAACAACTATGTGTCATCAATAGCCAGGTCTATCACACACCTGAACCAACAACTATGTCATCACTAGCCTGGTCTATCATACACCTGAATCAACAACTATGTCATCACTAGCGAGGTCTATCATACACCTGAACCAACAACTATGTCATCACTAGCCAGGTCTATCATACACCTGTCCACACAAATATGTCATCACTAGCCAGGTCTATCATACACCTGAACCAACAACTATGTGTCATCACTAGCCAGGTCTATCATACACCTGAACCAACAACTATGTCATCACTAGCCTGGTCTATCATACACACGAACCCACAACTATGTCATCACTAGACAGGTCTATAATACACCTGAACCAACAAATATGTCATCACTAGCCAGGTCTATCATACACCTGAACCAACAACTATGTCATCACTAGCCATGTCTATTATACACCTGAACCAACAACTATGTCATCACTAGCCAGGTCTATCACACACCTGAACCAACAACTATGTCATCACTAGCCAGGTCTATCATACACCTGAACCAACAACTATGTCATCACTAGCCAGGTCTATTATACACCTGAACCAACAACTATGTCATCACTAGCCAGGTCTACCATACACCTGAACCAACAACTATGTCATCACTAGCCAGGTCTATCATACACCTGAACCAACAACTATGTCATCACTAGCCTGGTCTATCATACACCTGAACCAACAACTATGTCATCACTAGCCTGGTCTATCATACACACGAACCCACAACTATGTCATCAATAGCCAGGTCTATCATACACCTGTCCACACAACTATGTCATCACTAGCCAGGTCTATCATACACCTGAACCAACAACTATGTCATCACTAGCCTGGTCTCTCATACACCTGAACCAACAACTATGTCATCACTAGCCTGGTCTATCATACACACGAACCCACAACTATGTCATCACTAGCCAGGTCTATCATACACATGAACCCACAACTATGTCATCACTAGCCAGGTCTATCATACACCTGAACCAACAACTATGTCATCACTAGCCAGGTCTATCATACACCTGAACCAACAACTATGTCATCACTAGCCTGGTCTATCATACACCTGAACCAACAACTATGTGTCATCACTAGCCAGGTCTATCACACACCTGAACCAACAACTATGTCATCACTAGACAGGTCTATCATACACATGAACCAACAACTATGTCATCACTAGCCAGGTCTATCATACACCTGAACCAACAACTATGTCATCACTAGCCAGGTCTATCATACACCTGAACCAACAACTGTGTCATCACTAGCCTGGTCTATCATACACACGAACCCACAACTATGTCATCACTAGACAGGTCTATCATACACCTGAACCAACAACTATGTCATCACTAGCCAGGTCTATCATACACCTGAACCAACAACTATGTCATCACTAGCCAGGTCTATTATACACCTGAACCAACAACTATGTCATCACTAGCCAGGTCTATCACACACCTGAACCAACAACTATGTCATCACTAGCCAGGTCTATCATACACCTGAACCAACAACTATGTCATCACTAGCTAGGTCTATCACACACCTGAACCAACAACTATGTCATCACTAGCCAGGTCTATTATACACCTGAACCAACAACTATGTCATCACTAGCCAGGTCTATCATACACCTGAACCAACAATGTCATCACTAGCCAGGTCTATTATACACCTGAACCAACAACTATGTCATCACTAGCCAGGTCTATTATACACCTGAACCCACAACTATGTCATCACTAGCCAGGTCTATTATACACCTGAACCAACAACTATGTCATCACTAGCTAGGTCTATTATACACCTGTACCAACAACTATGTCATCACTAGCCAGGACTATCATACACCTGAACCAACAACTATGTCATCACTAGCCAGGTCTATCATACACATGAACCCACAACTATGTCATCACTAGCCAGGTCTATCATACACCTGAACCCACAACTATGTCATCACTAGCCATGTCTATTATACACCTGAACCAACAACTATGTCATCACTAGCCAGGTCTATTATACACCTGAACCAACAACTATGTCATCACTAGCCAGGTCTATTATAAACCTGTACCAACAACTATGTCATCACTAGCCAGGACTATCATACACCTGAACCAACAACTATGTCATCACTAGCCAGATCTATCATACACCTGAACCAACAACTATGTCATCACTAGCCTGGTCTATCATACACACGAACCCACAACTATGTCATCACTAGCCAGGTCTATCACACACATGAACCCACAACTATGTCATCACTAGCCAGGTCTATCATACACCTGAACCAACAACTATGTCATCACTAGCCAGGTCTATCATACACCTGAACCAACAACTATGTCATCACTAGCCTGGTCTATCATACACCTGAACCAACAACTATGTGTCATCACTAGCCAGGTCTATCATACACCTGAACCAACAACTATATCATCACTAGACAGGTCTATCATACACATGAACAAACAACTATGTCATCGTCTATCATACACATGAACAAACAACTATGTCATCACTAGCCAGGTCTATCATACACCTGAACCAACAACTATGTCATCACTAGCCAGGTCTATCATACACCTGAACCAACAACTATGTGTCATCACTAGCCAGGTCTATCATACACCTGAACCAACAACTATGTCATCACTAGCCTGGTCTATCATACACACGAACCCACAACTATGTCATCACTAGACAGGTCTATCATACACCTGAACCAACAACTATGTCATCACTAGCCAGGTCTATCATACACCTGAACCAACAACTATGTCATCACTAGCCATGTCTATTATACACCTGAACCAACAACTATGTCATCACTAGCCACGTCTATCACACACCTGAACCAACAACTATGTCATCACTAGCCAGGTCTATCATACACCTGAACCAACAACTATGTCATCACTAGCCAGGTCTATCACACACCTGAACCAACAACTATGTCATCACTAGCCAGGTCTATTATACACCTGAACCAACAACTATGTCATCACTAGCCAGGTCTATCATACACCTGAACCAACAACTATGTCATCACTAGCCAGGTCTATCATACACCTGAACCCACAACTATGTCATCACTAGCCAGGTCTATCATACACCTGATCCAACAACTATGTCATCACTAGCCAGGTCTATTATACACCTGAACCAACAACTATGTCATCACTAGCCAGGTCTATCATACACCTGAACCAACAACTATGTCATCACTAGCCTGGTCTATCATACACCTGAAACAACAACTATGTGTCATCACTAGCCAGGTCTATCATACACCTGAACCAACAACTATGTGTCATCAATAGCCAGGTCTATCACACACCTGAACCAACAACTATGTCATCACTAGCCTGGTCTATCATACACCTGAATCAACAACTATGTCATCACTAGCGAGGTCTATCATACACCTGAACCAACAACTATGTCATCACTAGCCAGGTCTATCATACACCTGTCCACACAACTATGTCATCACTAGCCAGGTCTATCATACACCTGAACCAACAACTATGTGTCATCACTAGCCAGGTCTATCATACACCTGAACCAACAACTATGTCATCACTAGCCTGGTCTATCATACACACGAACCCACAACTATGTCATCACTAGACAGGTCTATAATACACCTGAACCAACAAATATGTCATCACTAGCCAGGTCTATCATACACCTGAACCAACAACTATGTCATCACTAGCCATGTCTATTATACACCTGAACCAACAACTATGTCATCACTAGCCAGGTCTATCACACACCTGAACCAACAACTATGTCATCACTAGCCAGGTCTATCATACACCTGAACCAACAACTATGTCATCACTAGCCAGGTCTATTATACACCTGAACCAACAACTATGTCATCACTAGCCAGGTCTACCATACACCTGAACCAACAACTATGTCATCACTAGCCAGGTCTATCATACACCTGAACCAACAACTATGTCATCACTAGCCTGGTCTATCATACACCTGAACCAACAACTATGTCATCACTAGCCTGGTCTATCATACACACGAACCCACAACTATGTCATCAATAGCCAGGTCTATCATACACATGAACCCACAACTATGTCATCACTAGCCAGGTCTATCATACACCTGAACCAACAACTATGTCATCACTAGCCAGGTCTATCATACACCTGAACCAACAACTATGTCATCACTAGCCTGGTCTATCATACACCTGAACCAACAACTATGTGTCATCACTAGCCAGGTCTATCACACACCTGAACCAACAACTATGTCATCACTAGACAGGTCTGTCATACACATGAACCAACAACTATGTCTTCACTAGCCAGGTCTATCATACACCTGAACCAACAACTATGTCATCACTAGCCAGGTCTATCATACACCTGAACCAACAACTGTGTCATCACTAGCCTGGTCTATCATACACACGAACCCACAAGTATGTCATCACTAGACAGGTCTATCATACACCTGAACCAACAACTATGTCATCACTAGCCAGGTCTATCATACACCTGAACCAACAACTATGTCATCACTAGCCAGGTCTATTATACACCTGAACCAACAACTATGTCATCACTAGCCAGGTCTATCACACACCTGAACCAACAACTATGTCATCACTAGCCAGGTCTATCATACACCTGAACCAACAACTATGTCATCACTAGCCAGGTCTATCATACACCTGAACCAACAACTATGTCATCACTAGCCATGTCTATTATACACCTGAACCAACAACTATGTCATCACTAGCCACGTCTATCACACACCTGAACCAACAACTATGTCATCACTAGCCAGGTCTATCACACACCTGAACCAACAACTATGTCATCACTAGCCAGGTCTATTATACACCTGAACCAACAACTATGTCATCACTAGCTAGGTCTATTATACACCTGTACCAACAACTATGTCATCACTAGCCAGGACTATCATACACCTGAACCAACAACTATGTCATCACTAGCCAGGTCTATCATACACATGAACCCACAACTATGTCATCACTAGCCAGGTCTATCATACACCTGAACCAACAACTATGTCATCACTAGCCATGTCTATTATACACCTGAACCAACAACTATGTCATCACTAGCCAGGTCTATTATACACCTGAACCAACAACTATGTCATCACTAGCCAGGTCTATTATAAACCTGTACCAACAACTATGTCATCACTAGCCAGGACTATCATACACCTGAACCAACAACTATGTCATCACTAGCCAGATCTATCATACACCTGAACCAACAACTATGTCATCACTAGCCTGGTCTATCATACACACGAACCCACAACTATGTCATCACTAGCCAGGTCTATCATACACATGAACCCACAACTATGTCATCACTAGCCAGGTCTATCATACACCTGAACCAACAACTATGTCATCACTAGCCAGGTCTATCATACACCTGAACCAACAACTATGTCATCACTAGCCTGGTCTATCATACACCTGAACCAACAACTATGTGTCATCACTAGCCAGGTCTATCATACACCTGAACCAACAACTATATCATCACTAGACAGGTCTATCATACACATGAACAAACAACTATGTCATCACTAGCCAGGTCTATCATACACCTGAACCAACAACTATGTCATCACTAGCCAGGTCTATCATACACCTGAACCAACAACTATGTGTCATCACTAGCCAGGTCTATCATACACCTGAACCAACAACTATGTCATCACTAGCCTGGTCTATCATACACACGAACCCACAACTATGTCATCACTAGACAGGTCTATCATACACCTGAACCAACAAATATGTCATCACTAGCCAGGTCTATCATACACCTGAACCAACAACTATGTCATCACTAGCCATGTCTATTATACACCTGAACCAACAACTATGTCATCACTAGCCAGGTCTATCACACACCTGAACCAACAACTATGTCATCGCTAGCCAGGTCTATCATACACCTAAACCAACAACTATGTCATCACTAGCCATGTCTATTATACACCTGAACCAACAACTATGTCATCACTAGCCAGGTCTACCATACACCTGAACCAACAACTATGTCATCACTAGCCAGATCTATCATACACCTGAACCAACAACTATGTCATCACTAGCCTGGTCTATCATACACACGAACCCACAACTATGTCATCACTAGCCAGGTCTATCATACACATGAACCCACAACTATGTCATCACTAGCCAGGTCTATCATACACCTGAACCAACAACTATGTCATCACTAGCCAGGTCTATCATACACCTGAACCAACAACTATGTCATCACTAGCCTGGTCTATCATACACCTGAACCAACAACTATGTGTCATCACTAGCCAGGTCTATCATACACCTGAACCAACAACTATATCATCACTAGACAGGTCTATCATACACATGAACAAACAACTATGTCATCATCTATCATACACATGAACAAACAACTATGTCATCACTAGCCAGGTCTATCATACACCTGAACCAACAACTATGTCATCACTAGCCAGGTCTATCATACACCTGAACCAACAACTATGTGTCATCACTAGCCAGGTCTATCATACACCTGAACCAACAACTATGTCATCACTAGCCTGGTCTATCATACACACGAACCCACAACTATGTCATCACTAGACAGGTCTATCATACACCTGAACCAACAACTATGTCATCACTAGCCAGGTCTATCATACACCTGAACCAACAACTATGTCATCACTAGCCATGTCTATTATACACCTGAACCAACAACTATGTCATCACTAGCCACGTCTATCACACACCTGAACCAACAACTATGTCATCACTAGCCAGGTCTATCATACACCTGAACCAACAACTATGTCATCACTAGCCAGGTCTATCACACACCTGAACCAACAACTATGTCATCACTAGCCAGGTCTATTATACACCTGAACCAACAACTATGTCATCACTAGCCAGGTCTATCATACACCTGAACCAACAACTATGTCATCACTAGCCAGGTCTATCATACACCTGAACCCACAACTATGTCATCACTAGCCAGGTCTATCATACACCTGATCCAACAACTATGTCATCACTAGCCAGGTCTATTATACACCTGAACCAACAACTATGTCATCACTAGCCAGGTCTATCATACACCTGAACCAACAACTATGTCATCACTAGCCTGGTCTATCATACACCTGAAACAACAACTATGTGTCATCACTAGCCAGGTCTATCATACACCTGAACCAACAACTATGTCATCACTAGCCTGGTCTATCATACACCTGAACCAACAACTATGTGTCATCAATAGCCAGGTCTATCACACACCTGAACCAACAACTATGTCATCACTAGCCTGGTCTATCATACACCTGAATCAACAACTATGTCATCACTAGCCAGGTCTATCATACACCTGAACCAACAACTATGTCATCACTAGCCAGGTCTATCATACACCTGTCCACACAACTATGTCATCACTAGCCAGGTCTATCATACACCTGAACCAACAACTATGTGTCATCACTAGCCAGGTCTATCATACACCTGAACCAACAACTATGTCATCACTAGCCTGGTCTATCATACACACGAACCCACAACTATGTCATCACTAGACAGGTCTATAATACACCTGAACCAACAAATATGTCATCACTAGCCAGGTCTATCATACACCTGAACCAACAACTATGTCATCACTAGCCATGTCTATTATACACCTGAACCAACAACTATGTCATCACTAGCCAGGTCTATCACACACCTGAACCAACAACTATGTCATCACTAGCCAGGTCTATCATACACCTGAACCAACAACTATGTCATCACTAGCCAGGTCTATTATACACCTGAACCAACAACTATGTCATCACTAGCCAGGTCTACCATACACCTGAACCAACAACTATGTCATCACTAGCCAGGTCTATCATACACCTGAACCAACAACTATGTCATCACTAGCCTGGTCTATCATACACCTGAACCAACAACTATGTCATCACTAGCCTGGTCTATCATACACACGAACCCACAACTATGTCATCAATAGCCAGGTCTATCATACACATGAACCCACAACTATGTCATCACTAGCCAGGTCTATCATACACCTGAACCAACAACTATGTCATCACTAGCCAGGTCTATCATACACCTGAACCAACAACTATGTCATCACTAGCCTGGTCTATCATACACCTGAACCAACAACTATGTGTCATCACTAGCCAGGTCTATCACACACCTGAACCAACAACTATGTCATCACTAGACAGGTCTGTCATACACATGAACCAACAACTATGTCATCACTAGCCAGGTCTATCATACACCTGAACCAACAACTATGTCATCACTAGCCAGGTCTATCATACACCTGAACCAACAACTGTGTCATCACTAGCCTGGTCTATCATACACACGAACCCACAAGTATGTCATCACTAGACAGGTCTATCATACACCTGAACCAACAACTATGTCATCACTAGCCAGGTCTATCATACACCTGAACCAACAACTATGTCATCACTAGCCAGGTCTATTATACACCTGAACCAACAACTATGTCATCACTAGCCAGGTCTATCACACACCTGAACCAACAACTATGTCATCACTAGCCAGGTCTATCATACACCTGAACCAACAACTATGTCATCACTAGCCAGGTCTATCACACACCTGAACCAACAACTATGTCATCACTAGCCAGGTCTATCATACACCTGAACCAACAACTATGTCATCACTAGCCATGTCTATTATACACCTGAACCAACAACTATGTCATCACTAGCCACGTCTATCACACACCTGAACCAACAACTATGTCATCACTAGCCAGGTCTATCATACACCTGAACCAACAACTATGTCATCACTAGCCAGGTCTATTATACACCTGAACCAACAACAATGTCATCACTAGCTAGGTCTATTATACACCTGTACCAACAACTATGTCATCACTAGCCAGGACTATCATACACCTGAACCAACAACTATGTCATCACTAGCCAGGTCTATCATACACATGAACCCACAACTATGTCATCACTAGCCAGGTCTATCATACACCTGAACCAACAACTATGTCATCACTAGCCATGTCTATTATACACCTGAACCAACAACTATGTCATCACTAGCCAGGTCTATTATACACCTGAACCAACAACTATGTCATCACTAGCCAGGTCTATTATAAACCTGTACCAACAACTATGTCATCACTAGCCAGGACTATCATACACCTGAACCAACAACTATGTCATCACTAGCCAGATCTATCATACACCTGAACCAACAACTATGTCATCACTAGCCTGGTCTATCATACACACGAACCCACAACTATGTCATCACTAGCCAGGTCTATCATACACATGAACCCACAACTATGTCATCACTAGCCAGGTCTATCATACACCTGAACCAACAACTATGTCATCACTAGCCAGGTCTATCATACACCTGAACCAACAACTATGTCATCACTAGCCTGGTCTATCATACACCTGAACCAACAACTATGTGTCATCACTAGCCAGGTCTATCATACACCTGAACCAACAACTATATCATCACTAGACAGGTCTATCATACACATGAACAAACAACTATGTCATCACTAGCCAGGTCTATCATACACCTGAACCAACAACTATGTCATCACTAGCCAGGTCTATCATACACCTGAACCAACAACTATGTGTCATCACTAGCCAGGTCTATCATACACCTGAACCAACAACTATGTCATCACTAGCCTGGTCTATCATACACACGAACCCACAACTATGTCATCACTAGACAGGTCTATCATACACCTGAACCAACAAATATGTCATCACTAGCCAGGTCTATCATACACCTGAACCAACAACTATGTCATCACTAGCCATGTCTATTATACACCTGTCCACACAACTATGTCATCACTAGCCAGGTCTATCATACACCTGAACCAACAACTATGTGTCATCACTAGCCAGGTCTATCATACACCTGAACCAACAACTATGTCATCACTAGCCTGGTCTATCATACACACGAACCCACAACTATGTCATCACTAGACAGGTCTATAATACACCTGAACCAACAAATATGTCATCACTAGCCAGGTCTATCATACACCTGAACCAACAACTATGTCATCACTAGCCATGTCTATTATACACCTGAACCAACAACTATGTCATCACTAGCCAGGTCTATCACACACCTGAACCAACAACTATGTCATCACTAGCCAGGTCTATCATACACCTGAACCAACAACTATGTCATCACTAGCCAGGTCTATTATACACCTGAACCAACAACTATGTCATCACTAGCCAGGTCTACCATACACCTGAACCAACAACTATGTCATCACTAGCCAGGTCTATCATACACCTGAACCAACAACTATGTCATCACTAGCCTGGTCTATCATACACCTGAACCAACAACTATGTCATCACTAGCCTGGTCTATCATACACACGAACCCACAACTATGTCATCAATAGCCAGGTCTATCATACACATGAACCCACAACTATGTCATCACTAGCCAGGTCTATCATACACCTGAACCAACAACTATGTCATCACTAGCCAGGTCTATCATACACCTGAACCAACAACTATGTCATCACTAGCCTGGTCTATCATACACCTGAACCAACAACTATGTGTCATCACTAGCCAGGTCTATCACACACCTGAACCAACAACTATGTCATCACTAGACAGGTCTGTCATACACATGAACCAACAACTATGTCATCACTAGCCAGGTCTATCATACACCTGAACCAACAACTATGTCATCACTAGCCAGGTCTATCATACACCTGAACCAACAACTGTGTCATCACTAGCCTGGTCTATCATACACACGAACCCACAAGTATGTCATCACTAGACAGGTCTATCATACACCTGAACCAACAACTATGTCATCACTAGCCAGGTCTATCATACACCTGAACCAACAACTATGTCATCACTAGCCAGGTCTATTATACACCTGAACCAACAACTATGTCATCACTAGCCAGGTCTATCACACACCTGAACCAACAACTATGTCATCACTAGCCAGGTCTATCATACACCTGAACCAACAACTATGTCATCACTAGCCAGGTCTATCACACACCTGAACCAACAACTATGTCATCACTAGCCAGGTCTATCATACACCTGAACCAACAACTATGTCATCACTAGCCATGTCTATTATACACCTGAACCAACAACTATGTCATCACTAGCCACGTCTATCACACACCTGAACCAACAACTATGTCATCACTAGCCAGGTCTATCATACACCTGAACCAACAACTATGTCATCACTAGCCAGGTCTATTATACACCTGAACCAACAACAATGTCATCACTAGCTAGGTCTATTATACACCTGTACCAACAACTATGTCATCACTAGCCAGGACTATCATACACCTGAACCAACAACTATGTCATCACTAGCCAGGTCTATCATACACATGAACCCACAACTATGTCATCACTAGCCAGGTCTATCATACACCTGAACCAACAACTATGTCATCACTAGCCATGTCTATTATACACCTGAACCAACAACTATGTCATCACTAGCCAGGTCTATTATACACCTGAACCAACAACTATGTCATCACTAGCCAGGTCTATTATAAACCTGTACCAACAACTATGTCATCACTAGCCAGGACTATCATACACCTGAACCAACAACTATGTCATCACTAGCCAGATCTATCATACACCTGAACCAACAACTATGTCATCACTAGCCTGGTCTATCATACACACGAACCCACAACTATGTCATCACTAGCCAGGTCTATCATACACATGAACCCACAACTATGTCATCACTAGCCAGGTCTATCATACACCTGAACCAACAACTATGTCATCACTAGCCAGGTCTATCATACACCTGAACCAACAACTATGTCATCACTAGCCTGGTCTATCATACACCTGAACCAACAACTATGTGTCATCACTAGCCAGGTCTATCATACACCTGAACCAACAACTATATCATCACTAGACAGGTCTATCATACACATGAACAAACAACTATGTCATCACTAGCCAGGTCTATCATACACCTGAACCAACAACTATGTCATCACTAGCCAGGTCTATCATACACCTGAACCAACAACTATGTGTCATCACTAGCCAGGTCTATCATACACCTGAACCAACAACTATGTCATCACTAGCCTGGTCTATCATACACACGAACCCACAACTATGTCATCACTAGACAGGTCTATCATACACCTGAACCAACAAATATGTCATCACTAGCCAGGTCTATCATACACCTGAACCAACAACTATGTCATCACTAGCCATGTCTATTATACACCTGAACCAACAACTATGTCATCACTAGCCAGGTCTATCACACACCTGAACCAACAACTATGTCATCGCTAGCCAGGTCTATCATACACCTAAACCAACAACTATGTCATCACTAGCCATGTCTATTATACACCTGAACCAACAACTATGTCATCACTAGCCAGGTCTACCATACACCTGAACCAACAACTATGTCATCACTAGCCAGGTCTATCATACACCTGAACCAACAACTATGTGTCATCACTAGCCAGGTCTATCATACACCTGAACCAACAACTATGTCATCACTAGCCTGGTCTATCATACACACGAACCCACAACTATGTCATCACTAGACAGGTCTATCATACACCTGAACCAACAAATATGTCATCACTAGCCAGGTCTATCATACACCTGAACCAACAACTATGTCATCACTAGCCATGTCTATTATACACCTGAACCAACAACTATGTCATCACTAGCCAGGTCTATCACACACCTGAACCAACAACTATGTCATCACTAGCCAGGTCTATCATACACCTGAACCAACAACTATGTCATCACTAGCCAGGTCTATTATACACCTGAACCAACAACTATGTCATCACTAGCCAGGTCTACCATACACCTGAACCAACAACTATGTCATCACTAGCCAGGTCTATCATACACCTGAACCAACAACTATGTCATCACTAGCCTGGTCTCTCATACACCTGAACCAACAACTATGTCATCACTAGCCTGGTCTATCATACACACGAACCCACAACTATGTCATCACTAGCCAGGTCTATCATACACATGAACCCACAACTATGTCATCACTAGCCAGGTCTATCATACACCTGAACCAACAACTATGTCATCACTAGCCAGGTCTATCATACACCTGAACCAACAACTATGTCATCACTAGCCTGGTCTATCATACACCTGAACCAACAACTATGTGTCATCACTAGCCAGGTCTATCACACACCTGAACCAACAACTATGTCATCACTAGACAGGTCTATCATACACATGAACCAACAACTATGTCATCACTAGCCAGGTCTATCATACACCTGAACCAACAACTATGTCATCACTAGCCAGGTCTATCATACACCTGAACCAACAACTGTGTCATCACTAGCCTGGTCTATCATACACACGAACCCACAACTATGTCATCACTAGACAGGTCTATCATACACCTGAACCAACAACTATGTCATCACTAGCCAGGTCTATCATACACCTGAACCAACAACTATGTCATCACTAGCCAGGTCTATTATACACCTGAACCAACAACTATGTCATCACTAGCCAGGTCTATCACACACCTGAACCAACAACTATGTCATCACTAGCCAGGTCTATCATACACCTGAACCAACAACTATGTCATCACTAGCTAGGTCTATCACACACCTGAACCAACAACTATGTCATCACTAGCCAGGTCTATTATACACCTGAACCAACAACTATGTCATCACTAGCCAGGTCTATCATACACCTGAACCAACAATGTCATCACTAGCCAGGTCTATTATACACCTGAACCAACAACTATGTCATCACTAGCCAGGTCTATTATACACCTGAACCCACAACTATGTCATCACTAGCCAGGTCTATTATACACCTGAACCAACAACTATGTCATCACTAGCTAGGTCTATTATACACCTGTACCAACAACTATGTCATCACTAGCCAGGACTATCATACACCTGAACCAACAACTATGTCATCACTAGCCAGGTCTATCATACACATGAACCCACAACTATGTCATCACTAGCCAGGTCTATCATACACCTGAACCCACAACTATGTCATCACTAGCCATGTCTATTATACACCTGAACCAACAACTATGTCATCACTAGCCAGGTCTATTATACACCTGAACCAACAACTATGTCATCACTAGCCAGGTCTATTATAAACCTGTACCAACAACTATGTCATCACTAGCCAGGACTATCATACACCTGAACCAACAACTATGTCATCACTAGCCAGATCTATCATACACCTGAACCAACAACTATGTCATCACTAGCCTGGTCTATCATACACACGAACCCACAACTATGTCATCACTAGCCAGGTCTATCATACACATGAACCCACAACTATGTCATCACTAGCCAGGTCTATCATACACCTGAACCAACAACTATGTCATCACTAGCCAGGTCTATCATACACCTGAACCAACAACTATGTCATCACTAGCCTGGTCTATCATACACCTGAACCAACAACTATGTGTCATCACTAGCCAGGTCTATCATACACCTGAACCAACAACTATATCATCACTAGACAGGTCTATCATACACATGAACAAACAACTATGTCATCGTCTATCATACACATGAACAAACAACTATGTCATCACTAGCCAGGTCTATCATACACCTGAACCAACAACTATGTCATCACTAGCCAGGTCTATCATACACCTGAACCAACAACTATGTGTCATCACTAGCCAGGTCTATCATACACCTGAACCAACAACTATGTCATCACTAGCCTGGTCTATCATACACACGAACCCACAACTATGTCATCACTAGACAGGTCTATCATACACCTGAACCAACAACTATGTCATCACTAGCCAGGTCTATCATACACCTGAACCAACAACTATGTCATCACTAGCCATGTCTATTATACACCTGAACCAACAACTATGTCATCACTAGCCACGTCTATCACACACCTGAACCAACAACTATGTCATCACTAGCCAGGTCTATCATACACCTGAACCAACAACTATGTCATCACTAGCCAGGTCTATCACACACCTGAACCAACAACTATGTCATCACTAGCCAGGTCTATTATACACCTGAACCAACAACTATGTCATCACTAGCCAGGTCTATCATACACCTGAACCAACAACTATGTCATCACTAGCCAGGTCTATCATACACCTGAACCAACAACTATGTCATCACTAGCCAGGTCTATCATACACCTGATCCAACAACTATGTCATCACTAGCCAGGTCTATTATACACCTGAACCAACAACTATGTCATCACTAGCCAGGTCTATCATACACCTGAACCAACAACTATGTCATCACTAGCCTGGTCTATCATACACCTGAAACAACAACTATGTGTCATCACTAGCCAGGTCTATCATACACCTGAACCAACAACTATGTCATCACTAGCCTGGTCTATCATACACCTGAACCAACAACTATGTGTCATCAATAGCCAGGTCTATCACACACCTGAACCAACAACTATGTCATCACTAGCCTGGTCTATCATACACCTGAATCAACAACTATGTCATCACTAGCCAGGTCTATCATACACCTGAACCAACAACTATGTCATCACTAGCCAGGTCTATCATACACCTGTCCACACAACTATGTCATCACTAGCCAGGTCTATCATACACCTGAACCAACAACTATGTGTCATCACTAGCCAGGTCTATCATACACCTGAACCAACAACTATGTCATCACTAGCCTGGTCTATCATACACACGAACCCACAACTATGTCATCACTAGACAGGTCTATAATACACCTGAACCAACAAATATGTCATCACTAGCCAGGTCTATCATACACCTGAACCAACAACTATGTCATCACTAGCCATGTCTATTATACACCTGAACCAACAACTATGTCATCACTAGCCAGGTCTATCACACACCTGAACCAACAACTATGTCATCACTAGCCAGGTCTATCATACACCTGAACCAACAACTATGTCTTCACTAGCCAGGTCTATTATACACCTGAACCAACAACTATGTCATCACTAGCCAGGTCTACCATACACCTGAACCAACAACTATGTCATCACTAGCCAGGTCTATCATACACCTGAACCAACAACTATGTCATCACTAGCCTGGTCTATCATACACCTGAACCAACAACTATGTCATCACTAGCCTGGTCTATCATACACACGAACCCACAACTATGTCATCAATAGCCAGGTCTATCATACACATGAACCCACAACTATGTCATCACTAGCCAGGTCTATCATACACCTGAACCAACAACTATGTCATCACTAGCCAGGTCTATCATACACCTGAACCAACAACTATGTCATCACTAGCCTGGTCTATCATACACCTGAACCAACAACTATGTGTCATCACTAGCCAGGTCTATCACACACCTGAACCAACAACTATGTCATCACTAGACAGGTCTGTCATACACATGAACCAACAACTATGTCATCACTAGCCAGGTCTATCATACACCTGAACCAACAACTATGTCATCACTAGCCAGGTCTATCATACACCTGAACCAACAACTGTGTCATCACTAGCCTGGTCTATCATACACACGAACCCACAAGTATGTCATCACTAGACAGGTCTATCATACACCTGAACCAACAACTATGTCATCACTAGCCAGGTCTATCATACACCTGAACCAACAACTATGTCATCACTAGCCAGGTCTATTATACACCTGAACCAACAACTATGTCATCACTAGCCTGGTCTATCATACACCTGAATCAACAACTATGTCATCACTAGCCAGGTCTATCATACACCTGAACCAACAACTATGTCATCACTAGCCAGGTCTATCATACACCTGTCCACACAACTATGTCATCACTAGCCAGGTCTATCATACACCTGAACCAACAACTATGTGTCATCACTAGCCAGGTCTATCATACACCTGAACCAACAACTATGTCATCACTAGCCTGGTCTATCATACACACGAACCCACAACTATGTCATCACTAGACAGGTCTATAATACACCTGAACCAACAAATATGTCATCACTAGCCAGGTCTATCATACACCTGAACCAACAACTATGTCATCACTAGCCATGTCTATTATACACCTGAACCAACAACTATGTCATCACTAGCCAGGTCTATCACACACCTGAACCAACAACTATGTCATCACTAGCCAGGTCTATCATACACCTGAACCAACAACTATGTCATCACTAGCCAGGTCTATTATACACCTGAACCAACAACTATGTCATCACTAGCCAGGTCTACCATACACCTGAACCAACAACTATGTCATCACTAGCCAGGTCTATCATACACCTGAACCAACAACTATGTCATCACTAGCCTGGTCTATCATACACCTGAACCAACAACTATGTCATCACTAGCCTGGTCTATCATACACACGAACCCACAACTATGTCATCAATAGCCAGGTCTATCATACACATGAACCCACAACTATGTCATCACTAGCCAGGTCTATCATACACCTGAACCAACAACTATGTCATCACTAGCCAGGTCTATCATACACCTGAACCAACAACTATGTCATCACTAGCCTGGTCTATCATACACCTGAACCAACAACTATGTGTCATCACTTGCCAGGTCTATCACACACCTGAACCAACAACTATGTCATCACTAGACAGGTCTGTCATACACATGAACCAACAACTATGTCATCACTAGCCAGGTCTATCATACACCTGAACCAACAACTATGTCATCACTAGCCAGGTCTATCATACACCTGAACCAACAACTGTGTCATCACTAGCCTGGTCTATCATACACACGAACCCACAAGTATGTCATCACTAGACAGGTCTATCATACACCTGAACCAACAACTATGTCATCACTAGCCAGGTCTATCATACACCTGAACCAACAACTATGTCATCACTAGCCAGGTCTATTATACACCTGAACCAACAACTATGTCATCACTAGCCAGGTCTATCACACACCTGAACCAACAACTATGTCATCACTAGCCAGGTCTATCATACACCTGAACCAACAACTATGTCATCACTAGCCAGGTCTATCACACACCTGAACCAACAACTATGTCATCACTAGCCAGGTCTATTATACACCTGAACCAACAACTATGTCATCACTAGCCAGGTCTATCATACACCTGAACCAACAACTATGTCATTACTAGCCAGGTCTATTATACACTTGAACCAACAACTATGTCATCACTAGCCAGGTCTATTATACACCTGAACCAACAACTATGTCATCACTAGCCAGGTCTATTATACACCTGAACCAACAACTATGTCATCACTAGCTAGGTCTATTATACACCTGTACCAACAACTATGTCATCACTAGCCAGGACTATCATACACCTGAACCAACAACTATGTCATCACTAGCCAGGTCTATCATACACATGAACCCACAACTATGTCATCACTAGCCAGGTCTATCATACACCTGAACCAACAACTATGTCATCACTAGCCATGTCTATTATACACCTGAACCAACAACTATGTCATCACTAGCCAGGTCTATTATACACCTGAACCAACAACTATGTCATCACTAGCCAGGTCTATTATAAACCTGTACCAACAACTATGTCATCACTAGCCAGGACTATCATACACCTGAACCAACAACTATGTCATCACTAGCCAGATCTATCATACACCTGAACCAACAACTATGTCATCACTAGCCTGGTCTATCATACACACGAACCCACAACTATGTCATCACTAGCCAGGTCTATCATACACATGAACCCACAACTATGTCATCACTAGCCAGGTCTATCATACACCTGAACCAACAACTATGTCATCACTAGCCAGGTCTATCATACACCTGAACCAACAACTATGTCATCACTAGCCTGGTCTATCATACACCTGAACCAACAACTATGTGTCATCACTAGCCAGGTCTATCATACACCTGAACCAACAACTATATCATCACTAGACAGGTCTATCATACACATGAACAAACAACTATGTCATCACTAGCCAGGTCTATCATACACCTGAACCAACAACTATGTCATCACTAGCCAGGTCTATCATACACCTGAACCAACAACTATGTGTCATCACTAGCCAGGTCTATCATACACCTGAACCAACAACTATGTCATCACTAGCCTGGTCTATCATACACACGAACCCACAACTATGTCATCACTAGACAGGTCTATCATACACCTGAACCAACAACTATGTCATCACTAGCCAGGTCTATCATACACCTGAACCAACAACTATGTCATCACTAGCCATGTCTATTATACACCTGAACCAACAACTATGTCATCACTAGCCACGTCTATCACACACCTGAACCAACAACTATGTCATCACTAGCCAGGTCTATCATACACCTGAACCAACAACTATGTCATCACTAGCCAGGTCTATCACACACCTGAACCAACAACTATGTCATCACTAGCCAGGTCTATTATACACCTGAACCAACAACTATGTCATCACTAGCCAGGTCTATCATACACCTGAACCAACAACTATGTCATCACTAGCCAGGTCTATCATACACCTGAACCAACAACTATGTCATCACTAGCCAGGTCTATCATACACCTGAACCAACAACTATGTCATCACTAGCCAGGTCTATTATACACCTGAACCAACAACTATGTCATCACTAGCCAGGTCTATCATACACCTGAACCAACAACTATGTCATCACTAGCCTGGTCTATCATACACCTGAAACAACAACTATGTGTCATCACTAGCCAGGTCTATCATACACCTGAACCAACAACTATGTCATCACTAGCCTGGTCTATCATACACCTGAACCAACAACTATGTGTCATCAATAGCCAGGTCTATCACACACCTGAATCAACAACTATGTCATCACTAGCCTGGTCTATCATACACCTGAATCAACAACTATGTCATCACTAGCCAGGTCTATCATACACCTGAACCAACAACTATGTCATCACTAGCCAGGTCTATCATACACCTGTCCACACAACTATGTCATCACTAGCCAGGTCTATCATACACCTGAACCAACAACTATGTCATCACTAGCCAGGTCTATCATACACCTGAACCAACAACTATGTCATCACTAGCCAGGTCTATCATACACCTGAACCAACAACTATGTGTCATCACTAGCCAGGTCTATCATACACCTGAACCAACAACTATGTCATCACTAGCCAGGTCTATCATACACCTGAACCAACAACTATGTCATCACTAGCCAGGTCTATCATACACCTGAACCAACAACTATGTCATCACTAGCCAGGTCTATTATACACCTGAACCAACAACTATGTGTCATCACTAGCCAGGTCTATCACACACCTGAACCAACAACTATGTCATCACTAGCCAGGTCTATCATACACCTGAACCAACAACTATGTCATCACTAGCCAGGTCTATCATACACCTGAACCAACAACTATGTCATCACTAGCCAGGTCTATCATACACCTGAACCAACAACTATGTCATCACTAGCCAGGTCTATCATACACCTGAACCAACAACTATGTCATCACTAGCCAGGTCTATCATACACCTGAACCAACAACTATGTCTTCACTAGCCAGGTCTATCATACACCTGAACCAACAACTATGTCATCACTAGCCAGGTCTATCATACACTTGAACCAACAACTATGTCATCACTAGCCAGGTCTATCATACACCTGAACCAACAACTATGTCATCACTAGCCAGGTCTATCATACACCTGAACCAACAACTATATGTCATCACTAGCCAGGTCTATCACACACCTGAACCAACAACTATGTCATCACTAGCCAGGTCTATCATACACCTGAACCAACAACTATGTCATCACTAGCCAGGTCTATCACACACCTGAACCAACAACTATGTCATCACTAGCCAGGTCTATCATACACCTGAACCAACAACTATGTTATCACTAGCCAGGTCTATCACACACCTGAACCAACAACTATGTCATCACTAGCCAGGTCTATCATACACATGAACCAACAACTATGTCATCACTAGCCAGGTCTATCACACCTGAACCAACAACTATGTCATCACCAGCCAGGTCTATTATACACCTGAAACAACAACTATGTCATCACTAGCCAGGTCTATCATACACCTGAACCAACAACTATGTCATCACTAGCCAGGTCTATCACACACCTGAACCAACAACTATGTCATCACTAGCCAGGTCTATTATACACCTGAACCAACAACTATGTCATCACTAGCCAGGTCTATCATACACCTGAACCAACAACTATGTCATCACTAGCCAGGTCTATCATACACCTGAACCAACAACTATGTCATCACTAGCCTGGTCTATCATACACCTGAACCAACAACTATGTGTCATCACTAGCCAGGTCTATCATACACCTGAACCAACAACTATATCATCACTAGACAGGTCTATCATACACATGAACAAACAACTATGTCATTACTAGCCAGGTCTATTATACACTTGAACCAACAACTATGTCATCACTAGCCAGGTCTATTATACACCTGAACCAACAACTATGTCATCACTAGCCAGGTCTATTATACACCTGAACCAACAACTATGTCATCACTAGCTAGGTCTATTATACACCTGAACCAACAACTATGTCATCACTAGCCAGGTCTATCACACACCTGAACCAACAACTATGTCATCACTAGCCAGGTCTATTATACACCTGAACCAACAACTATGTCATCACTAGCCAGGTCTATCACACACCTGAACCAACAACTATGTCATCACTAGCCAGGTCTATCATACACCTGAACCAACAACTATGTCATCACTAGCCTGGTCTATCATACACCTGAACCAACAACTATGTGTCATCACTAGCCAGGTCTATCATACACCTGAACCAACAACTATATCATCACTAGACAGGTCTATCATACACATGAACAAACAACTATGTCATTACTAGCCAGGTCTATTATACACTTGAACCAACAACTATGTCATCACTAGCCAGGTCTATTATACACCTGAACCAACAACTATGTCATCACTAGCCAGGTCTATTATACACCTGAACCAACAACTATGTCATCACTAGCCAGGTCTATTATACACCTGAACCAACAACTATGTCATCACTAGCTAGGTCTATTATACACCTGTACCAACAACTATGTCATCACTAGCCAGGACTATCATACACCTGAACCAACAACTATGTCATCACTAGCCAGGTCTATCATACACATGAACCCACAACTATGTCATCACTAGCCAGGTCTATCATACACCTGAACCAACAACTATGTCATCACTAGCCATGTCTATTATACACCTGAACCAACAACTATGTCATCACTAGCCAGGTCTATTATACACCTGAACCAACAACTATGTCATCACTAGCCAGGTCTATTATAAACCTGTACCAACAACTATGTCATCACTAGCCAGGACTATCATACACCTGAACCAACAACTATGTCATCACTAGCCAGATCTATCATACACCTGAACCAACAACTATGTCATCACTAGCCTGGTCTATCATACACACGAACCCACAACTATGTCATCACTAGCCAGGTCTATCATACACATGAACCCACAACTATGTCATCACTAGCCAGGTCTATCATACACCTGAACCAACAACTATGTCATCACTAGCCAGGTCTATCATACACCTGAACCAACAACTATGTCATCACTAGCCTGGTCTATCATACACCTGAACCAACAACTATGTGTCATCACTAGCCAGGTCTATCATACACCTGAACCAACAACTATATCATCACTAGACAGGTCTATCATACACATGAACAAACAACTATGTCATCACTAGCCAGGTCTATCATACACCTGAACCAACAACTATGTCATCACTAGCCAGGTCTATCATACACCTGAACCAACAACTATGTGTCATCACTAGCCAGGTCTATCATACACCTGAACCAACAACTATGTCATCACTAGCCTGGTCTATCATACACACGAACCCACAACTATGTCATCACTAGACAGGTCTATCATACACCTGAACCAACAACTATGTCATCACTAGCCAGGTCTATCATACACCTGAACCAACAACTATGTCATCACTAGCCATGTCTATTATACACCTGAACCAACAACTATGTCATCACTAGCCACGTCTATCACACACCTGAACCAACAACTATGTCATCACTAGCCAGGTCTATCATACACCTGAACCAACAACTATGTCATCACTAGCCAGGTCTATCACACACCTGAACCAACAACTATGTCATCACTAGCCAGGTCTATTATACACCTGAACCAACAACTATGTCATCACTAGCCAGGTCTATCATACACCTGAACCAACAACTATGTCATCACTAGCCAGGTCTATCATACACCTGAACCAACAACTATGTCATCACTAGCCAGGTCTATCATACACCTGAACCAACAACTATGTCATCACTAGCCAGGTCTATTATACACCTGAACCAACAACTATGTCATCACTAGCCAGGTCTATCATACACCTGAACCAACAACTATGTCATCACTAGCCTGGTCTATCATACACCTGAAACAACAACTATGTGTCATCACTAGCCAGGTCTATCATACACCTGAACCAACAACTATGTCATCACTAGCCTGGTCTATCATACACCTGAACCAACAACTATGTGTCATCAATAGCCAGGTCTATCACACACCTGAATCAACAACTATGTCATCACTAGCCTGGTCTATCATACACCTGAATCAACAACTATGTCATCACTAGCCAGGTCTATCATACACCTGAACCAACAACTATGTCATCACTAGCCAGGTCTATCATACACCTGTCCACACAACTATGTCATCACTAGCCAGGTCTATCATACACCTGAACCAACAACTATGTCATCACTAGCCAGGTCTATCATACACCTGAACCAACAACTATGTCATCACTAGCCAGGTCTATCATACACCTGAACCAACAACTATGTGTCATCACTAGCCAGGTCTATCATACACCTGAACCAACAACTATGTCATCACTAGCCAGGTCTATCATACACCTGAACCAACAACTATGTCATCACTAGCCAGGTCTATCATACACCTGAACCAACAACTATGTCATCACTAGCCAGGTCTATTATACACCTGAACCAACAACTATGTGTCATCACTAGCCAGGTCTATCACACACCTGAACCAACAACTATGTCATCACTAGCCAGGTCTATCATACACCTGAACCAACAACTATGTCATCACTAGCCAGGTCTATCATACACCTGAACCAACAACTATGTCATCACTAGCCAGGTCTATCATACACCTGAACCAACAACTATGTCATCACTAGCCAGGTCTATCATACACCTGAACCAACAACTATGTCATCACTAGCCAGGTCTATCATACACCTGAACCAACAACTATGTCTTCACTAGCCAGGTCTATCATACACCTGAACCAACAACTATGTCATCACTAGCCAGGTCTATCATACACTTGAACCAACAACTATGTCATCACTAGCCAGGTCTATCATACACCTGAACCAACAACTATGTCATCACTAGCCAGGTCTATCATACACCTGAACCAACAACTATATGTCATCACTAGCCAGGTCTATCACACACCTGAACCAACAACTATGTCATCACTAGCCAGGTCTATCATACACCTGAACCAACAACTATGTCATCACTAGCCAGGTCTATCACACACCTGAACCAACAACTATGTCATCACTAGCCAGGTCTATCATACACCTGAACCAACAACTATGTTATCACTAGCCAGGTCTATCACACACCTGAACCAACAACTATGTCATCACTAGCCAGGTCTATCATACACATGAACCAACAACTATGTCATCACTAGCCAGGTCTATCACACCTGAACCAACAACTATGTCATCACCAGCCAGGTCTATTATACACCTGAAACAACAACTATGTCATCACTAGCCAGGTCTATCATACACCTGAACCAACAACTATGTCATCACTAGCCAGGTCTATCACACACCTGAACCAACAACTATGTCATCACTAGCCAGGTCTATTATACACCTGAACCAACAACTATGTCATCACTAGCCAGGTCTATCATACACCTGAACCAACAACTATGTCATCACTAGCCAGGTCTATCATACACCTGAACCAACAACTATGTCATCACTAGCCTGGTCTATCATACACCTGAACCAACAACTATGTGTCATCACTAGCCAGGTCTATCATACACCTGAACCAACAACTATATCATCACTAGACAGGTCTATCATACACATGAACAAACAACTATGTCATCACTAGCCAGGTCTATCATACACCTGAACCAACAACTATGTCATCACTAGCCAGGTCTATCATACACCTGAACCAACAACTATGTGTCATCACTAGCCAGGTCTATCATACACCTGAACCAACAACTATGTCATCACTAGCCTGGTCTATCATACACACGAACCCACAACTATGTCATCACTAGACAGGTCTATCATACACCTGAATCAACAACTATGTCATCACTAGCCAGGTCTATCATACACCTGAACCAACAACTATGTCATCACTAGCCATGTCTATTATACACCTGAACCAACAACTATGTCATCACTAGCCACATCTATCACACACCTGAACCAACAACTATGTCATCACTAGCCAGGTCTATCACACACCTGAACCAACAACTATGTCATCACTAGCCAGGTCTATCACACACCTGAACCAACAACTATGTCATCACTAGCCAGGTCTATCATACACCTGAACCAACAACTATGTCATCACTAGCCAGGTCTATCATACACCTGAACCAACAACTATGTCATCACTAGCCAGGTCTATCATACACCTGAACCAACAACTATGTCATCACTAGCCAGGTCTATCATACACCTGAACCAACAACTATGTCATCACTAGCCAGGTCTATTATACACCTGAACCAACAACTATGTCATCACTAGCCAGGTCTATCATACACCTGAACCAACAACTATGTCATCACTAGCCTGGTCTATCATACACCTGAAACAACAACTATGTGTCATCACTAGCCAGGTCTATCATACACCTGAACCAACAACTATGTCATCACTAGCCTGGTCTATCATACACCTGAACCAACAACTATGTGTCATCAATAGCCAGGTCTATCACACACCTGAATCAACAACTATGTCATCACTAGCCTGGTCTATCATACACCTGAATCAACAACTATGTCATCACTAGCCAGGTCTATCATACACCTGAACCAACAACTATGTCATCACTAGCCAGGTCTATCATACACCTGTCCACACAACTATGTCATCACTAGCCAGGTCTATCATACACCTGAACCAACAACTATGTCATCACTAGCCAGGTCTATCATACACCTGAACCAACAACTATGTCATCACTAGCCAGGTCTATCATACACCTGAACCAACAACTATGTGTCATCACTAGCCAGGTCTATCATACACCTGAACCAACAACTATGTCATCACTAGCCAGGTCTATCATACACCTGAACCAACAACTATGTCATCACTAGCCAGGTCTATCATACACCTGAACCAACAACTATGTCATCACTAGCCAGGTCTATTATACACCTGAACCAACAACTATGTGTCATCACTAGCCAGGTCTATCACACACCTGAACCAACAACTATGTCATCACTAGCCAGGTCTATCATACACCTGAACCAACAACTATGTCATCACTAGCCAGGTCTATCATACACCTGAACCAACAACTATGTCATCACTAGCCAGGTCTATCATACACCTGAACCAACAACTATGTCATCACTAGCCAGGTCTATCATACACCTGAACCAACAACTATGTCATCACTAGCCAGGTCTATCATACACCTGAACCAACAACTATGTCTTCACTAGCCAGGTCTATCATACACCTGAACCAACAACTATGTCATCACTAGCCAGGTCTATCATACACCTGAACCAACAACTATGTCATCACTAGCCAGGTCTATCATACACCTGAACCAACAACTATGTCATCACTAGCCAGGTCTATCATACACCTGAACCAACAACTATATGTCATCACTAGCCAGGTCTATCACACACCTGAACCAACAACTATGTCATCACTAGCCAGGTCTATCATACACCTGAACCAACAACTATGTCATCACTAGCCAGGTCTATCACACACCTGAACCAACAACTATGTCATCACTAGCCAGGTCTATCATACACCTGAACCAACAACTATGTCATCACTAGCCAGGTCTATCACACACCTGAACCAACAACTATGTCATCACTAGCCAGGTCTATCATACACCTGAACCAACAACTATGTCATCACTAGCCAGGTCTATCACACCTGAACCAACAACTATGTCATCACCAGCCAGGTCTATTATACACCTGAACCAACAACTATGTCATCACTAGCCAGGTCTATCATACACCTGAACCAATAACTATGTCATCACTAGCCAGGTCTATCACACACCTGAACCAACAACTATGTCATCACTAGCCAGGTCTATTATACACCTGAACCAACAACTATGTCATCACTAGCCAGGTCTATCATACACCTGAACCAACAACTATGTCATCACTAGCCAGGTCTATCATACACCTGAACCAACAACTATGTGTCATCACTAGCCAGGTCTATCATACACCTGAACCAACAACTATGTCATCACTAGCCAGGTCTATCACACACCTGAACCAACAACTATGTCATCACTAGCCAGGTCTATTATACACCTGAACCAACAACTATGTCATCACTAGCCAGGTCTATCATACACCTGAACCAACAACTATTGTCAAGGTCTCACATCCGAGGTTGCGACGCGTTGTCTGTACCAACGCCAGACAACATAACAACACGCAACCCTGAGTGATGTTAAACACTGCAGAGGGAATGCGGCGTCTTCGACGACGCCCGTATAAGCAACCAAGCACAGCAATTGAGCGACGCTTAAACGACCGCTGATCAGCAGTACACCCCGTGAACCTGGCAGGGGTCACACCAGCTGACGTGAGCGCCGTGTAGCGTGTAGAACGCCAAGGCTGGCAGACGGGCTTAGGTGTTTCAATGGACATGGTCGCATGAGTCTGCGAGTGGTGTTTGAATCTGCATTGAGAGCTAGCCTGTATGACAGTGGGAGACTGGTTCGAACGCTTGAATAGTTTGACTTGTAAGTGAGAGGTTTATTAATTGCATGTATCTTTATGTATTGTATTGATATTGTTCATGCCGTAATGATTGCTATGGATTGTCATTGCGCGATGTTTGTGCAATAATAAATGCAGCGCGTAAATAAAGCTTGTGAATAATAGTTTCGGATAGTCACTTCGTGTGATTTGATAGTTTGATATTGCTTCACACTTGCCAGAAAACGAGCTACTTATCTTGCTCTATGCAAGACTCTGACAAGTGCGAACGTGGGGGCTCGTCTGGGTTTTGAACTAAATGCGAACTTGTAGATTTTTTTTGTCCGAGTTTGAAGCGAATGTGAAAATGCCGATAGAAGTGCGCAAGTCATAGATTAAGGTAAAGTAACGATTAAATAGTGTTGATTTCATTAAATTATAAGTGTGAAGATATTATTTGAAGCCAACCGAGGCGTCTTCAGACTTATCGCTAAATTCAACAAATTTTGTACCTAAAATCCAAAATGGCGGCCGTGCCCTTGAATGTCAGTGAGTAGGGTTAGTGTGAGCGTGAAAGTTGTTGATTGTGGTAACGACTAACAATAATACTTGACAGCATACAAACCTTTACAGACTTCAGTGACATTACACACACCATACCTTTACAAACGTTCTAATTTCGTTTAGTTTAAAAAGTACAGGTTTTTTGTGTCAACGTTACCTGAGCCTGGTGAACTTCAAAAATTTTTTGTGCGTCAACCCGAAAGACGTTCCAGTGTGATTTCGAGCACCACTGAACAGCACATTGCCCAAGGATTACTTGAGTATAAAAAAATTTTTTCATTCTTCTTTATACTTTCGTTAGTCTGGCTTTAAACATCAACTGTGCTAAAAATATTTGTAAATTATTAACATCATAAGTAATTTTGTTTATATTTATTTCATCATACGTATTGTTCATCATGTCTTCTTTAAACGATTTCATTGAAATGGGTTTAAAAATGAATATGTCTGGGGAGGGGTTGAGAGCATGGAGTGAAAGTAAATATGCAGAATATCTCTTGAAACAGGAGCAAATTAGGGAGCGAGATGAGAGAGCGGCCGAAAGGGCGTTAAAAATTAAAGAGGCAGAATCAGAAGCTGCTCTAAAGGAATCAGAAGCTGCTTTAAAGCTTCAACAGGCACAATCAGAAGCTGCTTTAAAGCTTCAACAGGCACAATCAGAAGCTGCTCTAAAACAGTCAGAAGCTGCAGTGAGGCAAGCTGAGATCTTAGCCCAAAGTAAGAGAGAAGAGTTAGAAACACAACTGAAAATTGAACAGCTAAAAGCTGAATCTTCTAAAGATAAAGCTAATAGAGAAGCAGACAAAGATCAACCTCACAAGAAATACCAAGGTCCGATCAAAAGTTACAACACAGGTGATTGTATAGCAGCATTCACCCAAAATTTTGAATTTGTCATGGATCATTACAAAATTCCAAAACCTGAATGGGGGATAGTATATGTAAGAAGTCTTTCTGGGGAACCTCTTAAAGTCATAGAGTCGATCCCAAATGACCTGAAAGAAGATTATCTGTACATTAAATCTAAAATTATGTCACATTTTCTACTGGATGAATCAGGTTATAGAGAACAGTTTAGGAAGTTGTCTCCTAAGCCAACACACACGTTCTCTGATTACATCTCAGAAATTCAAAATATTTTTTCTAAATGGCTGTCAGCAGCCAAAGTAAATGGAAGTTATGACAAATTAGTTGATCTTATGTTGAGAGATAAGATTATCGCATCTCTCCCACCCCCCTTTTCTAAATTTTTTGTTGGAATGTCAGTGTGAAAGTGTCCAACAGATTGAAAGTCGTGGCTCTGGTTATTTTTCAGCCAATAAGCAATGTTTCTCTAGTAGTCTGACTAGCACAGACTTTGTAGCAGCAGCTACATACGGCAAACATCAGGCAGGGTCAAATAACGAACAAAGACCTTATAAACAAGCTGCAGAGAAATTGTATCAGTGCAAATATTGCCACTATTTACACAATGAGAATGATATGTGCGACCAACATCCTGGGTACACTGCTTACTTGCATAATTACATTTCTAAGCAAGATAAAGAAAGGAAGAACTACAGAAAAGTTACCAAATGTTATCTTTGTAAAGCTTATGGTCACTGGCGTAAGATTGTAAAGGCAGGTCAATGACCAGAAAGGCTAATGCAGCCATGTTTGACAATTCTTCTTCAGAAGATGAAAGTGTACAAGATCACCCAGTAAACTCAGCACATTCCATTGAGGTGTTCCATCATGAAAAATGTACCATTTGTGATCAATTTCATGAGGATGGCGTGTTAACATGCGGCCATTCTATACCTGTTACCAGTGAGGAGGCCAATTCTGTAGTAAACTCCAAAGGTAAACTAAACATCCACCAGGGGTATGTTAATGGTAGAGCTGCCACAGTTTTACGTGATAGCGGGAGTACTTTCATTGGTGTAAAGAGAGATTATATTTTACCATCACAATATATTGGTAAATATGTCACATGCAGGACATTCTCAGGGAACATAGAGAAATATCCACTTGCATGGGCATATATAACTACACCATTCCTTACAGGAAAGGTTAAATGCACAGCATTAACCAATCCTTGCTGCGATATTATCATTGGAAACCTTCCTGAAGTGAATGACATACCACATGACAGTATTACATCAACTATCATTTGTAATATTGATACTACCATTTCACCTTCATCACCAATCACCATTCATGATGTATTACCACCTGTAAATGAATGTACAAATACCAACCTGGCTATGCCAGAACATACATGTAATTGTGTGAATGTAACATCAATGTGTGATGAGAATGATCGTTGTAATGTAGTAAATGCAGTAACTAGATCTACCGCACAGATGCAAGATCGAATCGATCTGACAGAGGCTTTACAAAGAGTAAGTCCAGTTGTAACATCTCCTGAGACAACTAGGGAGACGTTTATAACATCTCAGAAAGCCGATCGATCTCTGCAAAAGTATTTTAAACTTGTAGGCCAAAAGCCAAGAGTAGCAAAGAATGCTCAATGGTACTTTGCTCTGAAGAACGGAATTCTAACACGGTACTACACCAAAGGTTCCAGCACTATAGAACAAACAGTGCTACCGTTAGAAAACCGCAAGCAAGCATTGAATCTAGCTCATGACATACCCTTTGCAGGACACATGGCGTATGCTAAAACTAGAGCAAGGTTACTTACTCAATTTTATTGGTCAAAGTTTTGCAGCGATACCAAACAGTATTGCAGATCGTGTGACATCTGTCAAAAGCTTGTCAAAAAGGGTAAACACCCAAAAGCTGAATTGCAAATTACTGATTTGGCTAGTAGACCGTTTGAAAAGATCTCGGTCGATATAGTTGGTCCTCTGAACCATGTAACATCTAAAGGTAATAGGTACATTGTAACACTCATTGATCTATGTACTCGTTGGCCGGAAGCGATTCCACTGAAGAATATAACTTCCAAAGACATCATGGAAGTGTTCTTTCATATTTTTGCGAGGGTAGGATTCCCTGATACCATCCTTTCAGATCGGGGTAGCCAGTTTATTTCCTCAGCTACACAAGCCTTTACCAAAATGTTGGGTGTTAAACAATGCTTCAACAGCCCATACCACCCACATTCGACCGGTATCGTAGAAAAGATTAACGGCGATATGAAATATATGCTCTCTAAGGTAACCCAAGAACACCCTGAAGATTGGGATACTTATCTGCCTGCAATTTTGTTTGCGTATAGGGAAGTGCCCCATTCCAGCACTGGGTTCTCACCATTCGAAATGTTATATGGTGCACAACCACGCGGCCCATTATCTCTGTATGAATCTATGTTGACTGAAAGTACAACTTTGCCTATACCCATTTCACCATATGAACATGTAACATCATTGCGTGATAGAATTATGAAATCATGTGTGTTAGCTAAAGAAGCTCTCCAAAAATCAGGAGCTATTTACCGACAATATGCTAACAGAGGAAATAGAACTATTACACTGACGCCAGGACAGGACGTTCTTCTTCTGTTGCCAAGTGATAGACATCTCCTAACTGACTCATGGCAAGGACCGTTCAAAGTACTATGACAAATTTCAACGGTAGATTACGAGATTGCAGTTAGGGACAAACATAAAATTTTCCATATTAACATGCTCAAACCATATCACCACAGGCAAGACGAACAAGTAGAGACTGCAGCAAGCACCACCATAGTGGACCAGACGGACGACAACGACACTGACGAGATACCGACACCAGTTCTTGACACGACAACCAACTTACAGAACATTAAGGTAAATCCTAAACTGATGCAGACACAAACTGACAGTTGCAGACAACTGATACAAGAGTACAGGACGATCTTTTCTGACAGCCCAGGACAGACAGATTTAGTGCAGCACCAAACCATCTTGACATCTGACATTCCTATTAAGTGTAGACCATATTCCATCCCTATACACTATAAAGAAAAACTTCATCAAGAAATCATTGATTTAGAAGCAAATCATATCATTCGACGTTCACAATCTCATTTCTGTTCACCAATAGTTTTAGTACGGAAAAAGGACAAAACTATTAGACTTTGTGTGGACTGTCGTAAACTCAACAGCATTACACAGTTGGATTTAGAACCAATGAGCAACTGTGAAGACATCTTGACTGAACTATCTGACTCACGTTATTTTACTAAACTTGACATGACAAAAGGCTACTGGCAGATAGCTGTACATCCTGATAGTATACATCTGACTGCATTTGCCACACCGTGGGGTTTATACGAATGGTGTAAACTACCTTTCGGATTAGTCAATGCACCAGCTACCTTCGTCAGAATGACATGAATTCTTTTGACTGACATTGCTAACATCATTTGGTACATGGACCACATTTGCATACACACAAAGGACATGACAGAACACATAACAGCACTACAGCAGACATTTGACAGGATTAGACATCATGGACTGACTGTAAAACCTTCCAAAGTTGATATAGCCTTTCAGGAAATTTCATTTTTGGGTTATAAGATCTGAAAGGGCTTTATATCAACTGACGATAACATCATGTCCAGAATTTTGAAATTGTCGCTTCCGACAACTAAGAAACAGTTGCGAAGTGTGTTAGGTCTTTTAAACTATTATAGACAGTTTATTCCTCATTTTGCAGAATTGACCAAATGTTTCACTGATCTACTAACAAATAAACACCCCAATGTGATTGTAAACAGTGAATGTTTAAGGCCAGCATTTACGAAGATTCTTTCATATTTTTCTAAATCACCTATTCTGAAATTGCCAAATTTGAATATTACTTTTAGATTAAGATGTGATGCGAGCTCCATAGCCATTGGAGGTGTGCTTCTCCAAGAACACGACCAAATCTTGTACCCAGTATACTACGTCTCTCGAAAACTGAACACCAGCGAACAAAATTATAGTACACCGGAACTCGAGGCTCTTGCCATGGTATTTTCGGTACGTAAACTTTCTAGATTTTTGTTAGGCAAACATTTCATTATTGAAACAGATAATAGTCCGCTGACAATTGTTACCAGAGGAACGCCAAGTAACAGCAAGGTGGCAAGATGGTCCCTTCTTCTGCAGGACTATAGCTATGAAATTAACCATATAAAGGGTTCACAAAACTGTCTTGCAGATCTTTTGTCGAGATGTCCATGCGACGAACCTAATACCCTTCAACACCAGAGCACAGTGCAGAGGGTGTATAAAACTGCAACGTAGATAGTGCTCAGTACCACAGCCAATTGTGACAATGTGTCAGTAACGCTGTGTACACCAATGTGATGGGGTAGATTATATCTCCCAATGTATATAACTTATGTACATATTTGGATTCTTATTAATATCATGTGAATGAATGCGTGTATAATTGTGAGATATGTGAAAGAATGGAATCAGTATTATGTAAACTAATGTGTTGTATAACTGTGAGAGATGAGAAAGAATGTAATTATAATTGTAAATACATAAATATTGTAACAACCAGACACTACAGAGAAGTGTCACTGGACAACACTACAGGAACTTACCAAGCCACTACAACGTGATGTAATCCTGAAGGTATCCAGACCGATGTGTCCAAGACGTTTTAACAAGGTACGAAAGATGACTGCGACAGTACAATCTGAGCAGAAGGCGGAAGAAATGATTCAACAGCTGATAGTAACAACTCAATCAATCAATCATGTGCCATGCCGGAAAGCGTGGGCGGTCATGACTCGCCATTTCACTCGATCACCAGTGTCGTGGATCAGCTCAGTGTTCTTGTCTCGTCCATGCCATGTGGCCAAGCCATCCAGGTATTTTCCTCTCGGTCTTCCTCTTGGTCTGTTCCCCTCGATCTTGCCAGTTGTCACTAAGTTCTCCAACCCATTTCTTCTCATAACATGTCCAAAAAATTTTGACTGTCTACGTCTAATTTCTCTAATCAGTCTACGATGTTCATTTGTCTCCTGTAGTACTTGGTCATTGGTTTTTCTGTCTGTCCATGGTATTCTTTGCATTTTCCTCAGAAACCACATTTCTGCAGCCATCAGATGCTTTTCAGCTTGACTGCTCATTGTCCAAGTTTCACAGCCATACAAAAGAACAGGCTCTATGTATCCCCTCAACACTCTTTTTCTCGTTTCAAATGACATCTTTTTATTGGTCAGAATGTTTTTCATCTTGCTAAAGGCTACTTTCGCCATGGCGATTCTTGTTCTAATCTCTTCAAGGCATCTCCCATCAGATGTTATAACTGTTCCAAGATAATTGTACCGATTCACTTGTTGAAGAATATTTCCATTTACTCGTATATTACATTGTGGCACTTCTTCCTTCCTACTGACGACCATAACCTGAGTCTTTTTACAATTTAATTCTAACCCCAGTTGCTCACTGTGTACAACAACCGCATCTACTAATTGTTGCAGGTCCTGCGCATTGTCTGCAATTAATACTGTATCATCTGCATATCTAATGTTATTGATGTTTCGTCCTCCAATGCTGATTCCATTTATATCCTCTAGATTTCTGAAAATATTTTCACTGTACAGGGAAAAAAGATCTGGAGACATCACACATCCCTGCCTAACACCTCTCTTAATTGGCTGATACTGTCCCACTTCATTATCAATCCTTATTGCAGCTTGTTGTTTCCAATATATGCTTTTTATAAGTCTAATGTCTTTCCCATCAATTTGTAGATCTGCAAGCATATCCACCATGCTGACATGTCTAATGCTATCAAAAGCCTTTGTATAGTCAATAAAGCAAAGATGTATATCCTTGTTTACTTCTATAGCACGTTCAATAACTGTTCGCAGCATATACACAGCATTTACTGTACCCTTTCCTTCTACAAACCCACATTGTTCTTCCCCTATTTCAGGTTGTATCTTCTTCCTCATTCTTTGCATGATAATTCTTAGCAAAATCTTTGTGATGTGACTCATTATACTAATTGTTCTATGTTGATCACATTCCAAGGTTCCTGATTTCTTTGGGATTGCAATAAATATAGAGTTACATAATTCAGGAGGTATATCTCCAGTATCATATAATGTGTTCTGCAGTCTGGTGACTTGATCTATTCCAAATTCTTCTAAAGCTTTAATCATTTCTGTTGTGATGTTATCTGCACCGGGGGCCTTGCCAGCTTTCATATGCTTAAGAACATTTCGAACCTCCATCTCCAAAATTGGCGGTCCTTCATTATTAAATCTAATATCATACTGTTCGTCTCTGTTATCATCATAAAGGTGTTTCACATAATCTGTCCATACCTGTAGAATCTGGTCTTTTTCTATTATGATTTTGCCATCTTCAGTTTTTAGACACCCTGTTGATGTACTTGTTCTTTTATTAGTAAGTTCCTGAATTCGTTTGTGCACTAATTTGGTATTTTGACTGTTGTGTTGGCTTTCAATTTCTAAGCACTTTTCCTCAAGCCATGCTTCTTTTGCCTCCTTACATAATGTTCTGACTTGTCTGTGAATTTCTTCATATTTGACAGAATTATTTTTGTTGAGTCTTCTTGTTTCCATGAGGTGTAAAATTTCTTCAGTCATCCATTTCTTACGACCCACCTTCTTTAATTTTGGAATAGTTGTTTCTGCAGCCACATTGATTGAATTCTTAAACGTTTCCCATCCACATCCTGGAATAGGATCTCTAGATCAGACAACATTTCGAATCTGTTCTGTACTTCTATATTGAATTTGTATATTGAATTTCTATATTGAATTAACAACTACTACTCCGTTTATATAATATCCATCCAGAACGGACTAATGTCGTGTGAATGACACCGCAACACATGTGTAAAATAGTACAGCTGTATACTTCCGAGTATTTTTTGCATATTAATTTAAAAGTTAGCAGACTACGCTAAAAAGTCTATAAATGTATGCCGATTGTATTAAAATGTGATTTAAAATATGTCCATATACGGAATTGTATATGTCGATTTTTATAATATGTAATCTCAGCATCGTAACTTGATTGCTTCTTTACAAACGTGACTTTTTGTGCACATTTGTCAATAAGTATCAAAGTATGACACTAAGAAATAAATTTACAGTGGTAATTTATGTCTTGTAAACGACGATAAATTATTGTCCCAAAATTTTGTGTATAACAACCAGGGGACATTACTCTAAACTCTTGGTGATATGTAAATATGTATTGTAACCATTAACATGTGTGCTTGATAGATAACATGTCAATGTGATGTCGTTTAGATATGGACAGTATATTGCCAAAACTGTTGACCTTCATTAGAAACTCTAAACAGAAGTCTGATGATGGAGCTATCTCAGAGGGAGATGCTCACGGCTTGACCTGATGATTTTAATATTTTTGTTCTTGGTTGTGAGGTAGGGGCCAGTTTAGCCGATACCTACCGGACTAGCTGTGTCACAGCGAGGTAATGCCCATTAAATAGATTGTACTTGACTGTTGTACTTCATAGTGCAACACAATTGTTGTATACATATTGTTTACTAGTCACCTGTATATAATTATAATAACTATTAAGGTATAATGTTCGACTTTGACAGGTTTAATAACACCTATAATAACACGCAAGACTCTGACATCACTAGCCTGGTCTATCATACACCTGAATCAACAACTATGTGTCATCACTAGCCAGGTCTATCATACACCTGAACCAACAACTATGTCATCACTAGCCAGGTCTATCATACACCTGAACCAACAACTGCCATCACTAACCAGGTCTATCATACACCTGAACCAACAACTATGTCATCACTAGCGAGGTCTATCATACACCTCCTGAATGGTCTCGAGGTATGGTGTCCACCTCGAGTGTTTGTGCTCCCAGGTTCAAGCCCCGGTGAGGGACGGGATTTTTTCACGTGGACTTCTACTAACCAAGTTTCCCCTGGTCTCTGGGTAGTAAGATCAGATGCCCATGTGTATAGTTGCACACGTAAAAAATCCCTTGGCAGTTGTAAATCGATAAAGAGTAGCCTAAAGGTGCTGCCCGGGCAACATTTTGAGTTAAAAATCTACCCAAAGTATTTCAGGATCCTCGCTGTGCTATGGAGTTCATGCATTGTGCTGAGATTCTCCGTACTCAGGCTTGAGGTAGGAGTAGGACAGAGCACTTATGGGTTATACCCGTGTGCCGTGATGTTGATCCGATAACTAAACTAAACTAAACAAAAACAAACATGACACTTCAATGATAAACTTAACACTGGCAATGAGATCAGTAACACAAAATAATGAAACAACAACTGTAATAAGCATAGAGCTACTTTTCATAATGGTAAAAGATCATACAATATTCACTATATTCGCTAAACATGAGAAAATTACACACAAGTCAGTAGATACACAGTTCATTTTAATCATTTGACAAATCACAATTGATTGAAAGACGCAAGTAATTATTATCTGTATTAAATATCCGTGATGTCTTCTGTTTCTTCTCCTCCATCTCCTGTTACTTTTGTTGCTTCTCCTTCTTCTGTAGCTTCCTTTTCATGTTACTTTTCCTGTTTATAATGACCAGAGCAGTCAGTGACTACCACAGCCAGCAGCATCCAGCAGGACAACAACAAAGTCTGCCCATGTCTGCCTCCAGCACCGCCCACTGACAGACATACTGGCTCATTCCATGTATGAAGTCTGTCACTGTCACCACAACATTCATATTCACCAGAAACTGACATTCCGTCACTACAAGCTGACACTGTCAATGTTGTCACCACAAGCTGACACTGTCAATGTTGTCACCACAAGCTGACACTGTCAATGTTGTCACCACAAGCTGACACTGTCAATGTTGTCACCACAAGCTGACAATGTCAATGTTGTCACCACAAGCTGACCTGTCAATGCTTCCACTACAAACTGACATTCTGTCACCACAAGCTGACACTGTCAATGTTGTCACCACAAGCTGACAATGTCAATGTTGTCACCACAAGCTGACAATGTCAATGCTTCCACTACAAACTGACATTCCGTCACTACAAGCTGACCTGTCAATGCTGACATGACAAGCTGACAATGTCAATGTTGTCACCACAAGCTGACCTGTCAATGCTTCCACTACAAACTGACATTCTGTCACGACAAGCTGACCTGTCAATGCTGACACCACAAGCTGATATTCTGTTAACAATGGCATAACAAGTGAACATTCTGTCATTACTGCCACCAAAAGCTGACGGAGAAGCTGACTGACAGAGACTTGAGGTAATGCCAGTACCCTGGAGGGATGTACAGCATGTCTCCTGGAGTCAGGACATACTCCAGACCTGGGCTGGAGGCAAACTTGGGGAACTGGCTCAGGTCAGGGCAATCCAGATCAACCTGGCTGGTGTTGTGTAGCAGACGTGACGGGTAGGGATATAAACTGTCTGTGTGGTCATGCGAGTAAAGTCTGACATACTTCCTGCCCATCACCTGCGCAAAATAAAAGAGAAACTTCAATACATGACAGGGGAACATATAAATTAGCATAAGACATACAACATCTTGGAACATTCATACTATAACAGATATACAACATAATGGAACATTCATACTATAACAGATATACAACATAATGAAACATTCATACTATAACAGATATACACCACAATGGCACATTCATACTATAACAGATATACACCACAATGGAACATTCATACTATAACAGATATACAACATAATGGAACATTCATACTATACTGTTTATAAAAAAAACGCAACATTTTTGGTGTTACTTTTATAAAAGATATTCACTGATTGATTGATTGACTGATTTAAGAACCGACATTACAGCATTTAGGGCATTCCCATAAGCGCTTCGTCCCCATCCTCAGAAGCCAGCGAAGAGTTCCAACCCCAATAGTACCAGTAGCAATCTGATTATATGTGCGTCTCACCTTTCCTCTAAGCATCGAGCATCGGCCAGATCCCCTCATCACTCCACGCTGTCGCATTCTTGCCAGACCATGGTGATCCATTTGCTCCTCCGTGGTGTACACGTGCTCCCACAAGGCCGCAACCACGTCTGCCTTATCATGCACCAATACTCCGCCTTGTTTTGCAGAGCCAGCCAATCTGTCTGCCTGTTCATTCCCCCAGCACACCAGCATGCCCCGGAGAAAAGATCCAGATGATGCTTGCCACCCGTGGCTTCCGAAGCGAAGCAAACCACTCGGCACGAAGCTTGCCTGTCCTATCGACTGTGCCAGTCTGGTCAATAACTGCTCGTGGTTACCTGAATTGTACTCACCTCATGATTTGTGAGGTCATGAAAGAGGTCAAGGTCAAAACAACATTTTTGACAACACGTGATAGGTTCATGATAATCCTGTGAAACTTACTGAACACAAAACTCTCTGACAAAATTATTGAATGCCTTTAAAAGATGGATGCTCCTGAATAAATTCAGTTGAAAATTCAATGCGCAAGTATGGCTAATCTCACTACAGAACAACGACTCATCATCACTGGAAGTTTACAGGCTGGACAGTCATAAAGTGTGGTAGCCAGAAAATTTAATGTGGTTAGAAGCACCATTAGTCGCCTTTGGAGGCAAGAAACTGGCTCAGTGGCAGACTGGCCGCACAGTGGTAGACCCAGAATCACAACTGCTGCTGAAGACCGCTTCATATGGCTGCGTCACTTTAGGAATCGATGTGCATCTGCGTCCTCCACAGTCCAATCAATGCCAGGAGCTCGTCGAATTTCTGATCAAACGGTCAGGAATCGGCTGCACGACGCTGGTCTTTGGGCTAGAAGACCCTACAGAGGTCCTGTTCTTACGAACCGGCATCGCCAGAACTGACTGCTTCACGCCAGGATTGAAACATTAATTCTGTAAAATAAAATGTTGGTACAAGTTTGCAATGGAAACTGCAATAATGTTGCGTTTCTTTTTTTTGGAGCAGTATATAATATATTTGCAGACGATCAGTGCTTGTTTTATAGCGATGGGGCAGACTGCACAATCATATTAATAATCTGAGTTCATCATGCAGGAGATACAATATGAGTATAAATACAGCCAAAATCGAAATAATGAGAGTTATGCATATCGCCGGGCCCACTAAGTATACAGATAAATAGCACAACTCTGAAACAAGTTGAAAGAATTCAAATATCTTGGAAGTATGATCACAGAAGATGGCAGATTGGACAGAGAAATCTAAATCAGGTCTCAAAAAGCTAGTGCATTCACATATCAACTATCACCCATATTGAAACATCCAAATATACCAATGTTCGCAAAACGACAGATAATAAACAACATATTCACACCAACCCTATACTACCAATCTCAAACCTGGACTTTATCCAAATTACACCTTCGCAAAATCAACACCTGCGAAATGAGATGCCTGAGGAGAGCTGCCAACTTAACAATCCGAGACCACATTTATTGAAAGACAGAAGATCAAGTGGTTTGGCCATGTCGTCAGAATGCAACACCATCAACTACCATCACTGGCCTTACATCAAAAATCATCTGCGATGAGACCAAGAGGACATCCAAGAAGAAAATAGATTGACGACATCAAAGACATTGTACGACCACACGGAATGACACTATCCAGTGCCGCCCACCGGGCGTTGGAACGCAAATTATTCTTCCCCACGCTTGATGGCAAAAGTGGAAGATGATGATGATGATGATATAACAGATATACAACATAGTGAAACATTCATACTATAAGAGATGTGAAGAATGATACAACTACAAACAGCTTGGGAACTGTGGTAGCAAACAGGCTAATGTGCTTGCCTGTCAGTGCAGTAGTCATGTGTTCGGATCCCCATCCAGGCAGGGATTATACTTGTAATTGATGTGGGCTCCCAGATGGAACCAGTCTCCTAGGTGGGTACCAGAACATGTTGTGTGAAGTAAAGGCGGCCGGCTCATTGGTCTATACAAATATAGGGTGGGTGCTGATTGGTCTATACAAATATAGAGTGAGTGCTGATTGTTCTATACAAATATAGGGTGAGTGCTCATTGGTCTATACAAATATAGGCTGAGTGCTCATTGGGTCACACATTGTGTGGTCGCTTGATGGCGAGGGACACTGGTGATAAGGATAACACCTCCAAGACGAGAACCAGAAAGATATGAACATCATCATGTCCACTCAAGCGTACACAACACAGAAGTCAAACAGATGCTAAAGTTCAAGTGCTCAGGTAGAATGGCAGACTTGACAAAAAAACAGACACGAGATGGCAGACTTGACAGAGAAACAGAAACAAGATGCCAGAGTTCAAGTACCCAGGTAGAATGTCCACACAAGACACAAGATGGCAGGTCAATGAAAGAAACAAATTCCCCTGACAGGATTCGAATATACGACCACCAGAAAAGAAGGCAAGCAAGGTAGTCACAGTGCTCTCTTGGCTGCCAGAACCACATATACACATGTTTGTGGGGAGGTTGTCTAATTTTACAGCTTAGCCCAATCTACAGCCCACCAACTACACTGTTGATTTCCAACTGCTCGGGAACGTGTTGTTTGTCTGAACCACGTGCATATAGATACTTCTAGTGTTTGTCCTTATCTCAGGAAGCTAGGCATGTGATCCACTACCCAAAACAAGCAGAATATCCTCCAGTTCCTCACTTTGTAAAAGGCTGTGCAATCTGTGCTTGATTGACTTTATCCACCATCCAGTCTGAGTCTACAGTGAAGACACAATATAAAACGTCTGGCAGGCTCATTACATATGACTTTCAGTGTGGAGATGGCACAGCATGAGAGTGATCTCTTCACAACCTGATGGCAGCATCTGTCTGGAATTACTTGTTGCATAGGAGAAATCATGACACATCAACAAGCCACAAGATACCTGACATGCTGACAAATAACAGGATATCTGACACATTAACAAGCCACAGCAGCGTACCTGACACATCAACAAACCACAGCAGCATATCTGACACATCAACAAACCTGACACATCAATAAACCTGACACATCAACAAGCCTGACACATCAACAAACCTGACACATTAACAAGCCACCGCAGCGTACCTGACACATCAACAAACCTGATACATCAATAAACCTGACACATCAATAAACCTGACACATTAACAAACCACCGCAGCGTACCTGACACATCAACAAACCACAGCAGCATATCTGACACATCAACAAACCTGACACATCAATAAACCTGACACATCAATAAACCTGACACATCAACAAACCTGACACATCAACAAACCTGACACATCAACAAACCTGACACATCAACAAACCTGACACATCAACAAACCTGACACATCAACAAACCACCGCAGCATATCTGACACATCAACAAACCTGACACATCAACAAACCACCGCAGCATATCTGACACATCAACAAACTTGACACATCAACAAACCACCGCAGCGTACCTGACACATCAACAAACCTGACACATCAACAAACCTGACACATCAATAAACCTGACACATCAATAAACCTGACACATCAATAAACCTGACACATCAATAAACCTGACACATCAACAAACCTGACACATCAACAAACCACCGCAGCGTACCTGACACATCAACAAACCTGACACATCAACAAACCACCGCAGCGTACCTGACACATCAACAAACCTGACACATCAACAAACCACCGCAGCGTACCTGACACATCAACAAACCTGACACATCAACAAACCTGACACATCAACAAACCACCGCAGCGTACCTGACACATCAACAAACCTGACACATCAACAAACCTGACACATCAATAAACCTGACACATCAATAAACCTGACACATCAATAAACCTGACACATCAATAAACCTGACACATCAATAAACCTGACACATCAATAAACCTGACACATCAACAAACCTGACACATCAACAAACCACCGCAGCGTACCTGACACATCAACAAACCACCGCAGCGTACCTGACACATCAACAAACCTGACACATCAACAAACCACCGCAGCGTACCTGACACATCAACAAACCTGACACATCAACAAACCTGACACATCAATAAACCTGACACATCAACAAACCTGACACATCAATAAACCTGACACATCAATAAACCTGACACATCAATAAACCTGACACATCAATAAACCTGACACATCAATAAACCTGACACATCAATAAACCTGACACATCAACAAACCTGACACATCAACAAACCACCGCAGCGTACCTGACACATCAACAAACCTGACACATCAACAAACCACCGCAGCGTACCTGACACATCAACAAACCTGACACATCAATAAACCTGACACATCAACAAGCCACAGCAGCGTACCTGACACAGGAAATTGTGCTTGGGATCCTGGTGAAGTGGGGAGACTGTCCCGGCTGGCCCAAACCAAGCGTTGATGTCCACATCTTCTTCCTGGCCCAGGCAGCAGTAATCTGGGACACTGATGTCATCCCTGAGCTCCCAGACCTGAGACAGACACATCGCTGTCAAATATCACTGTAAAACATCACACAGGCAGAAATGTGGGATGAAAGTCAATGGAAGACACAACTAGGCTAGTACAGAGAGAGCTGACGCAGTGGAAGACACAACTAGACAAGCATACAGACAGTAGACAGGACATAAAGCTGTCAAGATGGCTGACAATATCACAGTTCATTCTTTCGTTAAACCTCTATTCACATCTTCAGCTCAGATTCATCTTAAACGCATCCTGGATGTCTAGAATTTATATGTATGTGCACATGTCAAAACACATATACACATATGTTTATAGTATGTTCAACTCAGACATACAATATATATAACGGAGAATGTCAGTGTTTATAAATGAGATGTACAATATCTACAGTGGAGATCAAACATGTACTACACTTACCTGGTCAAAGAGTTGATGCTGTGCCAGATAAGCCTTTGTGTTGGCATGTGGATCTATTATGTAAGTGTCAATCAGTTCATTCACAGTCATCAGTTTCTGCGTCCAAGAATCTTCGGTGTACCGTGTTCCAATTTCCACAGGAACTGTCCGAAACCCAGCCACCGATCGCAGGTAGTCAACTGACCAACGCCGAGTGGTCAGCGCTGGCCAGTAGCTAATGGCATCTGTAATAACAACTGGGTGACCTGGATTCATATACGCTGACTGAAACATCTCAACAGACGGGCACGAACACTGGGGGATGTCTTCTATCACCTGTGATTGTATTCTTGGAGGAAGAGGTACAGGCTCCTCCTGGAATGCCTCTGATGGGCTTTCCATGGAAGAATCTCTTCTATCAGCTTCTAGGGACTCATCCTTTAACTGGATGGTAGCTTCAGCATCTGTGCACTGCTCCTTCCTGCTCAATGTCTGGTCGCAATGCCCTGAACACTGAATACGTCTGCAGCTACAACCAGAGACACTGTAGCTGAGTTTTGCTTTCTTGGGTGGTAAGTTATCCAGATTATCACCATTGTATTCATCATTACAATCGACGTGAAGTTCATCCTTACAACCGATGTGAAGTTCATCCTTACAACTGACGTGAAGTTCATGTTTACAACTGACGTGTAGTTCATCCTTACAACTGACGTGTAGTTCATGCTTACAACTGACGTGTAGTTCATCCTTACAACCGGCGTGAAGTTCAGCAGCATCATCTTGGCTAGTAGTAATGTTTCTCCCTTGCCCAACAACTGCAAACACTTGTTGAAATTCTCTAGACATCCTGGCTAAAATGTTGTTTAACACTGGTGACCCCATCAGCAGCCCCATGTCGCAGGTTTTAAGAACTGCTATATGATCACAGTTGATTGAGGCCTCAGACAATAAGGTAGCGAGAGCCGCAGCTTTGATGACTGATACCACAGAGTAGGCCTGCCTCCAACACAACGGGACATCCTTCCAGTATCCTGTGTTCAACTCTTCCCATATCTTGTCCAGCAAGGACTCACACAAGCTGACACTGTGTGTGTAGTCTTGGTTGTACAAACTGCCGGCAGCAAGGTGGATCTGACGTAACACTGAAGTGTTCTGTGGAGGAGAAAACATGTACAAGTTTAGTGTCTGATGTAACACTGAAGTGTTCTGTGGAGGAGAAAACATGTACAAGTCTAGTGTCTGATGTAACAGTGAAGTATTCTGTGGAGGAGAAAACATGTACAAGTTTAGTGTCTGATGTAACACTGAAGTGTTCTGTGGAGGAGAAAACATGTACAATTCTAGTGTCTGATGTAACACTGAAGTGTTCTGTGGAGGAGAAAACATGTACAAGTTTAGTGTCTGATGTAACACTGAAGTGTTCTGTGGAGGAGAAAACATGTACAATTCTAGTGTCTGATGTAACACTGAAGTGTTCTGTGGAGGAGAAAACATGTACAAGTTTAGTGTCTGATGTGGAGGAGAAAACATGTACAAGTTTAGTGTCTGATGTGGAGGAGAAAACATGTACAAGTTTAGTGTCTGATGTGGAGGAGAAAACATGTACAAGTCTAGTGTCTGATGTAACAATGAAGTGTTCTGTGGAGGAGAAAACATGTACAAGTTTATTGTCTGATGTAACAGTGAAGTATTATGTGGAGGAGAAAACATGTACAAGTCTAGTGTCTGATGTGGAGGAGAAAACATGTACAAGTTTATTGTCTGATGTGGAGGAGAAAACATGTACAAGTTTATTGTCTGATGTGGAGGAGAAAACATGTACAAGTTTATTGTCTGATGTAACAGTGAAGTATTCTGTGGAGGAGAAAACATGTACAAGTCTAGTGTCTGATGTAACAGTGAAGTGTTCTGTGGAGGAGAAAACATGTACAAGTTTATTGTCTGATGTAACAGTGAAGTATTCTGTGGAGGAGAAAACATGTACAAGTCTAGTGTCTGATGTGGAGGAGAAAACATGTACAAGTCTAGTGTCTGATGTGGAGGAGAAAACATGTACAAGTTTAGTATCTGATGGAACAGTGAAGTATTCTGTGGAGGAGAAAACATGTACAAGTTTAGTATCTGATAGAACAGTGAAGTATTCTGTGGAGGAGAAAACATGTACAAGTTTAGTGTCTGATGTGGAGGAGAAAACATGTACAAGTCTAGTGTCTGATGTGGAGAAGAAAACATGTACAAGTTTAGTATCTGATGGAACAGTGAAGTATTCTGTGGAGGAGAAAACATGTACAAGTTTAGTATCTGATGGAACAGTGAAGTATTCTGTGGAGGAGAAAACATGTACAAGTCGTCTGATGTGGAGGAGAAAACATGTACAAGTTTAGTGTCTGATGTAACAGTGAAGTATTCTGTGGAGGAGAAAACATGTAAAAGTTTAGTATCTGATGAACCAGATCATGGATGCTTACTGTCACAGTGAGGTGAAGTATTCACTGACTATGTCTTAGCGGTTACTGTAACTCTCTCTGCCCCATACAGGTTCATATGTGAATTCACACTATCCTAGCTGTCAGCATGTGGCAGACTGTGCTTGAATACAGCTGACAGACAGTTGTTGGTTATGGTCTCAAGTTCTTCTTTTGTTCACTTGAATTTTTGTCTGTACTTGCAATGTTGTCTAGTGCATGAACTTCACTGTCTTGTTCTCAAGTTCTTTTGTTTACATGAAATGTGTTTGTACTTGTAATGTTGTCTCTTGTATGATCTTCACTGTCTTGTTCTCAGGTAGGCACAGGATCTCTTTATAGGGACAATGCTCACTGCCAAAAAAGAAAGCAACTGCAGACTACCTTCTTCATGGATGCTTAGAAAACTATAGCAGTCAAAGAAATTATAGACAGAGTAGTAACAATGCATTGGACAAAGAAGAAAATCAACAGATCAATGAAACAAGAACTCAACATTGAAGAAGACTGGTTATTAAGACAAATAACATAGAGGACGATGACACATGTTGGGTATGTAAAAAGTATTGATTGTCTGGATAAGGTAACTATATAGAGGGAAGTGTGCTGGAGAAGCGAAGAAGTGGAGGAACACCACAGATAGATTCTAGATAGATCATTTATATATGATAGCAGCAGATTACCTATTATACATTCCAAGAAAACATGTGATGTGAACTTAACTACCTATGTGTGACACATCTTCAATGACGGCAAATATGTCAACAGCACTACCTACTACATGTGACACATCCTCAATGACAGTAAACCTGTCAACAGTACTACCTAATATGTGCGATACATCCCCAGTGACAGTAAACATTTTAAGAACACTATCCACTATACATCCTCAATGACAGCAAACATGTTAACAGCAATACCTAGTACATGTGACACATCCGCGGCAACAGCACACATATAACAGCACACATATAACAGTACCACCTACTATGTGTGTCACATCTCCAATGGCCGCTACAAGATCATGTGACCTGGCAGGTAGAAACTTCATGATACATTCTGTGTGGACATGCTTGGCATCTGTCACAGACTGTTCCATGCCTGACCGTTCTTGACTCTCCTGTCCCAGTATATCGTAGGAGCAACTCAATTATCTGAAATGTACGTGATAATCATACTTTCACATTTAATTAGCTTGTTGCAGCACAGCACTTGGTCATCTTATTTTAACATCTAATTAGGCTGTTGCACTACAAAATGTGATAATCATCATCTGCGAATGTCAATGTTTGTCCTGGTCCAGTGGGCTGTATTTTGGTCAGGTTTTCTCTACAGCTGTTGAACAACATAAGTGGTAATGGTGAAACCTGGGGCAGGCCAGGAGATATATGTAATGGTTCCTACCTCCACGTTCCAAAGCAGAATATCACTGTTCTCTCCTGCACGACAGCTACGATCCAAGGTTGACGCCATAGTCTATCACTTATTGCATAAGATTTGTGAAGTCTACCCCATTATAGGCCTCTTCAAGATCTATCACCACAGTGATTGTTTCCTGCTGTGAAATCTCCCACAAAGATAATATTCAAAAGTTCCAGCATTATCACGTGTTGTCTTCAATGATCCGTAGCTGCTCATAGTATCTGTGTTCCTTTCACATGTGACATCACTGTCTTCACCACAACTTTTTTCTAGCCAACATAAACATTCTGCAGGGTGAAGATTCTGTAACGGCTCAGTTGTGAGAGATCTCTGCCAGATTTTAGCTGCAGGGTGAAGATTCTGTAACTGCTCAGTTGTGAGAGATCTCTGCCAGATTTTACCTGCAGGGTGAAGATTCTGTAACGGCTCAGTTGTGAGAGATCTCTGCCAGATTTTAGCTGCAGGGTGAAGATTCTGTAACGGCTCAGTTGTGAGAGATCTCTGCCAGATTTTACCTGCAGGGTGAAGATTCTGTAACGGCTCAGTTGTGAGATATCTCTGCCACATTTTACCTGCAGGGTGAAGATTCTGTAACGGCTCAGTTGTGAGATATCTCTGCCAGATTTTAGCATTGACTTCAGATGGCTATGTAACCAGTTATCTAGTACCTTGGAAGTCTCATACTAACAAAGATGTACCTAACAACATATTTTATTTCAGAGGCTTGATGTAGCAAACAAAAGAAGGAGCATAAGAAGCTGTTTGATGTGACCGTAATGTACGCCACCAGTTTCTGGAGTATTGGTTTTGCAACCTTTATTTCTAATACCAGGCCTTCAAATAATTTGTCTTTTACCGAACTTTGGTAAAGATTTTCCCTAGTAATTTGTCATGCTTTCTTCTTCTTCTTCTTCATTCACCTTCAGACATCAATGTCAAAAATTCTAAGAAAACAGCAGTACAGCAGTCAACTTAAGCTTGTTGACATTCCCATATAGTTCGTCCTAAAATTGAGCTAGTGTGTGCTAAAATAGTTGTCTCTTTTCTGCAAATGCTGGACACTACTGCCAAAAATATTAGCTGTCATTTTACCAGTTCCAAAGTTACAATGTCATGCTTTTCTATCACCTTAATCATTTGATGTATATAACTTCAATATAATGCTCAAGTGCCTTAAGGAACTCTTGTCCTTTCTCCGTGTCCGTTTTTATAATTTTACCTCGTGAATGCTGGATGTTTGATATCTTGTCATCAACTGATTAGCGGGATGGTAGTAACCTGATGATGGTGACTTCTTAGTTATTGCACAAGCAAAGACAATATCACAATGATGGGGTTCGAACATATCATGGGCAGAAGAGAGTTGCTGGCAACAGGGGACAGTCAGACAGTGTATGAACATGTCTTGATCTGACCACTTGAACACCAGGTTATGTGACGCTTTTGGTGGGTCGCCCTGCGGATAGAGACAGAACCATGTGAGAAAACCCAGGTCAATGAGGTCTTTCTGGTAACTGCCGATTCCATCGGCGATGAACTGTGGTTTTCATGGAGGACTTTGGTGTTGGCATTCTGGCAGCGGCATTATGCACAGTGTACCTGTGCGGGCTGTTGAATTGCAGAGACTTCTGTGTGTTCCACTTTTCACACTGGGCAGTGGGAAGCATTTTGTGTGATATTCACTGGCACAGGAACGGAGCATAATGGGGTCGACCTGTTGCCGTGAAGTTGGAACCTTGACTAACACACACCAGATTATGGGTTGGCTCTCAGACTAATTTATTAAACTGACTTTTTACTTGGTTTAGTTTAACTTTGTAACTTACTGTTTAACTACTCAGTTTAGATTAACTGTTGAACTTTTACTTACATTCTTATCACTTAGTTAGAGGTAGACACTTAATCACTTAAAAACAAGTTTCAGTTGTGTCATTGACATGTCACATTCTAAGTCGATCTCGTTGTATTATCCGTAGTACCACCGCCTTCAACGGCCGGTCTTCGAGAAGTTATACTCTGTATGGTTACATTCTGTTTATTTGATCATTAAATAGAATAAAAGAACTATAAGTAATCGACGGCAACCAACAACACAAACCCTACTTCAGGTCCCCCAACAACAAACAAGAAATGTCCGTCACCGGGTTGAAGCAGACGTCGAGAACAATTCCGGCGTGATGTCCCTTGTTTGTCCGCTCCAGCAGCACAAGTGGGAGGGTGGAGGCGCGGGTGATCACTGCAGTGTTGTTTTTTTTTCTTTTTCGTTCGTTTGAAATAAGTCTATAACTGCAATGTTGTCTCTTGTATGATTTTTTTAGTTCAGTTTATCTTCCAGTGTCGTCTCTCTAAGCCAGAAGGTTTGCCTTGATATCTTATATATAAAAATCTATGTCTTCTATACGAGGGGCTGGTCATGTCTGTTTTGGAGTATGCGATGGCAATCCTGACTGTCAGCCATAAGCAGATAGAAAGGATGGAAAGGATACAGAATGAAGCTATGCGCATTATTCTTGGATGTACAAGAGATACAGCATGCAGGACGATGCGCTACCTTCTTGATGTTCCAACCATTGAAGAGAGAATACAAGTTTGCAGGGCACGCGCCTACCTCAGAATTAACGCAAACACACATCCACTGCATAGTGAAATTAGGAAGGTGAAGGGCAGCAGGTTAAAAAGAGGACGGTCGTGGATGGGTCAAGCGAAGACATTCTTCAACAGGTGTGTTCACTTGAGGACTTAGAACCTGGCGAGGAGTGGGTACAAGTGCCAACAGACTTCTGCACATCCTTTTCAGTTTGCATCCAACTAGATAGAGAATGCAGACAAGAAAACCCGGCTGCTGTTGAGGCTGAAGTAAGTAGTCGGTAGAGATTTGTTCGCAGCAGACGAGCAAATCTCCGGCGGGCCTATTCTCGCTGGTCGCGAGATCCGCACAGTGGAAGTATGGGAGATCTGCTTGCAAATAGACAGGCAATATCTCCTGCGGTAGCTATGGCGGACCTATTCCCGCTGGTCGCGGGGACCGCTATAAGTCAGGTGGGGAGTCTGACGATAGTGCACGCTTTACACAGGTCCGGACACTTGTGATTGACAGATGTGCGCGCCCTCATGGTCCGGGCTCGTACGAGGCCCTCACCTGTGGGACATGGCTGAACGTCTCTAAGCCGTGTCCCTTGGGTGTCAGGGTCTGGCCATAACTCGCCACCGGCTCGTGGTGGTGAGGTCTCGGTGGATTGACGCTGAGCCGCCAGCGTCTGCAGCCTACCTTGTGCCAGACGTATTGGTTACCCATTCCTCTGGAATACACAAGACTAGGCCGAGGGAGGGGTCATGTCGTTTGGGCATCACATGATCTCTGAAGCTCTGCCCAGACATTGTGATGGAATATTGGCCATATTCCACTCACATACTTTAGTCTGTCAAGACTGCAAGGTGGACTGAGGCTGAAGTACAAGCGTTGATTTTCGAGAATTCGCTAGACGGTGACGCGGTCATCTACACAGATGGGTCGGTCGTCCGACATGTGAGAAGCTCATTGGCCTTTACAGCTCGGGCCGGAGGGAGAATTGTGAAGGAGGGCTCTGGTGCTTTCACTGAAACCACAAGTAGCCTGACCATGGAAGTCATGGCAGTAAGTAAAGCAATAACATGGCTCGAGCCACAGACATTCACCAGGGCTTGTTTCCTTAGCGACTCAATGAACATGATCAAGAGGATAGAGGAGGGGTCGATCCGAACAGAATGGTTGCTGCCTCTGAAGCGGTCTTGGCTGGCAAAGATTAGTTTCATCTTCGTGCCAGGGCATGCGGGAGTACAAGGAAATGAGCGGGCTGACAAGCTCGCAGGTGAGGCTACTGTGGAGGGCGGATGCGCCATGGACCGGGCTGACATTCTGAATGCTCTAGGAGAAGTGAGACTTTTGCGAGAACCAAGTGATGACTGTGAATCTACAACAATGGCCAGACTGCGAGAGCAGCAAATTAAAAGAAGGATGGCCAAACAAGAACACTACGCAGGACGCCAAAGAAGATTGATAAACCAACACAGAACTGGCGTCGTTAGCCGCTACACGCTGCGGGATTTGCTGAGGAGGGGATCCGAGCACTTATGGACTGAATGGTTCGATGTGCAACGAGGATGATCTGTCGACTAACTAACTAACTAACTATATATAAAAAAGGATGTGTGTGTGTGTGTGAGTGTGTGTGTGTGTCTGTGTGTGTGTCCTTTATGCGTTCGCGAACGGTCCATCCGATTGAGATGAAATTTTCTTCACGTCTTCCTCTCATTCCCGCGCTGCCAACTGTTATAGTTTTTTTTCTTCTTCCTCCTCATCCCTCCTCCCCCTCCCTAAATACGTACGTAAATATATGATGATGATGATGATGAAAGAATCCATGAACCACAACGCTAGGAAAAGCGAAGAAAATGACGTGACAACACAGAATCGTCACACGGCAATGTCAATAACAATCAATGGAAGGACCGAAATCACAGAACCTAGACGAGTATGAATTGGGAATGGCGAACTCCCTCCTCCTCCCTTCTCCTCCTCCTCACTCCCCCTCCCTCTCCCTCCTTCTCCTCCCTCCTCCTCCCTCTTCCTCCTACTCCTTCTCCCTCTTCCTCTTCCATCCTCCTCCCCTCCTCCTCCCATCTTCCTCCTCCTCCATCCTCCTCCTCCTCCTCTTCCTCCTCCATCCTCCTCCCTCTACCTCCTCCCTCCTCCTCCTCACTCCTCCTCCTCTCTCCTCCTCCTTTCCCTTGTCCCCCTCCTCATTCTCCCTCCTCCTCTCTCTCCCACCTCCTTCTCCCTCTTCCTCCTCCCTCCTCCTCCTTCCTCCTTCTCCCTCCGCCTCCGCCCTCCTCCTCCTCTCTCCTCCCTCCTCCTCCCTCCTCCTCCTTCTCCCTCCGTCCCCTCCCTCCTCCTCCCTCCTCCTCCTCATCCCTCCTCCTCCTTCTCCCTCATCCTCCTCCCTCTTCCTCCTCCTCCTTCTCTCTCCTCCTCCCTCTTTCTCCTCCTCCTCCTCCTCCTACCGCCTCCCTCCTCCTACCTCCTCGCTCTTCCTCCTACTCCCTCCTCCTCCCTCCTCCTCCTCCTTCCTCCTTCTCCCTCCTCTCTCCTCCTCCTCCCTCCTCCTCCCTCTTCCTCCTCCTCCCTCCTCCTCCCTCCTCCTCACTCCTCCTCCTCCATCCTCATCCTCCCTTTCCCTCCTCCCCCTCCTCATTCTCCCTCCTCCTCCCTCTCCCTCCTCCCTCTTCCTCCTCCCACCTCCTCCTTCCTCCTTCTCCCTCCGCCTCCTCCCTCCTCTCTCATCCTCCCTCCTCCTCCCTCCGCCCCCTCCCTCCTCCTCTCTCCTCCTCCCTCCTCCTCCTCCTCCCTCCTCCTCCTCCTCCCTCCTCCTCCTCCTCCCTCTTCCTCCTCCTCCGTCTCCCTCCTCCTCCCTCTTTCTCCTCCTCTCCCCTCCTCCTCCCTCCTCCTACCGCCTCCCTCCTCCTATCTCCTCCCTCCTCCTCGCTCTTCCTCCTACTCCCTCCTCCTCCTTCCTCCCTCCTCCTCTCTCCTCCTCCTCCCTCCTCCTCCTCCCTCCTCCTCCCTCTTCCTCCTCCCTCTTCCTCCTCTTACCTCCTCCTCCCTCCTCCTCCTCCCTCCTCCTCCTCCATCTCCTCTCATTCCTCCCTCCTCCTCCTAATCCCTCCTCCTCCCTCCTACTCCTCCCTCCTCCTCCTGTCTCCTTCTCCTCCCTCCTGCTCCCTCCTCCTCCTCCTCCCTCCGATATGAATTAAATTATATGCTCCCCACTAGGGCCTGGGCGAAGCCGGGCCGGGTCGTCGTTTTTGGGAACGGTAACGGGAGCAGGGGCCGAATATGAATTAAATAAGACGCTCCATTTACCCAAGTTAATTGTTGGGGGAAGATGTAAAGATCTTTCAAGTGCTCTTTCTAATAATAGACAGACAGACAGTAGATAGTCGGGAACGGGAAAGGGAGCTTATATTACTACTTATATGAATTAAATGAAATGCTCCCCACCAGGGGCTGGGCGAAGCCGGGTCGGGTCAGACAGACAGACAGACAGACAGACAGACAGACAGACAGACAGACAAGCAGACAGACAGACAGACAGACAGATAGATCCCCGCCAGAGACTGGGAGAAGCCGGGCCGGGTCAGCTAGTATGTTATATAGCAAAGGAAAGGTGCTGAAGACGAAGGCAAACCAGACAGGTTGCGCACCATAAAAATCAGGTATGCCTGAACTGCTTCTTCTAGATCACGTTCCGTAACTGATCTTATTTATGCCCCAACTGTTTCTTTTAGAGCCCATTCTGAATGATCACGTTGCGTAACTGACAATTACGTTGCATAACTGTTGATCAGGTTGCGTAACTGATCTTATTTATGCCTCAACCGCTTCTTCTAGAGCAAATTCTGCCTGATCACATTGCGTAACTGATGATCAGGTTGCGTATCTGATGTTCACTTTGCGCAGCTCATCTTATTTATTCCTCAATTGCTTCTTATATAGAGCCAATTCTGCCTGATCACGCCGCGTAACTGGTGGTCACGTTGCGTACCAAATGATCACGTTGCGTAACTGATCTTTCTTATGCCTCAACTGCTTCTTCCAGAGTGAGAACGTTGCGCAATTGATCTTAGTTATGCCTTAATTGCTTCTTCTCGAGTGAGCACGCTGCACAACTGCTCATATTTATGCCTCAACAGCTTCTTCTAGAGTGAGCACTTAAGCAACTGATTTTATTTATGCATCAACTGCTTCTTCTAGAGTGAGCACGTTGCGCAAATGACCTTATGTATGCCTCAACTGCTTCATCTAGAGTGGACACGTTGCACAACTGATTGTATTAATGCCTCAACTGCTTCTTCTCGAGTGAGCATGTTGCGTAACTGATCTTATTTATGCCTCAACTGTTTCGTCTAGAGTGAGCAGGATGAGCATCTATTCTTATTTACGCCTCAACGGCCTCTTCAAGAGTGAGCACGTTGCGCAAATGATCTAACTTATGGTTGAAAGGCTTCTTCCAGGGTGAGCACGTTGCGCAACTGATCTTATTTATGCCTCAACTGTTTCTTATTAAGTGAGCACGTTTCGTAACTGATCATATTTATGCCTCAATGGCTTTTTCCAGAGTGAGCACGTTGCTCAACTGGTCTTATTTATGCCTCAACTGTTTCTTCCGGAGTGAGCACATTGCGCAACTGATATTAATTATGCCTCAACTACTTCTTCTAGAGCAGTGGTTCTCATAAGAATGGAAGCTAAATTTAATAACACATACTAGAACAAGTCTAGACATCTACATAAAACGTGATTTGCGAGTCTACTTACGTTATAAAACAAATTTCATTAGGACGAGAAGTACAGAACCGTAAAATTTACATGGAAAAACAATATTAAGTAACTGGTTCTTGGATTAATGCGATCTTGAAATAATCTTAATTCCCCCCCCCCCCCACGTAACCATAAATCCCCCCCCCCCCAGAATTTCTCACCGGTTGAGAACCACTGTCTAGTCTGTCAGCGGCGTTAATATTTTAAGCGTTAAATTCGTTATAGAACGGAGATATTTATTATCTGCAATGGTTCTCAAAGTGAGGTGGCCTTTTGGCAGTTACGTGTATTATCCGGAAACTAAACTTACTCACCCCCCCCCCCCAAAAAAAAAAGTAGGTTTGGGCCAATGATGGTACAGAATCAAATGAACAAGTATTATAATGAAAATTTAGTCTCCCTATTCATCTGTTCCCGGGCTAATACCATTCAATGATTGTTGTCTTGTATCATATTGGTTAGGCTTATTGATGTAATCCAGTGGTTGGCCCATGCACTCCTTCACCATATGTTCAGAATGTCATCTCCCCACTCCCCTTTTCGTATTTCCTCCCTATAACCCTCCCCCCCCGCCGCCCCTACACAGTATACGTAAAAATGGAAGCTAAATTTAATAACACGTACAAGAACAAGTCTAGACGTCTACATAAAACGTGATTTGTGGGTCTACTAACGTTACATAACGAATTTCAGAAGGGCGAGAAGTACAGAACTGTAAAGTATGGAGGGAAAAACAATATCAAGTAATCGGTTCTTGTATTAACGTGATCTTGAAATAATCTCAATTCCCCCTCCCTCCTTCTGGAAACCCTAAAATACCACCCACCCACCCACCCCCTTTCGGGTGGGGGGGGGGGAATTCCCCACCGGTTGAGAACCATTGATGTAGTCAGCATCACTCCGGACGCCTTTACATTGAAATTGCGGAAGATACACGAAACAAAACAAATAACACATGACTTTAGTGTAATAATATATCGTCCTTCTGTCCAAATAGGAGGTCAAGATATATTATCCTTCGGCACATAATTAGTTAAAAAAGAAATTCTGGTCATTCAGAAAGAAATGTAGTGTGTGTGTGTGTGTGTGTGTGTGTGTGTGTGTGTGTGTGTGTGTGTGTGTGTGTGTGTGTGTGTGTGTGTGTGTGTGTGTGTGTGTGTGTGTGTGTGTGTGTGTGTGTGTGTGTGTGTGTGTGTGTGTGTGTGTGTGTGTGTGTGTGTGTGTGTGTGTGTGTGTGTGTGTGTGTGTGTGTGTGTGTGTGTGTGTGTGTGTGTGTGTGTGTGTGTGTGTGTGTGTGTGTGTGTGTGTGTGTGTGTGTGTGTGTGTGATATGTGTATGATTTATAAGGCAAGGTATGACAGAACCCAAAATTTTAGAACCGCTGACATAAAGGACGAATCTTAGACGGATAATATATCCAGACTGAAACACACATTATGCAGAAAGCGTTCTGTGTTAGGTTTCAATCTGATCTGATTAGATTAACTAGACTCCACGTTATAGCTCTTGAAACAGATCCGTAAGTGCGCTGTCTTCCTTAGCACCCCCCCCCCCCCCCCCACCTTCCAATCCCTGGTGGGTGATGTCGCTGGTTCTAATTCACACTTGTCCTTACGAGAAGGGTGGGGTGGGGGGAGCCGAAACTTTTGTTTCAAGGCCGGCTGTGTCGCCCAGATGTGTCGACGGAGTTGCGTCATGTACGTGTTGGCGTAGTGTACGTTTGGAGCTTGGAGCTACGGTAGTGTAGTAGCTAGACGCCCGCCGGTCGACCTGGTGATCTTAGCTCTCAGCATAACCCGGCCTAAACTGGGTACCATGGAATATGTTAGGAAGGGAAGGGGGCCAGAGTGCTACTGAATACATCATCCGTTGAGTTCCAATTAGAATAACCTATTTAATACATGCTAGTTTGGAGAGAACAATCATGGACGGGTATATGCCCGGGAAGAGAAGAGGGAGACCAAAGAGAAGATGGGTGCAGGATTTGACAGATGATCTCCAGTTGGGTATCGAACGCGGGACATTCTGCTTATGACCCAGAAGTTTTCCGGAAGGTTGTTATGGGAGAAAGGTTCTGCGACGGACTTGCTACGAAGCATTGATTTGCTGATCCGGCAGCTTGTCTTGTTTCAGATGTATTGGTGTTACCTTTCCTCTGGAGCAAACTAGGCAGGCCAAGAGAAGGATCATGCTACATGTGCAACACATGGTCTCTACAATTAAGCATAAGTTTGATACCAAGGAGAGGTTATTATGCCTTTTTTTTTTAGTACAGTGCAACAAACTATCGTCTATCAAGATGGCAAGGTGCCAGTATAGCAATATCGGTCTTGCACTATGTGTGCAATATGCCTGAAGCCTCATACAAAAGTCCTTTGCTAACTATTAACTCTTTGTGTTATCTGTAAATCGTTTTCTTGCTATTCCTATCGCTCTATATCCGAATCGTGACTACCGAGACGCATTACTCGTGAACACATCTACGTTATCCCCGCTTGTGATAATATCTAGCACTGCCCCACGTCATTCCTTTTGTGAATTTTTATTTTTAAACAATGTCGAACTCCGCGCTTATGAGAATCCCAGCAGAGAACCTTCTTGTCACAAGCGAAAATAAATGCTGGACTATCTGGGTATACAGACAAGACAACAGACAATAGACATCAAACAATTGCCAAAGCAGCGACAGCCACGATCTGCACTTCACGATTTCCAAGTGCCGAGATACCGTGGAAACGTCATCTCCACTTGTTGGCTCTTGCTCTATAAGGCGAGCCATCGTGTTCTGTAGCCAGAGATGACACTGGTGGGCCGACTCCCCGCGACTCTCATGGCTGGGCAGATGTGAATCTTTTGCCTGCAGTGTTGTCTGTTGTTTAGCTTCAGGTAGATGGTGACCCCTTTCCCGATCCACACCGACCATTAAGTTAGGTGTTGGTGTGTGAGTGTGGGGGGGGGGGGGGGGGGGGGGGGGCGCGCTAAGCTTGCATTCGAAGACCAGATTGTCCCTTTGTTGCATCGTATCAGTTTATGTTTAGTGTGCCCTTGCCGTTGTCTGTTCATCGTTTTCTTGACATTACCAGGGGCCAATGTGACAAAGTGGCTAAGTCAACTGCCTCGCGCTCCGACGGCCGTGAGTTCGATTCCTGGCGACCTCGGACCTTAGGTTCAGGAGCGCAACTTAATCTTCATGGAGTTCTTGCTTTGTGCATCGCTTCCAACAGGCTCGCTCTGTGGAAATAAACCGAGCAATAAGAGGGGGGAAAAACCTGTGCAATGAAGTAGATCCTCTTGTCTTTTAAACTCCCCTTGTTTTTACATTTCCCTGCCTCTATTTTCATATATTGTTTGCTTGTATGCTCTGTTCGGTCTCTTGCTTGGAAAGATTGACACGCGTCCACGCGTTATAGTGAGGATTGCACATACAATACAACGATTTACATAGTCGATCACAGTTGATCTAGAAATCAACCACAATTTAACATTTCACAAAAGGTGCTTGAAAAATTAATAACACTCTGAACTGATGGTCAGGTTGCTCCAGGCCAGCGGAGAACAGCATATAATTAATTGATGTTGATAATTGTGTTATAATTAAGCTATTGTTGATTTGTTCAGATATATACATATTTGGGTGTTATTATTACAGATAATTATAGTATGTCAGTAGCAGAGTAGAAAGGAAGATTATCGGTACGTACAGAAATTGATCTATGTCAGTGAGAAACAGAATCAGCAACATTCAGGAAAAGTCTCGTCATCAAAATGAAATCTGAAGACTGTCGATCGGACGAAACATAACCACACGTGGCAAGTTGATGTACGAGGGACATCGTCTTACTACAGATAAGTAATGATAATTATTGGCATATTTTCATGATAATTTTCATTATTTTACAAAAAAATTAAATCATGAAAAAGAAAAAAAATGAAATCATGAAAAAGAAAAAAATGAAATCATGAAAACAAGAATGAAATCATGAAAAAATGAAACAAATCATGAAAATGAAAAAAAGAATCCAGGTGAAAAAAAAAAAATCATGAAAAAAGAATACACATTAAAAAAAAATAAGCCATGAAAAAAAACGAAAAAAAAAACAATCGAATGAAAAAAAAAGAAATGAAAAACTAAACGACAAAACAATTGAAAAAGATAAACAAAAGAAAAGAACAATTCAGTACAAGATTTTGTCATTATTTCGTTTATTTAACTATTGAGTTGTCACATACAATATTTATTATTTCAATTTGTCATGACACTACACATTTTATGTACATACCATGCACAGGTTCAACAAGTTCAACACGACAAGTCACTATACCACGACATAAAAGATTGGACATATAATAAGTCAAAGGCTGCTACATGGGAATCAAAACAGAATAACAACACATGTGAACCACGTACAGAATAATGATTATAATGAAGTATAACGGACGTACCGGAAGAAATAAAGTACAGAAACTATAAGAAAACGTGGAGTATGACTTAAAGAGAGCAATTGGTTTACAACATGCTATGTTCAAGATGATATTTGTTTGAGTTTAATATGCTTTGATTCCAGTTTGATTGTGTTAATACACATTTATTGTGATTGTATGCATTGCATTAACATGTATATGTATTAAATTACTGGATGAGCAGTACGAATGGGAATGAAAGGAATATTAGGTAGTTAAGTGGTTGAATTATTAATACTATCATTATGTTGGTAGAATAGGAAAAGGATATTACAAGTACATAATTGGCAACAAGAATCATGAGCAACAGATGTCAAAGAAGAATATACAGAAACAAGCGTTATAAAGATATGGAAAGGAAATGCACATATGCTATGGCGGCAAACCTCAGGTGAATACACTACACAGAGATAGTCGAAGCACAGGGTACCTTACGACAACTTAAGTCAGGTTCAAACGCACGATGGATTTTATGAAGGTCGAATATGAAGCTGCACAGTCTAAAGGAAGGCAAGAGCGATTCAAGTACTAAAGATGTCAGTGGAAGCTGGATTTGGTGAAAACACACATACCTTACCCAGAGCGTGAGGGCTTGCAGTGGGTAGGATGCTTGCATAATATATGCGATTGAGGAGCTGCTGGGGATGTCTGGGGGGACATTGGATCTCAGCCATGCTGGACTTCATTTCTCTGAAATACAAAGGAGTTTGGAGCCACACATTGCCTACAGGGTAGATGCAGGATGTGTCCGACTTATATTCTTTAGTGATGATGTTCATGGCAAATCAACTTCTCACAAGGAGATAGTCTATAATGATAGTGAATAAACTCTAGTTTACAGCCAAATGTAGACGGAGATGTGCGACCAAGTCAATAAACTGATATATGCGACCTTTAGTTGACAATGAGGACTGATATGTGCGACCTTTAGTGGACAATGAAGACTGATATGTGCGACCTTTAGTGGACAATGAAGACTGATATGTGCGACCGTTAGTGGACAATGAAGACTGATATGTGCGACCTTTAGTGGACAATGAAGACTGATATGTGCGACCTTTAGTGGACAATGAAGACTGATATGTGCGACCTTTAGTGGACAATGAAGACTGATATGTGCGACCTTTAGTGGACAATGAAGACTGATATGTGCGACCTTTAGTGGACAATGAAGACTGATATGTGCGACCTTTAGTGGAAAATGAAGACTGATATGTGCGACCTTTAGTGGACAATGAAGACTGATATGTGCGACCTTTAGTGGACAATGAAGACTGATATGTGCGACCTTTAGTGGACAATGAAGAATGATATGTGCGACCATGGACCAATATGACAGATGTGTGCGACTACTGCGGCTCGTATCAAAGACTGGAAGACTGAGGTATTAGTGCGAATATATCTACCAAGAACAAATGGAAAGGATATTAGGCACAATACGCGGTTTAACAGTGGAGGAATTGGACATGAAGCACAAGCAGGACTAACTGATCGTTGTCAAAGTTAACCGACCATTGAGAAGATACCTAGAGAATAGTCCGACAAGCAGCTGTAGCGTGAGTAAGATATACATGTATATGTATATACAACATAATATATGTATATATACAACATAAGTGTTAACTACAAGTGAGTGTGAAATAGTGCAATGGCAGGCCTGACGATAATTCAGTATCTGGTTGAGAGGGACAGAACGAAAGGACACAATGTAGATGCGAACATGGTTACTTAATGGATTGCCAGCATGTTTGTGTGAATCGTTGCGACACTATCCCTATAATAAAGATTAGATCGAGTTAGGACGCACTTGTTCGGCGTTATTTTATAAGCACATCAAGCGTTGACCAGTTGGTTTATTTACATACGTTTGAGAGCCATTAGCGTGAGCTGTCGCCGATGTGAGAATGTGGACATTATATGATTAACCTAGATGAACGAGTCGATTATGCCAGCGACTGAACAAGAACAGTGATTAAACAAGGCAGTGCAGCATCGAACCACAAAGGGATAATGTCAATCAGTTCATGGCATAAATCAGGCAATACAACAATCCATCATATAAACACTGACGCAAAACAAAGTACAACAAACATCAAACACCACAGCAGACTGACAAACCAGACCCAAAAGGGAGGTAACCAACCGACACGACAGTGCATCATCATATTACACACAAAATCAACGCCAAACTGTAACAACTGCATTAAGCACATGACAGAGACAGCACCATTAAAACAAAACACTACAAACAGAGACATGCAAACATGGACTACAGATGACTCGATACAGTTAATACCATCTACCATACCATGGAATTTCCATCAATGGCTGTGTTACATTTAGCTCTGCCAAAACACACTCATCGTGTTTTACGAAGACATGACTATTATGTAAGGACAGTTACATCCAAACCAGTAACATGACACAACACATTCACATAGCAACGTTACGACAAACCCTCGACCGTATAAAGCAACACGGCCTGACAATAAAACTTAGCAAAATTGTAATTAGTTTCAATAAAATAAACTTTTTGGGTTGTAAGACTTATGATGATGACATCAAGTGAAGATAAAATTGCTTCCAAAATTCTGAATTTAACCATCCCAACCACGAAGAAGGAGATACGAAACATGCTGGGTTTTATTGAACTATTTCAGAAAGTTTATCCCGAAATTCTCAGATCTAACATAGATTTTTATCAACTTGTTGACTAAACGTCAACCCAAAGAAATTGTACAAAGTTTAGAAAACAAGTCCTCTTATAAAAATAAAAATATCTCTCTCAACCCATCCTATCTTCAAATTACCAAATATTAAATTACCTTTTACAGCAAAGAACTGACACAAGCGACATCAGCCTAGCAGCTATCCTTCTACAGACCTATGACAACATCTTACATCCGGTGTCATAGGTCAGTTGCAAGCTATCACCATACGAACGGAGATACAGCACACCGGAACTCGATTATCTGGCACTTGTGTACACAATGACGAAATTAGCCAGATATTTACTTGGCACGCAGGTCATTGTCCATACAGACAATATCCCACTCAAAATCCTATGCCAAGGGAAACCATCAAACCACCGTGTCAGGAGATGGCCATTCCTACTCCAGAAGTACAGCTTCGAAATACAACACATTAAGGGCACTGATAACAATATCGCAGACCTATTGTCCAGACTTCCTCTCGATAAGTCAACCAGCGTTCAAACTACGCCTGAGCGCAACTCATGAGAAAAATATATGTAGCTCTTAGAACGCCTAAATCACATACTAGCACAAACAACTACCCCGTCAATCGATAGCGCTAACATAATATTCAGGACTGTGATATTCACCATTTTGTGTTTTAATGTAAAATCACATTTTTAAAGAGTGATGAAATTGTGCTGAATAAGTGAGATGAATGAGGAGTAGACATTGACACTCCTAAATAAAAAAAATGTTTGCATATCCTTTTACAGGACATCGCTGACAACATCAGCATCTTTCAGCTGATTGTTGATTTCTTGGCAAGATTACGCTCAGTAGTTTGCCATTGCTTTCTGAACGGCCGGCTCAATACCCCGTAAGTTACCGACGCAATTCGAACCACCCTGATTCTCACCGTCGTCACGTTGCTTACGAGAGTATGCGAGATTACGAAGAAAAAGTCGCTAACATCTAGGCCAGGAAGCCGGCTTGACACTTCTAGGTACACTTAATTGTGCCAAGGACTTTATCCTAGTGTAGGAAAGTGTCTTACATTTACCGATATTCCAACAACTTACAATCGTGTGTACATACAGCACATAGACGTGCCACATACTGGAGTTTATGTTAGAAACTGTGGTAAACTTGGTGACACTGTTTGCATTTCAGTCGCCGTTGACGCGATTTGTGTGACCGCGGATTCGTTTTTTTCTTTTTTCAATATTTTTGATTTCTTGATCCATTAATTAACATTATTATTTAAGTATGATTGAGTGAATTAATGAATTATATGGCACTTTAATTTGTATACGAGGTTTTGAGTGAAAGCATTCAAAGATTTTTTTTTATCTAAGAATCATCGCTCGACCGAACATTCAATTGTGCCATACGTGTCACTATTTTGAATGACATGAGGCCAAACTTTTGACACTTAGACCAAACTTACAAATGTAAAATTGTAACCATTGTAATATCGTAAAGGTTATCATACAAAACAATTTATGACTGTATCCAAGGGAAGCAATCTACTGATGGCAAAATTGGTACATTCTATATAGTATCCGGAAGAGTCACATGACTGCCATGTGCCAAATATGGTCATCTACATGCGGACTAAGGGTACTGAAATGTGGCTGGACCAGGAGTTGAGTGCCTGGCCAGTATGTCTATAGTGCGTTCACATTTGAACGCCTCCATATAAAAATCCATATCTCAGTAACCAACTGAGGGAAAATTGTGAGATTTAGCATATAACCTTATCATCATGTCCACCCAACAAATAAATTTTTGTTCTGGAGATTGTACAGCAGATTTCAAAGTTTGTTTATATGTGGTATATAAATTACGGGTCAGAGATGAGGTGCACATTTTTAGAAGTATTACATTTTGACACGGAAACATCAGCTTTGAATGGCTAATTTTCTCATGGTTCACGAGAAAGGCCTTATGACAAGAACGCCGGGCAGTTTAAAATGGGAGTGATCAGACTAGTTCAGAGTTCTTGTCAGCATGTGGGTACTTTCATGAATCCTGATTATTAAAAAAAATCTTACCACTTATCGCTAACATCTAAATGTGTGAATATTGTTCAGTGGGGTTGAATGTGAAATTGTGTACACTTCAAAGCATCGTTATGAAGTTGTACACAGATTGTTTGACAAGAAGCTGATAGAAGGAAACTGTTTCAAACTGTTAAATCCCGAAAAAAGAACGGTGCATGCATTGTGTTTGAGTAAACGGGCATTTCGTCGATGGGTGCAAGAATCTGGAATTAAACCACCACGCAATAACCAAACGATAGGTAGAAAGGTTATTGTAGACAGCTTTGACAAAGATTTCATAAGGCGAGCAATTATGAAAATGCTTTTAAAAAGTCACTTAAAAGTCGACAGGGTCGACTTCATTGCACCGGGTTCTATCCGTTATGGCTCGGTCTCTTTCCGCAGCGCGGAAATCATCGCACAAAGCACTAACTCCGCAGCTCTAGCGACGACCCACAGGGGTCTCCAAAAAATTTAACTCCGGAACCGAAGGATGCGGCCCGGAATCGAACCCGCAACCTTTGGAGCCCGAGTCAAAAGGCTTGACCACTTCGCCACGGAGACTCCTAAAATTATAAAAATTTAGGATTTCATATCCAGGATTATCCAGCATTATAAAAATGCTGGATGCCAAAGAAACAGTGACTGTAAGAATACTTAGGGTTTGGTTGAGAAAGAACAATAACACAGAGCTATCCAAAACAACTTTGTGGAAAATTATAAGGACATTATCTTTACTTTTAGAAAGTACAAGGGAGGTAGAAATATTCTTTGCGAGCAGCCGCATTTAAGAGCCATGAGAAGCAGATACCTACGTGAAATAAAGGAAATGCGCAAAGAAAATTATGGCATAGTGTATTTGGATGAAATGTGGATCAATGCGCACCACACAAGTGATAAAGAATGGCAATCAGTGGATGAACAGATAAAGCAATATGTGCCCAGTAGTATAGGAAAGCTTTTGGTCATGGCCTATGCAGGTAATACGCATAATGGCTTACAACAGAATGCTGGGCTCGTGTTCGTATCAAAGCATACAGACAATATGGATTATCATAATAAGATTAATGGTGATGTATTTAGAGATTGGCTCGAGAATACTGCGCTTCCATCCCTAGATAGACCGTCGTGTCCAATTATGGACAATGCATGATATCAATGTTGTTGCCCAAGAAGACAAAATACCTACAGCATCGAGCACAAAGGGAGCAATAAAGATATGGTTCCGAATGGAAAACATACCATTTCCAGAAAGGTATTTCTAGCTAGAACTGTTGTCCTTGTAAAACAGACGCCAAAAAGCAAGAAATATCAAATCGACAAGTTGATAGAAGAGCATCGTCACGGGTGCTTGAGACTTCCGCCGTACCACTCTCATTTTAACCCTATAGAACTTCAGTGGGCTAAAATTAAAGGACAGGTGGCATCTGACAATATTATATTCAAATTGTCTGACGTCAAGGTATTAATCCAGTCCGCGCTATTAAATATTGATAAAAGTTACTAGGAAAATGTGAGGACCATGTGTTGAAAGAGGAAGAGGACTATTGGGGAAAGGATGGATTGGATTTAAATTTTATGCAACCGAGAGCAGTCATCACCCTACTGGAATCGTCCGACACAGATTAAGGTCTGAGCAGATCGCAGACCTTATCCGTGTGCACGCTTACTGGGATATTTTGCTCCAACTATTCAGACGGATTGCAGGCTCTAAACATTACAGCATCAGCACAATGTCAATGGCAACAGTTTGTATTCCATAGTGATGAATTTTCAATTCCGCAAGCCCTCAGTGGTGACAAACAACTGGTATTGGAAAAAAAAAAACACAAACACACTAAACGCATTGAATACCAACAGAAGATTAATATTGCGGTGGTGGAAACTGACATATTGTGGCATAACAAGAAACGTGAGAGCAAACACGCTGTAAAATTAGGGGACAACACACGTGCATACGAATCAATCTATAAACTTCAATGAAAAGAGGACCAACATCTTGGTCGTTAAGAAGAAAGCCCACTACAGAGACACTGACAACTATTTTCATAGTGCAAAACAGGTAATCATGTTCCGTCTCTGAACAGTAAACAGCAGAGTAGACAATCTTTCACGAAGTCAAAGCGGGTCTGTCACCCATGTGTACGTGTGAACAAACTACTCAGACAGCTGAACAGATCCTTAAAAATGGAAACATGATGACTAAATTGCGGTATCATTTCTGGTCACTCCATACGCACATTAACGCACAGCTATTTGGAAGCTTTCATGAACTCAATATAAAAAGCTAAATGCATCCTAGTAACATGAATACGTGTGTACAATTATTAACCAGCAGCTGAAGAAACAAGAAGGAAATGAAAAATAAGGTAAGAAATAAAATTCCTTCTACTTTCCTGTCAATTTACACATTAATTACCCCATGCCTCTGTAAATTCTCTGTCTTTACTAATATTACACCCCTCTCGGGAGTCTCCTTGGTGAAGTGGTCAAGTCGTCTGACTCGGGCTCCGAAGGTTGTATGTTCGATTCCTTCATTTCACGGGTGCATTTTTTAGACTCCCGAGGGTCGTCGCTGGAGCTACGGAGTTCGTGCTTTGTGCGACGCTTTCCGTCCTGCGGAAAGAAACTGAGCCATATGGGATAAAAACCCGGTGCAATGCAGTCGACCCTGTCGACTTTTAAGCTACTTTTTTATTGCACCCACTCCCATACGAATCTGGTTACGCCTTGTACTTGTGTCCTTACCAGAAATAACGTGGTTTACTGTAAGACTAGTTTGTTAGCGCGAATTCACTACATTTTCCCCAAAACATCAAAGAAATGTCGCCGCTTTTGATGATTTAAGTTGCTTTTGGACCTATTAAAGACATATTCCTTGCGTGGGGGTAAATATAAGATGGCAGGAAACATTTCATAACGATGCACAACAGACAGTTTTCAAAATAATTGATCATGAATGAAGGCATTCTTTTCGGGACAGACAATAGCATACTTCTCCTGATGCTATCACATCTGGGGATAGCATGACGCCTAACATGTTTTTTTGTGTGTGTTGTTGTTGAGAGGAAGGGCGTGGTTTGCAAGATAACATAAGTCGTCATTTACTTCCGGTCTGTGCTGAGTCCGTTAGTCAAACAAAGTACCAGCCCAAACAGAAGACCATGCCCAATACTAGCTAACCAAATGAGGGCAATGAAGAAGTTATAGACTACACACCGCTTTCCAACAGAAGAGGCATCTTCCCATAATACAATCGTATGAGTCAACCATATGAAAACCAGCTAAACAACACCGTTGGGTCTTGACAATAAACTAAAACTTAACAAAATATAATGTGTGACTACCCACACACATGATGAAAGCGTACCACTTTCATAGAGAAGAGGGGGAGAGTGTCAAGGACCCACGGTACTGGATAGCCAGTGTTAGACAGGAGACAGGTTAGCTGCAAGATACCAGGGCAGATAGCCAGGTGTCCTTCACAAAGGTCAAGGATAGTAGCTCGCCGTAATGAACAATTTCTACCTAAATCCTTCTCTGTGAACTGTAATAAAAAATGATCACTATCTAAAATGTTTCCTGTAAACTACTACTTCACTGCAATAACAAACTTATGAAATCGAACTTAAATGTTCTGTGAATTGCTATGTTTCTGTAATCAACTATATGTTTCTAGAATGTTCTATGTAGATCTTCGCCTCTCCTTCAGAACAAATCAGCTACCACACAAATGACCTGTGAACCCCCAGCTACCTCTAACAAGACAAGCCCATCAGCAAATGTACTTATGCTACTGAGTGAGTGCGTGGCGCGACACTGTGAGCTGTGAATTTCATGTGAAATGCTTTTGAATCTGCCCGAGGTTTTTTGGAACGTGACTGCATGTTCGGAGCGATGGTAGATGGTTATGTCCCAGAGTTGACCGGTTTTTGCCTTATGCAGAAATGCGTGGCTGCTGGGCTTCTGGTTGACTGCCACTGCCATCGACGATGAACTATATTTTCGTGGACTGTGTGGGTGAACATCTAGGAAACATCCAGATTGGAAAATGACTGCCGATTCCATCAGAGATGAACTGGGTGTTTTGTGGGGGACTATTGTGTTGACATTCTGGCGGCGGCATTATGCAGTGTATCTGTGCGGGCTGTTGTTTGTCGAGACTCCTGTCTTTTCCACTTTTCACATTTGGGTAGTGGGGAGCGTTTTGTGCGATATTCACTGGCACAGGAACGGAGCATAATGGGGACAATCCGTTGCTATGAGGTTGGAACTACGACTAACTAACTAACTTACTTATGCTTGCTGAGACACTGGCAGCCCCTCTACTGACTGACCTGACTGTCCACTGAATTATGTCACTGTCCACCCCCCACAAGTCCCAGTCTGCTGCTGAACATCCCGGCTTTGCTGGCTCTCACTATAAACGCCTTGGCCACGGACTCATCCAGTTTGGCGAATGCCTCCGATTGGGTGACCTCTGTCATGTGGTTCAGGGCAAAGCGGAAACAGAATTCTTCTAGTTGCTGTGCCCTAAGTATGATTGCTGCTGCGTAAAACATGGTCACGTTCTCAACAGATATTCCCTGGCATATGATGCCCTCACATTTCATCTTCAACAGCTCTTCGCGGTAACAATTCGACAGATCCAGCAGACCTATAGCTTCATCTGGTTGGAGGTCCACATCATCTGTGTATAAGTACCGCAGGAAAGCCCTGTAGACAGTATATGGATACTCCGTGATCTCTATCGATTCTCTTTTGCTTTCATCCCAGCAAGACTGGAACATTGTCCGGAAATGCTCACATCTCAACTTGAGTATTGCTTTGTGTACATGTATCTCCTTTCTTTCAACAACAAATCGCATATCGCTGGTCTCTTGCTTATCAAAAGCATTTGCTACTGCGTCGGCTATTCTAGAACCTTTAATATAATCTAGACAGTACATTCTCCAAGAAATAGGGGGAGTGGAGAAGGCAGCAAATGCATCATCTGTTGAGGCAAACGTGGTGGATCTTGGCTGGGTCAGCGACTGCTCTCGGCACTCACCCCAGATGTACACTTTGCCAGTTTGGCTCATGGCGACTGAGATGTTGCGGTAATGGTTGGCGGCTATCTCCACATACTTTTCACCCTGGCAGATGACTTTTTCACCCTGGCAGATGACTTTAACTGGTCTATCCATGCTGCCCTCGTGTCCTGTCCCTAGTTGGCCGTAAGCATTAGCTCCCCATGAGTACATCACACCTTCATTAGATAGGGCTAAGGTATGGGCATACCCACATACAACCTGCTTGACTACGACCCCCTGCGGTAAAAGTACACGGCATGGGTTTGTCTGATTCACGTTATTTCCTACACCAAGTTGTCCTTTACCATTGCGGCCCCAGCCGTACACCTCACCGTTGTCCATTAGAGCCACCGAGGATGACTGACCACAGGCTATAGCCAGAGCAGGCCTGTATCCAATGGCTACTGTGATCTTTCTCGGTAATGGTACATTGTCTGTGGATCCTGTGCCTACCTGGCCACAACTGTTCAGACCCCAGGCATAAATCTCGCCGCCAGACGTCAGTGCCATAGTGTGGTAACTGCCACACGCAACTTTGACAACATTTCTACCAGCTAAGTTTCTGGTCACAAGGTCAGGACTGAACCAAATGTGTGTGCTTCCATTGCCATGCTGGCAATGTTCATTATGACCCCAGCTGTACACTTCACCAGCTTGAGTAACAGCAACTACATGCGGCCCACTGCCAAATGCAATATTAATCACCCTTTTCTGGCACAGAATGTCTACCTTCCTTGGTTCAAGACTGCTGCGTGAGTCTCCTAATCCCAGGCAACCGCTGCAGTTGGGGCCAAATGCATACACATTATCATTATCAGTGATGAAGATGGCCTCATTGCCTGAACTTCCAAATACGCAGAATTTCTTGACGGTTTTCAGCAGTTCTGAGTCCAGTATTGAGAAGTTGGGCCAATGGCTCAAGTCTGAGGCATGCCGTGTTGGTGACAGCTCCGGGAACATCAAGCTGATCTGTGCTGGTGGTGGAACATTGGGAAGGTCTGGTATACCTCTCGCTGCCATTATGATGTAAGTACAACAACTGGGAATTGGGCAACGCTCCCTGAGATCACTAGGAAAGTAAATCAGTGAAAGCCGTACACAACCGGCGGCTGCCACTTTTGTTGCAGGCCTGACAACATGGCCAGGTAGTTTCCCATGTTGTTGTCTCTACATACAATATATTATTATTATATATAGCCAGTGTTGCCATTTTGACGCTTTTCGCACCAAATTTAGTCATTGTATAACGAGAAAAACACCAAAAGGTACAACAAGACATGACCCACGAGACAGAGAGATGTTGACTGTTTCCTTTCGTATCAGTAGTGCATTGTACAGATTTTGTAAGCTGTAAATGCATTATCTGGTATCTGAAGGAGCTGCCGATTCAACAAATGATGTCATCAGAACCTGCCGATTCAACAAATGACGTCATCAGAATCTGTCGACACTGATGTGGTTAACACTTTGTCGTTTAACTTTCATTTCTTTTATACATGAAAACAGATTTACTAGCTCATAAACGGGGCCGCTTTTATTGCGTTGAGTCATATTGGTGCTAGACTGGTTTTTATAGGATAATCAGCAGTTAATCGGTGATGTTTTAGTATTTCAGAACAGGCCTGTGTTCTTGTCTCATTAACTGATTGCCTGCCTGAGACCGTCTGATAGATCCCGTAACCCTTGTGCGACACCCGTGAACCACACTTTAGGCTTTTTATATATGGTGGTTTAAACTGAACCATTTCTCCATTCCAGTCCACTATTTCAGTGTCCCATTAAGTTAAACTTCAGAACGAAAGAATTACCTGGCTTCCGTGTGCAAAAATCCCGCATGACAAAGAAGAATACACATGAAAACATGTTTCGAAATTGATTTTTGTGATTCGAATTTTTGTGACATTACTTTCTGGTGAAGGACCTCATATATTTTAATAAAATTACAGTTTTAAACAGTTTTATATTATAGTTATTGTGATGTAAACGACTTTGTGATAGATTCGAAAACAAACCTGTGCAGTAGTGAGATAGTTACGTAGAAGACGGTAATAATATAGAGAAAAAAAATCTAACAGTCTAAGAACAACAACAATCTACCAACAATCTAAGAAAATGATGGTTTTTCCATTTTGTGTGAAAATGATGTACTTCATAATGTTATCATTTCATTGCGTTATATGCGTGTTATGGAGCAGTTCTTGTGATATTCTAGAACCCAACTGGTGTTTGTAATAAAATTCACTAAATTTAACTGGATTAGCAGATTCGGATATGAAATAACGCCTTGGTAAGTGAATTTTTTTCATAATTTTTAACACTTTAATTTCAATTGTTATTACTAAAACTCTCATTATTGTCATAATATTTGTAACCTATCAATTTATTATTAACACTGTCATGTTCCTTGTGCAATCCTCTTTAATTTTATATGTAATACAATAGATCTGCTACAATTGTAACCATTTTAAAAGCAAGATTGTGGTATACCCCTAGTTCAAATTTTCTGCCTTGAATCTCTGCTTGGGTATGACCATTTTTTTGTTTGGCAGGCAATCAGTTAAGCCTTGTGGCCAAGCCACCCAGTCTGTTTTTCTCCATCAAAGTTGTCAGTAAAGGTTTAGGTTTATCCCTCCTCATAAACAGGTAGTAAAACATCCTTTAATGGACGTCGTAATCATTGTCCTTTACAGGAGTTGCAAAATGTTAATTTACAGGACGTAATCATTTTACTTTACAGAAGTTACAATAACGTTCCTCCCCACGACGCTTGACGGCAGAAGTGGAAGATGATGATGATAATAATAACGTTAATTTACATGTGAACGGGAGGCTTAGTATATGAAAGTGAGGTATAGCAGCCATATGCAGGATGTGACAATTCCTTTGGTGAGCCTAGTATGAGAGCACCGTGTGTCAATAATGCGCTTTATGGAATACTCCTTGATGGCAAAGAATGCCCATGGTCTAACCCGCCTTCCCTCGAGGGCTGATCGGCATGCATGCGGCTGTTCTCTACGGGCCAGCTGGGGTGACCATTCTAACGGCTATTTTTTTTAACCAGTAGAAAAACACTCCCGCTATAGCCACCGAACCAATGCTACATCTGCTGAACCCGTTCTTAGACTCAACAGCAAACTGGGCCAGGACCAACTTTGACAATTGTGAACAGATCTGGTGATAGTACTCAACCCTGTCTAACACCGTGTTTCATGTATTGAACAGATCTGGTAATAGTACTCAACCCTGTCTAACACCGTGTTTCATGTATTGAACAGATCTGGTGATAGTACTCAACCCTGTCTAACACCGTGTTTCATGTATTGAACAGATTGAGTGATAGTACTCAACCATGTCTAACAGCGTGTTTCATGTATTGAACAGATTGAGTGATAGTACACAGCCCTGTCTAACACCGTGTTTCATGTATTGAACAGATTGAGTGATAGTACACAGCCCTGTCTAACACCGTGTTTCATGTATTGAACAGATTGAGTGATAGTACACAACCCTGTCTAACACCGTGTTTCATGTATTGAACAGATTGAGTGATAGTACACAGCCCTGTCTAACACCGTGTTTCATGTATTGAACAGATTGAGTGATAGTACACAGCCCTGTCTAACACCGTGTTTCATGTATTGAACAGATTGAGTGATAGTACACAACCCTGTCTAACACCGTGTTTCATGTATTGAACAGATTGAGTGATAGTACACAGCCCTGTCTAACACCGTGTTTCATGTATTGAACAGATTGAGTGATAATACACAACCCTGTCTAACACCGTGTTTCATGTATTGAACAGATTGAGTGATAGTACACAACCCTGTCTAACACCTTGTTTCATGTATTGAACAGATTGAGTGATAGTACTCAACCCTGTCTAACACCTTGTTTCATGTATTAAACAGATTGAGTGATAGTACTCAACCCTGTCTACAACCTTGTTTCATGTATTGAACAGATCGGGGGATAGTACTCAACCCTGTCTAACACCTAGTTTCATGTATTAAAACAGATCGGATGATAGTACACAACCCTGTCTAACACCGTGTTTCATGTATTGAACAGATTGAGTGATAGTACTCAACCCTGTCTAATACCTTGTTTCATGTATTGAACAGATTGAGTGATAGTACTCACCCTGTCCAATACCTTGTTTCATGTATTGAACAGATCAGGGGATAGTACTCAACCCTGTCTAACACCGTGTTTCATGTATTAAAACAGATCGGATGATAGTACACAACCCTGTCTAACACCGTGTTTCATGTATTGAACAGATTGAGTGATAGTACTCAACCCTGTCTAATACCTTGTTTCATGTATTGAACAGATTGAGTGATAGTACACAACCCTGTCTAATACCTTGTTTCATGTATTAAACAGATTGAGTGATAATACACAACCCTGTCTAACACCGTGTTTCATATTAAAACAGATCGGGTGATAGTACACAACCCTGTCTAATACCTTGTTTCATGTATTGAACAGATCAGGGGATAGTACTCAACCCTGTCTAACACCGTGTTTCATGTATTAAAACAGATCGGATGATAGTACACAACCCTGTCTAATACCTTGTTTCATATATTGAACAGATCGGGTGATAGTACACAACCTTGTCTAATACCTTGTTTCATGTATTGAACAGATCGGATGATAGTACACAACCTTGTCTAATACCTTGTTTCATGTATTGAACAGATCGGATGATAGTACACAACCCTGTCTAATACCTTGTTTCATGTATTGAACAGATCGGGTGATAGTACACAACCCTGTCTAATACCTTGTTTCATGTATTGAACAGATCGGGTGATAGTACACAACCCTGTCTAATACCTTGTTTCATATATTGAACAGATCGGATGATAGTACACAACCCTGTCTAATACCTTGTTTCATGTATTGAACAGATCGGGTGATAGTACACAACCCTGTCTAATACCTTGTTTCATGTATTGAACAGATTGGGTGATAGTACACAACCCTGTCTAATACCTTGTTTCATGTATTGAACAGATCGGATGATAGTACACAACCCTGTCTAATACCTTGTTTCATGTATTGAATAGATTGAGTGATAGTACACAGCCCTGTCTAACACCGTGTTTCATGTATTAAAACAGATCGGATGATAGTACACAACCCTGTCTAATACCTTGTTTCATGTATTAAACAGATTGAGTGGTAATACACAACCCTGTCTAACACCTTGTTTCATGTATTGCTTGCTTGTGTTCGTTGGCTTGAGCTCCAACGCGAAGTCCTGTATGTCGGATGAAGGCATCCTGTTGTCCAACATCAGTGTGATGTCATACAGGACCTGAGTTTTGCGTGAGTATCCGTTGTCCCATGTCTGGCTTATTGGTGTGCAGACTGGTGGTTCCTCGCCGTACAGGCAGACACTCTCAGACTTCGGAGGAATCGGCGATCCTACTGACTTTAGCCAGGACCCCGAAGGGACCTGTTGCCCAGGACGCTCGACGAGGACGCGTCAATAGGTCTTGGCCAGTATATAACCCGGCCCTGGTGCCTTGGAAACACCTCTGCGCCCCGTTTAATGTATTGAACAGATTGAGTGATAGTACACAACCCTGTCTAACACCTTGTTTCACGTATTGAACAGATTGGGTGATAGTACACAACCCAGTCTAACACCTTGTTTCACATATTGAACAGATTGGGTGATAGTACACAACCCTGTCTAACACCTTGTTTCACATATTGAACAGATTGGGTGATAGTACACAACCCAGTCTAACACCTTGTTTCACGTATTGAACAGATTGGGTGATAGTACACAACCCAGTCTAACACCTTGTTTCACATATTGAACAGATTGGGTGATAGTACACAACCCAGTCTAACACCTTGTTTCACATATTGAACAGATCAGGTGATAGTATACAACCCTGTCTAACACCTTGTTTCACGTATTGAACAGATTGGGTGATAGTACACAACCCAGTCTAACACCTTGTTTCACATATTGAACAGATTGGGTGATAGTACACAACCCTGTCTAACACCTTGTTTCACATATTGAACAGATTGGGTGATAGTACACAACCCAGTCTAACACCTTGTTTCACATATTGAACAGATTGGGTGATAGTACACAACCCAGTCTAACACCTTGTTTCACATATTGAACAGATTGGGTGATAGTACACAACCCTGTCTAACACCTTGTTTCACATATTGAACAGATTGGGTGATAGTACACAACCCAGTCTAACACCTTGTTTCACGTATTGAACAGATTGGGTGATAGTACACAACCCAGTCTAACACCTTGTTTCACATATTGAACAGATTGGGTGATAGTACACAACCCAGTCTAACACCTTGTTTCACATATTGAACAGATTGGGTGATAGTACACAACCCTGTCTAATACCTTGTTTCACATATTGAACAGATTGGGTGATAGTACACAACCCAGTCTAACACCTTGTTTCACATATTGAACAGATCAGGTGATAGTATACAACCCTGTCTAATACCTTGTTTCACATATTGAACAGATTGGGTGATAGTACACAACCCAGTCTAACACCTTGTTTCACATATTGAACAGATCGGGTGATAGTACACAACCCTGTCTAACACCGTGTTTCATGTATTGAATAGATCAGGTTATAGAACACAACCCTGTCTAACACCTTGTTTCATGTATTGAACAGATTGAGTGATAGTACACAACCTTGTCTAACACCGTGTTTCATGTATTGAACAGATCGGGTGATAGTACACAACCCTGTCTAACATCGTGTTTCATGTATTGAACAGATTGAGTGATAGTACACAACCTTGTCTAACACCGTGTTTCATGTATTGAACAGATCAGGTGATAGTACACAACCCTGTCTAACATCGTGTTTCATGTATTGAACAGATTGAGTGATAGTACACAACCTTGTCTAACACCGTGTTTCATGTATTGAACAGATCGGGTGATAGTACACAACCCTGTCTAACACCTTGTTTCATGTATTGAACAGATTGAGTGATAGTACACAACCCTGTCTAACACCGTGTTTCATGTATTAAACAGATCGGATGATAGTACACAACCCTGTCTAACACCGTGTTTCATGTATTAAACAGATCGGATGATAGTACACAACCTTGTCTAACACCGTGTTTCATGTATTGAACAGATTGAGTGATAGTACACAACCCTGTCTAACACCTTGTTTCATGTATTGAACAGATCAGGTGATAGTACACAACCCTGTCTAACACCTGTTGAGATGTTCCTAACTGGTTGCCAAACTCTTATGGCTACATTATGTTGCCAGTATATAACATTCTAAAATTCATTTTCTGGCTTCCATGGACAAGATATTCTTGATCACTTCTATGCATTATTCTTCATGCTATCTCTGTTCTTTTGTGTTACTTTTTTTTAACCCATCTGTTGTCAGTAACATTAGAGAGTTGAATCTGTCCACATGTTTCAGGTTCTGTTTGCTGTTGGTGTACATTCTGGCTGCTTAGTTTTCTTGGTTATAACCATAACTTTTATGTTTGTGTTGTTTAGATGTATTCTTTTCCTTTCCATTTCCGCACATTGTCAACTCTTACAATTTATGTTCATTTCTTGCTGTAGTTTTCAGTACCCGTATGTAAGAGTTTTTTGGACATGTTATGAGAAGAAATGGATTGGAGAACTTATTGACAACTTGCAAGATCGAGGCGAACAGACCAAGAGGAAGACCGAGAGGAAAATACCTGGATGGCTTAGCCACGTGGCATGGACGAGACAGGAACACTGAGCTGATCCACGACTTTGGTGATCGAGTGAAATGGCGAGTCATGACCGCCGCTTTCCGGCATGGCACATGATTGATTGATTGATGTAAGAGTTCAGACATTGCAAACACTGATGTAGACACGAGGTTCTATATGGGGTGCTGATATTGATCACAGGCCTTGGGACAGGTTATGGCAGTTGTGTAGGATATAAAGGGATAACTTGTACTTCTGTGGTAGTTGTATAGGATATAAAGGGACAACTTGTACAAAGCCTGGAATGCCAGCAGTTCTGTGGTGGTTGTACAGAACTTCGTGCAAGACTCCTGCCAGACACCATCGTATACCGCAGATAACTGACTATTATAGATCTGAACCAAACTGTCAGGAAATCTCAGAGTTGGTGGCCCCTACTGATGCAGTGATCAGATACCATGAAGTGGACAAGCCTCTGGTACTCAACAGTCCAGCCACAAATCATGTATACATGATGTCCACCCAAGGTGTGCTCTGCTCACTGACATTCAAGTTGTAATGTCCACCGAGTGTGATTCCTACATATGAGTTATAATGTCCACTGAGTGTGATTCCTACATATGAGTTATAATGTCCACTGAGTGTGATTCCTACATATGAGTTATAATGTCCACCGAGTGTGATTCCTACAATTAATGTTAAATATTCATCAACAAGAATGTAATGAGTAAAAATTAAGTTCAGGTGGTCTAAATATACAGAATCAAGACGCAGCAGTCATACACAGGACATGACAATTCCTTGGGTGAGCCCAGTATTAGAGCATCAGGTGTTAGCTTTGCACTTATGAAAGCTTCCTTAGCTGACATGTTCCACACCTCCTTCTAATGTGAGCCAAGCAGCAAATGTTCTGGACTTCTTCTTCTTCGTTCGTCCGGAATATTATTTTAGACGTAAGTGCGTTGTGCCTATTTACAGCAGAGCTGCGATATTTGCACCTTTCGACCGACACATCCGACTTCTTCAGGCGTTTCTTGGCCAGGTTACCTTCCTGTAAATGTTCAGGACAGGTCATCCTGTGAAACTACCTGAGATGGCTTGTCCGGTCAACAAATGATGGGAAGAAACTGTGAAGGTGCAGATATCACGGCTCTGTTGTAAACAGGCACAACGCAATTATTTCCAATACAAGAAAAAACAAATTGGGGACAAAAAGAAAGATATGCAATATATACTAATCCTGCAGCTTGCTACTATAATCGATAAACTGTAATGATGTCATTATCGTTGCTAGACGAGAGTTCGACATCTGCATTCATTGTCCACTAAGAGATGGACTGACTGGACACCTCATCCCCTGGTCACTGTCTGCTAAGAGATAGACTGACTGGACACCTCATCCCCTGGTCACTGTCTGCTAAGAGAGGGACTGACTGGACACCTCATCCCCCGGCCATTGTCGGTCATTGCCTGCTAAGAGAGCGACTAACGGCATACCTCATCCCATGTGCACTCAGACCTATCAAGTGTGATGGTCCTTACAAAGAATACTACTACACTAAAACCATGTTGGTAATAACATTGTCACTGTAATCATTTGTTTAGTCTCTCCTCTTCTACCCCTGACCTTTTTTTTTAGTTGCATATCCTTAAAAGGACATTGCAGTCAACACCAGAATTTTACTGCCGTTGATGTCTTGGCAAGTTTTTACGTTCAGTAGTTTGCCATCGCTTTCTGAACGACCGGCTCCCATACTAACACATTAAAACCAGCGCTACACGACCTGCTGCCAAATTTGTCACCGCTGCGTTTCGAACGTGGGTAAACGGCATTACGAATTGTGTTCACAATGCCATCACCACGGAAACCAGTCCCTGACATATGGAGGTGCTCAAATGTTATGTTTAGTCTTTCCTCTTCTATCCTTGACATATGGAGGTGCTCAAATGTTGTTTAGTCTTTCCTCTTCTATCCTTGACATATTGAGGTGCTCAAATGTTGTTTAGTCTTTCCTCTTCTACCCTTGACATATGGAGGTGCTCAAATGTTTAGTCTTTCCTCTTCTATCCTTGACATATGGAGGTGCTCAAATGTTGTTTAGTCTTTCCTCTTCTACCCTTGACATATGGAGGTGCTCAAATGTTTAGTCTTTCCTCTTCTATCCTTGACATATGGAGGTGCTCAAATGTTATGTTTAGTCTTTCCTCTTCTATCCTTGACATATTGAGGTGCTCAAATGTTTAGTCTTTCCTCTTCTATCCTTGACATATGGAGGTGCTCAAATGTTGTTTAGTCTTTCCTCTTCTATCCTTGACATATTGAGGTGCTCAAATGTTTAGTCTTTCCTCTTCTATCCTTGACATATGGAGGTGCTCAAATGTTATGTTTAGTCTTTCCTCTTCTATCCTTGACATATTGAGGTGCTCAAATGTTATGTTTAGTCTTTCCTCTTCTATCCTTGACATATGGAGGTGCTCAAATGTTGTTTAGTCTTTCCTCTTCTATCCTTGACATATGGAGGTGCTCAAATGTTTAGTCTTTCCTCTTCTATCCTTGACATATGGAGGTGCTCAAATGTTGTTTAGTCTTTCCTCTTCTATCCTTGACATATGGAGGTGCTCAAATGTTTAGTCTTTCCTCTTCTATCCTTGACATATGGAGGTGCTCAAATGTTTAGTCTTTCCTCTTCTATCCTTGACATATGGAGGTGCTCAAATGTTGTTTAGTCTTTCCTCTTCTATCCTTGACATATGGAGGTGCTCAAATGTTATGTTTAGTCTTTCCTCTTCTATCCTTGACATATTGAGGTGCTCAAATGTTATGTTTAGTCTTTCCTCTTCTATCCTTGACATATGGAGGTGCTCAAATGTTGTTTAGTCTTTCCTCTTCTATCCTTGACATATGGAGGTGCTCAAATGTTTAGTCTTTCCTCTTCTATCCTTGACATATGGAGGTGCTCAAATGTTGTTTAGTCTTTCCTCTTCTATCCTTGACATATGGAGGTGCTCAAATGTTTAGTCTTTCCTCTTCTATCCTTGACATATGGAGGTGCTCAAATGTTGTTTAGTCTTTCCTCTTCTATCCTTGACATATGGAGGTGCTCAAATGTTTAGTCTTTCCTCTTCTATCCTTGACATATGGAGGTGCTCAAATGTTGCTTAGTCTTTCCTCTTCTATCCTTGACATATTGAGGTGCTCAAATGTTGTTTAGTCTTTCCTCTTCTATCCTTGACATATGGAGGTGCTCAAAAGTTGTTTAGTCTTTCCTCTTCTATCCTTGACATATGGAGGTACTCAAATGTTATGTTTAGTCTTTCCTCTTCTATCCTTGACATATGGAGGTGCTCAAATGTTGCTTAGTCTTTCCTCTTCTACCCTTGACATATGGAGGTGCTCAAATGTTTAGTCTTTCCTCTTCTACCCTTGACATATGGAGGTGCTCAAATGTTATGTTTAGTCTTTCCTCTTCTATCCTTGACATATGGAGGTGCTCAAATGTTTAGTCTTTCCTCTTCTATCCTTGACATATGGAGGTGCTCAAATGTTATGTTTAGTCTTTCCTCTTCTATCCTTGACATATGGAGGTGCTCAAATGTTGTTTAGTCTTTCCTCTTCTATCCTTGACATATGGAGGTACTTAAATGTTATGTTTAGTCTTTCCTCTTCTATCCTTGACATATGGAGGTGCTCAAATGTTATGTTTAGTCTTTCCTCTTCTATCCTTGACATATGGAGGTGCTCAAATGTTGTTTAGTCTTTCCTCTTCTATCCTTGACATATGGATGTACTCAAATGTTATGTTTAGTCTTTCCTCTTCTATCCTTGACATATGGAGGTGCTCAAATGTTGTTTAGTCTTTCCTCTTCTATCCTTGACATATGGAGGTGCTCAAATGTTTAGTCTTTCCTCTTCTATCCTTGACATATGGAGGTGCTCAAATGTTATGTTTAGTCTTTCCTCTTCTATCCTTGACATATGGAGGTGCTCAAATGTTGTTTAGTCTTTCCTCTTCTATCCTTGACATATGGAGGTGCTCAAATGTTATGTTTAGTCTTTCCTCTTCTATCCTTGACATATGGAGGTGCTCAAATGTTGTTTAGTCTTTCCTCTTCTATCCTTGACATATGGAGGTGCTCAAATGTTATGTTTAGTCTTTCCTCTTCTATCCTTGACATATTGAGGTGCTCAAATGTTGTTTAGTCTTTCCTCTTCTATCCTTGACATATTGAGGTGCTCAAATGTTGTTTAGTCTTTCCTCTTCTATCCTTGACATATTGAGGTGCTCAAATGTTATGTTTAGTCTTTCCTCTTATATCCTTGACATATGGAGGTGCTCAAATGTTATGTTTAGTCTTTCCTCTTCTATCCTTGACATATGGAGGTGCTCAAATGTTATGTTTAGTCTTTCCTCTTCTATCCTTGACATATGGAGGTGCTCAAATGTTTAGTCTTTCCTCTTCTATCCTTGACATATGGAGGTGCTCAAATGTTGCTTAGTCTTTCCTCTTCTATCCTTGACATATTGAGGTGCTCAAATGTTGTTTAGTCTTTCCTCTTCTATCCTTGACATATGGAGGTGCTCAAATGTTGTTTAGTCTTTCCTCTTCTATCCTTGACATATGGAGGTGCTCAAATGTTATGTTTAGTCTTTCCTCTTCTATCCTTGACATATGGAGGTGCTCAAATGTTATGTTTAGTCTTTCCTCTTCTATCCTTGACATATGGAGGTGCTCAAATGTTTAGTCTTTCCTCTTCTATCCTTGACATATGGAGGTGCTCAAATGTTGCTTAGTCTTTCCTCTTCTATCCTTGACACATTGAGGTGCTCAAATGTTGTTTAGTCTTTCCTCTTCTATCCTTGACATATGGAGGTGCTCAAATGTTGTTTAGTCTTTCCTCTTCTATCCTTGACATATGGAGGTACTCAAATGTTATGTTTAGTCTTTCCTCTTCTATCCTTGACATATGGAGGTGCTCAAATGTTATGTTCAGTCTTTCCTCTTCTATCCTTGACATATGGAGGTGCTCAAATGTTTAGTCTTTCCTCTTCTATCCTTGACATATGGAGGTGCTCAAATGTTGCTTAGTCTTTCCTCTTCTATCCTTGACATATTGAGGTGCTCAAATGTTGTTTAGTCTTTCCTCTTCTATCCTTGACATATGGAGGTGCTCAAATGTTGTTTAGTCTTTCCTCTTCTATCCTTGACATATGGAGGTACTCAAATGTTATGTTTAGTCTTTCCTCTTCTATCCTTGACATATGGAGGTACTCAAATGTTATGTTTAGTCTTTCCTCTTCTATCCTTGACATATGGAGGTGCTCAAATGTTGTTTAGTCTTTCCTCTTCTATCCTTGACATATGGAGGTGCTCAAATGTTTAGTCTTTCCTCTTCTATCCTTGACATATGGAGGTGCTCAAATGTTATGTTTAGTCTTTCCTCTTCTATCCTTGACATATGGAGGTGCTCAAATGTTATGTTTAGTCTTTCCTCTTCTATCCTTGACATATGGAGGTGCTCAAATGTTTAGTCTTTCCTCTTCTATCCTTGACATATGGAGGTGCTCAAATGTTGTTTAGTCTTTCCTCTTCTATCCTTGACATATGGAGGTGCTCAAATGTTATGTTTAGTCTTTCCTCTTCTATCCTTGACATATGGAGGTGCTCAAATGTTTAGTCTTTCCTCTTCTATCCTTGACATATGGAGGTGCTCAAATGTTATGTTTAGTCTTTTCTCCTCCATCTTGTCATGAAGAAGTATTACTCTTGCTTAGTATTTCCTCTTCTACCTCAAGGAGTGGATTATGAAAGTAATTATCTAATACACTGTTCCTCTTCTACCTCAAGGAGTGGATTATGAAATTAATTATCTAATACACTGTTCCTCTTCTACCTCAAGGAGTGGATTATGAAAGTAATTATCTAATACACTGTTCCTCTTCTACCTCAAGGAGTGGATTATGAAAGTAATTATCTAATACACTGTTCCTCTTCTACCTCAAGGAGTGGATTATGAAAGTAATTATCTAATACACTGTTCCTCTTCTACCTCAAGGAGTGGATTATGAAAGTAATTATCTAATACACTGTTCCTCTTCTACCTCAAGGAGTGGATTATGAAAGTAATTATCTAATACACTGTTCCTCTTCTACCTCAAGGAGTGGATTATGAAAGTAATTATCTAATACACTGTTCCTCTTCTGCCTCAAGGAGTGGATTATGAAAGTAATTATCTAATACACTGTTCCTCTTCTGCCTCAAGGAGTGGATTATGAAAGTAATTATCTAATACACTGTTCCTCTTCTACCTCAAGGAGTGGATTATGAAAGTAATTATCTAATACACTGTTCCTCTTCTACCTCAAGGAGTGGATTATGAAAGTAATTATCTAATACACTGTTCCTCTTCTACCTCAAGGAGTGGATTATGAAAGTAATTATCTAATACACTGTTCCTCTTCTGCCTCAAGGAGTGGATTATGAAAGTAATTATCTAATACACTGTTCCTCTTCTGCCTCAAGGAGTGGATTATGAAAGTAATTATCTAATACACTGTTCCTCTTCTGCCTCAAGGAGTGGATTATGAAAGTAATTATCTAATACACTGTTCCTCTTCTACCTCAAGGAGTGGATTATGAAAGTAATTATCTAATACACTGTTCCTCTTCTACCTCAAGGAGTGGATTATGAAAGTAATTATCTAATACACTGTTCCTCTTCTACCTCAAGGAGTGGATTATGAAAGTAATTATCTAATACACTGTTCCTCTTCTACCTCAAGGAGTGGATTATGAAAGTAATTATCTAATACACTGTTCCTCTTCTACCTCAAGGAGTGGATTATGAAAGTAATTATCTAATACACTGTTCCTCTTCTACCTCAAGGAGTGGATTATGAAAGTAATTATCTAATACACTGTTCCTCTTCTACCTCAAGGAGTGGATTATGAAAGTAATTATCTAATACACTGTTCCTCTTCTACCTCAAGGAGTGGATTATGAAAGTAATTATCTAATACACTGTTCCTCTTCTACCTCAAGGAGTGGATTATGAAAGTAATTATCTAATACACTGTTCCTCTTCTACCTCAAGGAGTGGATTATGAAAGTAATTATCTAATACACTGTTCCTCTTCTACCTCAAGGAGTGGATTATGAAAGTAATTATCTAATACACTGTTCCTCTTCTACCTCAAGGAGTGGATTATGAAAGTAATTATCTAATACACTGTTCCTCTTCTACCTCAAGGAGTGGATTATGAAAGTAATTATCTAATACACTGTTCCTCTTCTACCTCAAGGAGTGGATTATGAAAGTAATTATCTAATACACTGTTCCTCTTCTACCTCAAGGAGTGGATTATGAAAGTAATTATCTAATACACTGTTCCTCTTCTACCCTTCAGATGTAAAGGTGTATAGTTTTATACAGGATAACTGAATAAGATGCCAACAAGACTGATTTCATTCTTCTTTTAAAACTTCTGATTTCACTCATTCATCAACCCATCTGATAGATGCAAGTTTTATATTAGTGAAAGAGAAACTTTCATACTCAATACATAACCACACAAGAGATCTATGTACATGACATCAAATGTTTGAACAACAACATCATGGGCTGTATGAAAACAATGTCCTCCAACATTAGTGTCACCAGACTGGGGCTGCACTCACAAAACAAGACATCATACATTTGTGTAAACAGCCTAGAGAGTAATAGTCTGAAATATTTGACAGTTTGTGAGAATGTCTGAACAGACATTTTGCACGCCTGAGTGCACGATCTTAACATGACCTAACCATATGTTCAATTTATCACTGCAACTGTCTGGTGGTTTTAATAAAATCTGTATATTTTCTTACTGTGCTGTTATCTTCATCTGGGTTTTGCTGTCCATAACAAGGGAGTAGATAAAAACAGGATGGAATACTTCTTTGATCTAAAAACAAACAACAAACGTGTGGCTTGCTACGCCAGGCATGTCGCTGGGTGGGAGGTCAATTCATGAGGATCTCGCTCTGCACCAGTCGGACATTGGTATCCCCTGGCAGACGGTACGGCAACATGCCGGCAAACATGATCACAGTCCTGGCGTGGCTGCGCAAGTAGTTCAGGTACTGAGGACAGACACAAGATGGCATTAACCACGAGCTGATCATATGTTTAGCATAGACAGTACAAGACAAACTTATTATTCTTATAGTTCATGTGCTCTGGCATTGGTAAAAATGTGTACAAATATAAACCCAATGAATCTAATTATTTTACTCTACGTTGTAAGTACCTGACGAGATGCAGCGAAATATGCCAGGCAATCAATCATACTATATATGGTTTGTGTCTTCGTTATTAAAATTCACTACGGGAAAACATTGTTTTGATAAACCCATGACACAACAATAATAAACAATTAAGAAATAAAACCATAAATGTAAAGAAAAACATCCACCAGTTTTGGATGAAATAATTTGCTGAGGGAAGGGAGGAGACAGGGATAAAGATAGCAGCAGGAAGTCAAAGACACAACAAGGCAATGGAACGACAGAAACAAACATGAAACAGACACAGAAATACAGAAGTGGATGACAGTAGCTAATAGAGAAATACCCAGTGGTACAGACACAGAAATAAAGTGGATGACAGTAGCTAATAGAGAAATACTCAGTGGAACAAAACAAGTGAACACCAACAAACAGTGAATGCAGAAACACAAATCTGTTGTCATTTTATTGTAGAGTGTTGTACGTACCAGTGTTGAGCATTAAGCCCACATGAAAGCTAACAAACACAAAGAGTTGACAGTCGACTTACAGTGTTGAGCATAAGCCCACATGAAAGCTCACAAACACAAAGAGTTGACAGTCGACTTACAGTGTTGAGCATAAGCCCACATGAAAGCTAACAAACACAAAGAGTTGACAGTCGACTTACAGTGTTGAGCATAAGCCCACATGAAAGTTAACAAACACAAAGAGTTGACAGTCGACTTACAGTGTTGAGCATAAGCCCACATGAAAGCTCACAAACACAAAGAGTTGACAGTCGACTTACAGTGTTGAGCATAAGCCCACATGAAAGCTAACAAACACAAAGAGTTGACAGTCGACTTACAGTGTTGAGCATAAGCCCACATGAAAGCTAACAAACACAAAGAGTTGACAGTCGACTTACAGTGTTGAGCATAAGCCCACATGAAAGCTAACAAACACAAAGAGTTGACAGTCGACTTACAGTGTTGAGCATTAAGCCCACATGAAAGCTCACAAACACAAAGAGTTGACAGTCGACTTACAGTGTTGAGCATAAGCCCACATGAAAGCTCACAAACACAAAGAGTTGACAGTCGACTTACAGTGTTGAGCATAAGCCCACATGAAAGCTAACAAACACAAAGAGTTGACAGTCGACTTACAGTGTTGAGCATAAGCCCACATGAAAGCTAACAAACACAAAGAGTTGACAGTCGACTTACAGTAAGCTATTTAAAAAAAACTGGTCACGGTGGTTAAAAGGGAAAAATGGGCAGAGGTGTGTCAAAGGGTAAGCACAGACAAGTCGCTGAAATTGTTCTGGCGACTACATAAAAGCATGAGTGGTGTAGTCAAGAATAAGAGCATTTCTGACTTCCAAGGTGCTGACCTCATCTGGCAGAGGACTGACGAAGACAAGGGCAAAGCCCTCTTTGAACGCTACCTTGAGCAGGGCAACCAGACAGACATGGGAGGTCGAAATCTGGCCAAGGAGGTCACCTCAGACAGATGCAAGGCCCAGAACACTCCGGATGAAGACACAGTGACAGTGAAAGAAATCAAGGCTGTGCTTCGACGATCAAAAAACAGTGCTCCAGGTCCTGATGGCATAAGATACGACGACATAAATAGGTGTACCGACAATGAGCTAGAGAAACTAGCAGACATGTACAACAACAGTATAGGGAGTGCTAGCATCAAGGAGGAATGGTTACACAGCTATCTGATTCCCTTGCCGAAGCCTGACAAAGACCACAAAAAAATTCAGGGATATCGAATTATAACCATGCAGAATACAATAGGCAAGCTGCTGGAGAAGGTAATTGCCAGGAAAATATCAAGCCAACTAGAGAGGCAAGGTGTTTTCCCACCTACCCTGGGTGGGTACCGTCCAAAAAGAGAAACCTGGACCAATGCAGCAGTCTTTGCCCAGGATGTCTATGAAGGTTTCCACTCAGGCACTGAAACCGTTGCTGCAGCGATTGATCTTGAGGACGCATACAACAGAGTACCACTGGATTTTTTAATGTTTCAGCTTCTTGAACTAAACGTAAGTCCATTCCTCCTTAGTTGGATCGCTGCAGCCCTCTTCCAACGGAAAGTAGTTTTTAGATGTGGCAGTTGGACTTCGGAACCAACAACAATATATCCTGGCCTACCACAGGGATCACCATTATCTCCGGTACTGTTCAACGCCTACACAGTGAGAATCACCAGTGAGCAGATCACTGGACCTGGCAGGACATTGTCATATGCCGATGATGTTTTAGTGTATCGTCAGGGTAAGGATAGAGAGGAGGTTGCTGGGGAACTACAAACCGAACTCAATCGCATAAGTACTTGGTGTGATGAAGCTGGGGCAATGGTTAACCCAACAAAGGCAACAGTGACTTGGTTCTCGTTGAATAATCATATTGTCAACAATCCAACACCAACTGTAATGCTGTGTTCAGAGACGGTGGAAAGAACGCAGGCAATGAATTACCTGGGGATACGGTTTGATCGAAGCCTTGCTTATAATGTGCACATAGACCAGGTGATAACAAAGGCCAAGCGGGGTTTGGCAGCGATGCGGGTGATGGCGGCAGCAAACTGTGAGCAGCGCCATCTATGTCTTCTGTACGAGGGGCTGGTCATGTCTGTTTTGGAGTATGCAATGGCAATCTTGACTCTCAGCCATAAGCAGATAGAAAGGATGGAAAGGATACAGAATGAAGCTATGCGCATTATTCTTGGATGTACAAGAGATACAGCATGCAGGGCGATGCGCTACCTTCTTGATTTTCCAACCATTGAAGAGAGAATACAAGTTTGCAGGGCACGCGCCTACCTCAGAATTAACGCAAACACACAACATCCACTGCATAGTGAAATTAGGAAGGTGAAGGGCAGCAGGTTAAAAAGAGGACGGTCGTGGATGGGTCAAGCCGAAGACATTCTTCAACAGGTGTGTTCACTTGAGGACTTAGAACCTGGCGAGGAGTGGGTGCAAGTGCCAACAGACTTCTGCACATCCTTTTCAGTTTGCATCCAATTAGATAGAAAATGCAGACAAGAAAATCCGGCTGCTGTTGAGGCTGAAGTACAAGCGTTGATTTTCGAGAATTCGCTAGACGGTGACGCGGTCATCTACACAGATGGGTCGGTCGTCCGACATGTGAGAAGCTCATGGGCCTTTACAGCTCGGGCCGGAGGGAGAATTGTGAAGGAGGACTCTGGTGCTTTCACTGAAACCACAAGTAGCCTGACCATGGAAGTCATGGCAGTAAGTAAAGCAATAACATGGCTCGAGACACAGACATTCACCAGGGCTTGTTTCCTTAGCGACTCAATGAACATGATCAAGAGGATAGAGGAGGGGTCGATCCGAAGAGAATGGTTGCTGCCTCTGAAGCGGTCTCGGCTGGCAAAGATTAGTTTCATCTTCGTGCCAGGGCATGCGGGAGTACAAGGAAATGAGCGGGCTGACAAGCTCGCAGGTGAGGCTACTGTGGAGGGCGGACGCGCCATGGACCAGGCTGACATTCTGAATGCTCTACGTGATGTGAGACTTTTGCGAGAACCAAGTGATGACTGTGAATCTACAACAATGGCCAGACTGCTAGAGCATCAAATTAAAAGAGGTGTGGCCAAACAAGAACACTACGCAGGAAGCCAAAGAAGATTGATAAACCAACACAGAACTGGCGTCGTTAGCCGCTACACGCTGCGGGATTTGCTGAGGAGGGGATCCGAGCACTTATGGACTGAATGGTTCGATGTGCAGCGAGGATGATCTGTCGACTAACTAACTAACTAACTAACTTACAGTGTTGAGCATAAGCCCACATGAAAGCTAACAAACACAAAGAGTTGACAGTCGACTTACAGTGTTGAGCATAAGCCCACATGAAAGCCAACAAACACAAAAAGTTGACAGTCGACTTACAGTGTTGAGCATAAGCCCACATGAAAGCTAACAAACACAAAGAGTTGACAATCTACTTACAGTGTTGAGCATAAGCCCACATGAAAGCTAACAAACACAAAGAGTTGACAGTCGACTTACAGTGTTGAGCATAAGGCCACATGAAAGCTCACAAACACAAAGAGTTGACAGTCTACTTACAGTGTTGAGCATAAGCCCACATGAAAGCTAACAAACACAAAGAGTTGACAGTCGACTTACAGTGTTGATCATTAGCCCACATGAAAGCTAACAAATACAAAGAGTTGACAGTCGACTTACAGTGTTGAGCATAAGCCCACATGAAAGCTCATAAACACAAAGAGTTTACAGTCGACTTACAGTGTTGAGCATAAGCCCACATGAAAGCTAACAAACACAAAGAGTTGACAGTCAACTTACAGTGTTGAGCATAAGCCCACATGAAAGCTCATAAACACAAAGAGTTGACAGTCGACTTACAGTGTTGAGCATAAGCCCACATGAAAGCTAACAAACACAAAGAGTTGACAGTCTACTTACAGTGTTGAGCATAAGCCCACATGAAAGCTAACAAACACAAAGAGTTGACAGTCGACTTACAGTGTTGAGCATAAGCCCACATGAAAGCTAACAAACACAAAGAGTTGACAGTCGACTTACAGTGTCCTTGCCACCGTCATCCACCAGCCCCGTCCTTGCCACATGTGTCTGTGCACCAGAGGCTCTGAAACAGACAGCAGACGCTGCAATATCTCAACCCAACATCAGTACACAACAAACACAGATACAACAAAAACAGTATACAACAACCTGGATAGAAAATGTATGAAACTAACAGAGTATCCTACACATACAAGACACATGCCAGGCTGGCATACTGACCTGATACTGTTGTACTTGTTGAGCAGTATGTTCATGGTGGCCAGCAGGAGGTCTGGCAGGCATCGTCGGATCTGGGGGAGAGTCAAACAGGAGCTAGTCAAGCTGGCATCATCACACACACAACCCCTCATACATTTCTATGTACAGATTGGTATGTAGAGAATATCAAACGCACAACCCCTCATACATTTCTATGTATAGATTGGTATGTAGAGAATATCACACACACAACCCCTCATACATTTCTATGTACAGATTTTTATTTAGAGAACAGGACAAGGTTTATGGGACAGAGTCAGATATTAGACCCCATCTTCCTTGCAACTGAAGATGCTCTTTTTTATTACAAGTACTCATTACGAACTGCTTCTGGTCTTCCATGGTAGCACTTCTGATTTTTCTTGTGTTCTTTGTGAGCCTGAGGAATTAAGGCCGCCTGGCTAGTGCAGTCGCCACCAACTACGCAGGTTAGAGTTTTCTGTTTTCCCCCAACAGATTTTTTCTGTCAGGGGCAAAAAGAAAATCCTAACCTGCACAGTTCGCGGCAATAGCACTAGCGAGGCGTCCTTAATTCCTCAGGCTCAAAGACCCCCCAGTCATACACTGCAAGTGTCTCAGGCTCAAAGACACCCCCTCCCCCCCATACACCGCAAGTTACAGTTACTATATTGGCAGTAAATGACAGTTTTTGTGGGTGGGTTTATTTGGTTCTATGTCTGTTTACTTTAATTTGCCACTTTCTTCAATTAACCCGCATGTTTCTCTGTGATATAATTCTGCTTCTTATATCCTATTTTGGAATCATGTTTGTGCTGATGAGATGGGAATGTCTCTGGCTTGTGTGGCTAGCTTGTCAGGCGTCTGGTCATCTTGTACTGCCACCAGCACCTCCAATTTGTTTTGATGTTGTTACTTCAATGCTACATTCAGGTGGCACATCACTTACGTCAAACTGTGCTCCTTCTATCACTGTCTTCAGTTGTACCTGGAAACCTATCACAGGTAGTTTGTGGTCTGTGCTGCAGTTTGCTCCTGGAAACCTATCACAGGTAGTTTGTAGTCTGTGCTGCAGTTTGTGGTCTGTGCTGCAGTTTGTGGTCTGTGCTGCAGTTTGTGGTCTGTGCTGCAGTTTGTGGTCTGTGCTGCAGTTTGTGGTCTGTGCTGCAGTTTGTGGTCTGTGCTGCAGTTTGTGGTCTGTGGTGCAGTTTGTGGTCTGTGGTGCAGTTTGTGGTCTGTGCTGCAGTTTGTGGTCTGTGCTGCAGTTTGTGGTCTGTGCTGCAGTTTGTGGTCTGTGCTGCAGTTTGTGGTCTGTGCTGCAGTTTGCTCCTGGAAACCTATCACAGGTAGTTTGTAGTCTGTGGTGCAGTTTGTGGTCTGTGCTGCAGTTTGTAGTCTGTGGTGCAGTTTGTGGTCTGTGCTGCAGTTTGTAGTCTGTGGTGCAGTTTGTGGTCTGTGCTGCAGTTTGTGGTCTGTGGTGCAGTTTGTGGTCTGTGCTGCAGTTTGTGGTCTGTGCTGCAGTTTGTGGTCTGTGCTGCAGTTTGTGGTCTGTGCTGCAGTTTGTGGTCTGTGCTGCAGTTTGCTCCTGGAAACCTATCACAGGTAGTTTGTAGTCTGTGCTGCAGTTTGTGGTCTGTGCTGCAGTTTGTGGTCTGTGCTGCAGTTTGTGGTCTGTGGTGCAGTTTGTGGTCTGTGCTGTAGTTTGCTCCTGGCAGTGTCTGTGTCAATGTGATACACATTCTCTATCTGCCTACAAATATTTACAGGAGAAAACGTAAAACAAAGCACCCTAGAAGTAATCAGCCACTCAGGCTAACATCGGGACACCAACACTGGACTACATCACCCACTCAGGCTAACATCGGGACACCAACACTGGACTACATCAGCCACACAGGCTAACATCCAGACTCCAATACTGGACTACATCAACCACACAGGCTAACATCCGGACACCAACACTGGACTACGTCAGCCACACAGGCTAACATCCAGACTCCAATACTGGACTATATCAACCACACAGGCTAACATCTGGACACCAATACTGGACTACGTCAGCCACACAGGCTAACATCCAGACTCCAATACTGGACTACATCAACCACACAGGCTAACATCTGGACACCAACACTGGACTACATCAGCCACACAGGCTAGCATCCAGACTCCAATACTGGACTACATCAACCACACAGGCTAACATCTGGACACCAATACTGGACTACGTCAGCCACACAGGCTAACATCCAGACTCCAATACTGGACTACATCAACCACACAGGCTAACATCCAGACTCCAACACTGGACTACATCAGCCACACAGGCTAACATCCAGAAACCAACACTGGACTACATCAGCCACACAGGCTAACATCCAGACTCCAATACAGGACTACATCAGCCACACAGGCTAACATCAGGACACCAACACTGGACTACATCAACCACACAGGCTAACATCTGGACACCAACACTGGTCTACATCAACCACACAGGCTAACATCTGGACACCATCACTGGACTACATCAACCACACAGGCTAACATCCAGACACCAACACTGGACTACATCAGCACTTAAATACTGGCTGTAGTCTCTTATGTGCTGAAAGACTCCAGAATTCAGCAAATGAAGATGGTTGCAATATACACATGAAACAAGTTTCCTCTCTATGACAGACAACTCACCTCGTCCGAGTAATGCTTGAAGTTGTTCACTCTATGGTCGACCTCTTCAGGAGAAAAAGGCAGCAGTTTGATTCCCTTCATCAGCTGAAATTACCATTTCAAAGTATCTGCAGTTACCACATGTCTTCTGTTTAAACCAGACAGCACGTACACAAACATTCCATGCCATGTTTTTGTTAGAGAACACACAATGATGTTAGGTCAAGGTTAACAGATGCAACATTATAGCAACTCAACATGCACCCTTAAGTGATCAGAGTTCATCAGCAGTGTATGCATGTCACAGTCACAATGTGACATAAGTGATCAGACTTCATCAGCAGTGTATGCATGTCACAGTCACAATGTGACATAAGTGATCAGACTTCATCAGCAGTGTATGCATGTCACAGTCACAATGTGACATAAGTGATCAGACTTCATCAGCAGTGTATGCATGTCACAGTCACAATGTGACATAAGTGATCAGACTTCATCAGCAGTGTATGCATGTCACAGTCACAATGTGACATAAGTGATCAGACTTCATCAGCAGTGTATGCATGTCACAGCCACAATGTGACATAAGTGATCAGACTTCATCAGCAGTGTATGCATGTCACAGCCACAATGTGACATAAGTGATCAGACTTCATCAGCAGTGTATGCATGTCACAGCCACAATGTGACATAAGTGATCAGACTTCATCAGCAGTGTATGCATGTCACAGCCACAATGTGACATAAGTGATCAGACTTCATCAGCAGTATATGCATGTCACAGCCACAATGTGACATAAGTGATCAGACTTCATCAGCAGTGTATGCATGTCACAGCCACAATGTGACATAAGTAATCAGACTTCATCAGCAGTATATGCATGTCACAGCCACAATGTGACATAAGTAATCAGACTTCATCAGCAGTGTATGCATGTCACAGCCACAATGTGACATAAGTGATCAGACTTCATCAGCAGTGTATGCATGTCACAGCCACAATGTGACATAAGTGATCAGTCTTCATCAGCAGTGTATGCATGTCACAGCCACAATGTGACATAAGTAATCAGACTTCATCAGCAGTGTATGCATGTCACAGCCACAATGTGACATAAGTGATCAGACTTCATCAGCAGTATGTGCATGTCACAGTCACAATGTGACATAAGTAATCAGACTTCATCAGCAGTGTATGCATGTCACAGTCACAATGTGACATAAGTGATCAGACTTCATCAGCAGTATATGCATGTCACAGTCACAATGTGACATAAGTGATCAGACTTCATCAGCAGTATATGCATGTCACAGTCACAATGTGACATAAGTGATCAGACTTCATCAGCAGTGTATGCATGTCACAGCCACAATGTGACATAAGTGATCAGACTTCATCAGCAGTGTATGCATGTCACAGCCACAATGTGACATAAGTGATCAGTCTTCATCAGCAGTGTATGCATGTCACAGCCACAATGTGACATAAGTAATCAGACTTCATCAGCAGTGTATGCATGTCACAGCCACAATGTGACATAAGTGATCAGACTTCATCAGCAGTGTATGCATGTCACAGTCACAATGTGACATAAGTGATCAGTCTTCATCAGCAGTGTATGCATGTCACAGCCACAATGTGACATAAGTAATCAGACTTCATCAGCAGTGTATGCATGTCACAGCCACAATGTGACATAAGTGATCAGACTTCATCAGCAGTATGTGCATGTCACAGTCACAATGTGACATAAGTAATCAGACTTCATCAGCAGTGTATGCATGTCACAGTCACAATGTGACATAAGTGATCAGACTTCATCAGCAGTGTATGCATGTCACAGTCACAATGTGACATAAGTGATCGGACTTCATCAGCAGTGTATGCATGTCACAGTCACAATGTGACATAAGTGATCGGACTTCATCAGCAGTGTATGCATGTCACAGTCACAATGTGACATAAGTGATCAGACTTCATCAGCAGTGTATGCATGTCAGTCACAATGTGACATAAGTGATCAGACTTCATCAGCAGTGTATGCATGTCACAGTCACAATGTGACATAAGTGATCAGACTTCATCAGCAGTGTATGCATGTTACAGCCACAATGTGACATAAGTGATCAGACTTCATCAGCAGTGTATGCATGTCACAGCCACAATGTGACATAAGTGATCAGTCTTCATCAGCAGTGTATGCATGTCACAGCCACAATGCCCACACAATTGACATGTAGCGCTAATTCCGTGTGTATTTTATGTTCTTTTGGTCGGCACATTGTTGTCTCAGTGCACGATGTATCGGTTCACACAAATCTGTCCCTAATCACTTACACAGTTGAAGATTTGTCCATGTGAAAATGGCCCAACAAAGATGCTCCAGCGTCCAGCTTACTGCCAGACTCCCACATGTCCAAGGCAGTATATCTACAACAATCTCCACTGATGATAATGGCTGCAAACACAGACAATATACAAACAACCAACAGATGATCCATAGACAACTGACACACAACCAACAGATAACCCATAGAAAACTGGCAGATAATCCACAGACAACCAATATGTAACCCGCAGACAAGACGCTTACCTCCAGGGCTTCATCAACAGCACCCTCATGACACAGGTCAAAGAATGAGATGAGATCCAGGAGAAGGTAGAACGTTTTCGTGGTCATGGGTGAGCCTTCGTGTCCTAGAGTGCTGTACCTGCAGGCATATAATCGCATCAACTCAAACACTGCACTGGCAAAATTTACACACTACTGGTCATCATAGACAATCCACACAATGTTAGAATTATTTGTCACAAGTGTACGGTCTTCTATGACCAATGACAGACACAAGTTATATTCCCACAGACAATTCATATATCCACAATAAAGTTTATATGACCAATGACAGACACAAGTTATATTCCCACAGACAATTCATATATCCCACAATAAGGTTTATATGACCAATGACAGACACAAGTTATATTCCCACAGACAATTCATATATCCCACAATAAGGTTTATATGACCAATGACAGACACAAGTTATATTCCCACAGACAATTCATATATCCCACAATAAGGTTTATATGACCAATGACAGACACAAGTTATATTCCCACAGACAATTCATATATCCCACAATAAGGTTTATATGACCAATGACAGACACAAGTTATATTCCCACAGACAATTCATATATCCACAATAAGGTTTATATGACCAATGACAGACACAAGTTATATTCCCACAGACAATTCATATATCCACAATAAGGTTTATATGACCAATGACAGACACAAGTTATATTCCCACAGACAATTCATATATCCACAATAAGGTTTATATGACCAATGACAGACACAAGTTATATTCCCACAGACAATTCATATATCCACAATAAAGTTTATATGACCAATGACAGACACAAGTTATATTCCCACAGACAATTCATATATCCACAATAAGGTTTATATGACCAATGACAGACACAAGTTATATTCCCACACACAATTCATATATCCACAATAAGGTTTATATGACCAATGACAGACACAAGTTATATTCCCACAGACAATTCATATATCCACAATAAAGTTTATATGACCAATGATAGACACAAGTTATATTCCCACAGACAAGTCATATATCCCAATCAATCAATCATGTGCCATGCCGGAAAGCGTGGGCGGTCATGACTCGCCATTTCACTCGATCACCAGTGTCGTGGATCAGCTCACTGTTCCTGTCTCATCCATGCCATGTGGCCAAGCCATCCAGGTATTTTCCTCTCGGTCTTCCTCTTGGCCTGTTCCCTTCGATCTTGCCAGCTGTCACTAAGTTCTCCAATCCATTTCTTCTCATAACATGTCCATAGAATTTTGACTGTCTACGTCTAATTTCTCTAATCAATTTACGATTTTAATTTGTCTCCTGTAGTATTTGGTCATTGATTTTTCTGTCTGTCCGTGGTATTCTTTGCATTTTCCTCAGAAACCACATTTCTACAGCCATCAGATGTTTTTCAGCTTGACTGCACATTGTCCAAGTTTCACATCCATACAAAAGAACAGGCTCTATGTATCCCCTCAACAGTCTTTTTCTCGTTTCAATTGACATCTTTTTATTGGTCAGAATGTTTTTCATCTTGCTAAAGGCTACTTTCGCCATGGCGATTCTTGTTCTAATCTCTTCAAGGCATCTCCCATCAGATGTTATGACTGTTCCGAGATAATTGTACCGATTCACTTGTTGAAGAATATTCCCATTTACTTGTATATTACATTGTGGTACTTTGTTCTTCCTAGTGACGACCATAACCTGTGTTTTCTTACAATTTAATTCCAACCCCAGCTGCTCACTGTATACAACAACTGTGTCTACTAATTGTTGTAGATCTTGTGCATTGTCTGCAATCAATACTGTATCATCTGCATATCTAATGTTAATGATGTTTCGTCCTTCAATGCTGATTCCATTTATATCTTCTACATTCCTGAAAATATTTTCATATATATCCCACAGTAAAGTTTATATGACCAATGGTAAACAAGCTTTATATGCCATAAGACAAGTCTTATATCTGACAATATGTTTTATGTGACCAATGACAGACATATTTTATATGACCATGGACAATTCTTATTACCCACAAGTTTTATGTGACTAAAGACAGACAGGTTTTATACGCACAAGTCCTATACGTTTTATATATGTTTTATACGGACAAGTCTTACATACTGCAATAAAGTTTATATTCCCAAGGACAGACAAGCTTTATTGTTGAAGTAAAATAAATGTATTCAAGCACATGGTTAGTGACATGAAGAGAAAGCATACCTCTCCGCCATATTGACAGCCAGACTGGCAAGCCGGTCCCTTGTAGACTGAGGTGATGGTGGAGTGGCAACAACCTGACTCAGCAATTTGTTGATTAGGTTCAGTGCCTTCTCATGGTTCTGTGAATCCACATACATTTCATAAACATCTTCATAACAACTGCTATGCCTATATCATTTATTCATGGTTCTGTAAATTCACATACAACCTTCCATAAACATCTTCATAACTACTGTTACGTTTATGTCATGTATTCATGGTTCTGAAAATTCACATACCTTTCATAAACATCCTCTGCTAATCTATGCCATGTATTCTTGGAGTTGTCTCGTTTCATTTCTAGAATGTGTACTTTGACGGAAACCACAATGCATTCAATTCTGCTATCATTGAATGATAATTTCTTCTCTCTCCTCCACCACAGACAATTAGTACTACTATAAATCATGCATACCACTCAGTGATAAATCACACAACATGTTACCATCGCTTACAAATCACATGTTATCACTCAGAGATTAATCACACGTTATGACTCAGAGATTAATCACACGTTATGACTCAGAGATTAATCACACGTTATCAATTGGTAATAAATCACATATAGAGATAAATCACGCAGCATGTTACCATTTAGAATTAAATCAAACAGGAAGTTACTACTGGCTCTTGCTGTCTTGACAGACAATAGTTTATTACATTGTTTTTCAAAAAAGGCATAATAACTACAACTCATGGCTGGGACTTCTCCATAGCACAAAACCTGGACTGAATTGTAGTTACCTGTGTTACCTATGCAGCATGATCCCTCTCTCTCGGCCTGCCTAGTTTACTCCAGAGGAAAAGTAACACCAATAATTCTGGCATAGGACAAGCTGCAGAAGCTGCCAGATCAGCAAAGCAATGTTCAAACTGTCCGCCTATCTGAGCTTCAATCCTATACCAGTTACTGACCAAGGCTTAGGGCCTGGTCTGCCCTACCAGGACATTTAAGTCTTCAGTTGCTGTTCCTCACACTTGTACCCTCAAAACTGCGCTCCTCCCCTCAAAGCCGTTGACATAATGTGGGGTGTTGTTTGGTGGGCACTGCCCAATATTCAGCACCGTGGTACCATCTACTGTCACATGGTAGCTCAGTCACATCTGACTAACACCTGATAAGTTACCAATCAGTAACAAATCACACATTACCACTCAGAGATAAATCACCCAGCCTATTACCAATCAGTCAGTACCTCTGATAAATCATACAGCATGACAGCATCCTCAAACATGCCTTTGGCTTCCGTATCGCTGGCCACCATCTCCGTGATCTTCTGCGTGTCCTGATTGAACCAGTCTATTGCCCCTGGCTGCACACAGAAATACAGTTGTATTACATCAGTGAGATACAGAATCAGTTAATATAACACCAAGCTAGACTCACAGAATAACAATTATATTACATCAAGCTAGACTCACAGAATAACAATTATATTACACCAAGCTAGACTCACAGAATAACAATTATATTACACCAAGCTAGACTCACAGAATAACAATTATATTACATCAAGCTAGACTCACAGAATCAAGGATAAACCACCCCTACACAAATACAATCAATGTTACATTACATCAGTCTAAATATGTTTGTTACATACAATCACGGGTATATCTAGAATTAAAGAGAGTGTCATAAGACATGATTATGGAATGGGATGATCCAAAGGCTACATTACATCAGTCTAAATATGTTTGTTACATACAATCACGGGTATATCTAGAATTAAAGAGTGTCATAAGACAGATGACTATGGAATGGGATGATAACACAGCCCTTCATGTATGATGATGATGACACAGCCATTCATGTTTGATGATGATGACACAGCCATTCATGTTTGATGATGATAACACAGCCATTCATGTTCACTGGTGCCTTACCTTCCTAGATCCATCTTTCTCCAGTCGCCCCAGTAACATGTCAAACTGCAGAAGATAAAACATGTCAATCAAGGCTTGCCTTCCATCCAGTCAGCTTGTAGCACATGTTGAAGCGAGCTGCATGCAAACTATGACTTTATCCAGAAACAACTGACAATCATTCACTGTAATATTCTTTCCCCTGCTACCCTGTGGTGCAGAGCTGGCTAAATAACAGCCTTGAAGCTTTCCTCTTCTACCCTGGGATGTAGAAGTACCTTGTCTTGTTTAGTCTACCCTTAGTTTTAGGAGTTTAGTCTTGTGTATATCTCAGTACACCCACACAAACACTGCCCCGTCCATACTCAACCCTGCCACTCTGCTGGGACTTGTGTCCCCAATTTACCCAAGAGCCAGGCCAAAGGTAGCACTGCCAGTGGCAGGGTTTCCATAGTCGGACAAAGTCCAGGGTTTAGGGAATGAACATTTGGAAACATTCCTATTGAAATCGCATGTGCTGGGTCCAAGACTTTATGAAACAATGAAATGTACCAAGCTTTTTGGTGGCATCTTAAAGGTGACAAAACACTGTCCCAATTGGCTACAGCAAGGCCTGGTGACACACTTCACTGAGGCACTAAATGAAGGATTTAACATAAACTATTTAGGCACTATATGAAGGATTTAACATAAACTATGAGGGTGAGACAATAAGTTACACAGTTCTGTGGGATGGCAGGTAAATGTAGTTGGTGTTTTCTACAGGTGTCATTAGGTGACAGCAATATCGAACTTTATATTCCTGTTCGTCAGGTGGCGCTAGGTGTCTCATGCGCAGCGCATAAACAAAATGGCGACTGTACTTACGGAGTGTGCAACCAAAGAGCAACGTGCTGTTGTGTGTTTTTTGTGGGTAAAAGGACTGCCTGCAAAGGACATTCATAAGGAAATGCTTCCTGTTTATACTGACAAGTGTTTGTCCCGTAAAGCGGTGCATAGCTTGGTAGAAAAATTTTCCTAAGGACGCTCTAAAATTGTTGATGAAATCTGATCTGGTTGTCCTGTTGAGATTGCAACAGAAGCATCCATGCAGCGGATGGAGGAGATAATTAGAGGTGACAGGCGAGTAACAATAGACTCAGTAGCATCTGCAATAGGGTGCTCACATGGTTCAGCATACAGCATAATGCACGATCGATTGAAATTTCCAGGACTGTTTACTAGAGGAGTGTTGCTTCTTCATGACAATGCCAGACCACATACGGCTCGATTAACTCAGGAGAATATTAACCAACTAAGGTGGGAAGTTCTAGAACATCCACCTTACAGCCCTGACATAGCCCCTAGCGATTTCAACCTTTTTGGTCCACCTTGGCGGGAGACATTTCGAGAATGAAGCCGAAGTTGAATGTGAAGTGAAAACACTGTTTGGAAAACAAAGCATGCAGTTCTATTCAGCCAGTTTGGGAGGACTGATAAAACGATGGGATTAGTGGATCAACGTTGGCGGAAATTATGTTGAGAAATAAAGAGACAATGTATGTATAAAAATAAACTGGTTTCATGTTATCATATTTAGTTATTTTTTTACAGCCATATGTGACTTACTTATTGACTTCTCGTATTTAGGCACTATATGAAGGATTTAACATAAAATATTTAGGTACTACATGAAGGATTTAACATATACCCTTTAGGCATTATATGAAGGATTTAACATAAATCATTTAGACATTTTATGAAGGATTTAACATACATCATTTAAGAATTACATAAAGGATGACCATTGATTGAGTGAAGTGGAGCAAGTGATTTGCTAATACTCTGTGGGTATTTGGATGTAACATTGCAACAGGTGGGTATTTGGATGTTGTGTTACAACAGGTGGATATTTGGATGTCACATTACAACAGATGGACATTCATAATTCTATTGTGGACTATTGTAAAAGAAGGCACCAATAAAACATCCATGATACGCCAGTCAACAGCCTCATGGCATACCTCTCTAGTCTCCAAGACCAGCTCACTGACACATGACAGGAACAAGTTCTCTCCACTGGGTGTCTTCAGGTTCCTGGAGAGTACATTTCAAATCCTCACATTAATAAGAAACAATTACATGAACCCACACGCCCATAAAGCTATTAAAATCAAATTCACTAGGCTCCGCCAATGTGGAACCCACACAGATACCAAACAATGAAACCAAATGGCAAACATTTTAAATTGTGTCTGTTAGTCTTTTGTTTGTCAGATTTGATGCCGGTTTATCTTCGGTATCAGATCAATCCTACTGCAGGTGGGAGCTGCAGCAGCAGTGTCTGGGTGCTCGCCTGCCAGCGCAGTAGTCACAGGTTCAAATCCACCTCCCCGGGATGGTTAACCCGGTCAACAAATGCCCGCAGAAGTAGGATGTGTCGGCCTAACGGCGCAAGAACGCAGCTCTGCTGTAAACAAGCACAACGCAATCACGTCCGAAAAAAAACTCCGGATGAACGAAGAAGAAGAAGAAATCCACATGGAAGCACACTTTGTAAAATTGAACTGGGCTCCTATGTCCAGCCGGTCTAAAGCGGATGCCAGGAAGTGTCTGGGGAAATAAAGGTGACCTGTGGGACTATGACCCCATGACCCTCTCACTCAATAAAGGTGACCTGTGGGACACTGACCCCATGACCCTCCCACCCAATAAAGGTGACCTGTGGGACACTGACCCCATGACCCTCCCACCCAATAAAGGTGACCTGTGGGATAGTGACCTGTGGGATACTGACCCCATGACTCTCCCACCCAATAAAGGTGACCTGTGGGACTATGACCCCATGACTCTCCCACCCAATAAAGGTGACCTGTGGGACTATGACCCCATGACCCTCTCACTCAATAAAGGTGACCTGTGGGACACTGACCCCATGACCCTCCCACCCAATAAAGGTGACCTGTGGGACACTGACCCCATGACCCTCGCACCCAATAAAGGTGACCTGTGGGATACTGACCCCATGACCCTCCCACCCAATAAAGGTGACCTGTGGGACACTGACCCCCAAGACCTTCCCACCCAATAAAGGCGACCTGTGGGACACTGACCCCATGACTCTCCCACCCAATAAAGGTGACCTGTGGGACACTGACCCCATGACTCTCCCACCCAATAAAGGTAACCTGTGGGATACTGACCCCATGACCCTCCCACCCAATAAAGGTGACCTGTGGGACACTGACCCCCAAGACCTTCCCACCCAATAAAGGTGACCTGTGGGACACTGACCCCATGACTCTCCCACCCAATAAAGGTGACCTGTGGGACACTGACCCCATGACTCTCCCACCCAATAAAGGTGACCTGTGGGACACTGACCCCCATGACCCTCCCACCCAATAAAGGCGACCTGTGGGACACTGACCCCATGACCCTCCCACCCAATAAAGGTGACCTGTGGGACACTGACCCCCAAGACCTTCCCACCCAATAAAGGCGACCTGTGGGACACTGACCCCATGACCCTCCCACCCAATAAAGGTGACCTGTGGGACACTGACCCTCCCACCCAATAAAGGTGACCTGTGGGACACTGACCCTCCCACCCAATAAAGGTGACCTGTGGGACACTGACCCTCCCACCCAATAAAGGTGACCTGTGGGACACTGACCCCCAAGACCTTCCCACCCAATAAAGGCGACCTGTGGGACACTGACCCCATGACCCTCCCACCCAATAAAGGTGACCTGTGGGACACTGACCCTCCCACCCAATAAAGGTGACCTGTGGGACACTGACCCCCAAGACCTTCCCACCCAATAAAGGCGACCTGTGGGACACTGACCCCATGACCCTCCCACCCAATAAAGGTGACCTGTGGGACACTGACCCTCCCACCCAATAAAGGTGACCTGTGGGACACTGACCCCATGACCCTCCCACCCAATAAAGGTGACCTGTGGGACACTGACCCCCAAGACCTTCCCACCCAATAAAGGCGACATGTGGGACACTGACCCCATGACCCTCCCACCCAATAAAGGTGACCTGTGGGACACTGACCCCCAAGTCCTTCCCACCCAATAAAGGCGACATGTGGGACACTGACCCCATGACCCTCCCACCCAATAAAGGTGACCTGTGGGACACTGACACCCATGACCCTCCCACCCAATAAAGGTGACCTGTGGGACACTGACCCCCAAGACCTTCCCACCCAATAAAGGTGATCTGTGGGACACTGACCCCATGACCCTCCCAGCCAATAAAGGCGACATGTGGGACACTGACCCCATGACCCTCCCACCCAATAAAGGCGACATGTGGGACACTGACCTCCATGACCTTCCCACCCAATAAAGGTGATCTGTGGGACACTGACCCCATGACCCTCCCACCCAATAAAGGTGACATGTGGGACACTGACCCCATGACCCTCCCACCCAATAAAGGTGATCTGTGGGATACTGACCCCCATGACCCTCCCACCCAATAAAGGTGACCTGTGGGACACTGACCCCCAAGACCTTCCCACCCAATAAAGGCGACCTGTGGGCCACTGACCCCATGACCTTCCCACCCAATAAAGGCGACCTGTGGGACACTGACCCCATGACCCTCCCACCCAATAAAGGTGATCTGTGGGCCACTGACCCCCAAGACCTTCCCACCCAATAAAGGCGACCTGTGGGACACTGACCCCATGACCTTCCCACCCAATAAAGGTGACCTGTGGGACACTGACCCCATGACCCTCCCACCCAATAAAGGTGACATGTGGGACACTGACCCCATGACCCTCCCACCCAATAAAGGTGACCTGTGGGACACTGACCCCCAAGACCTTCCCACCCAATAAAGGCGACCTGTGGGACACTGACCCCATGACCCTCCCACCCAATAAAGGTGACCTGTGGGACACTGACCCCATGACCCTCCCAGCCAGAGCCCACAAGTATGGGGCTAGCACCACATGCCCAATACAGCTGAAGGAGTGTACAGGGGTCTACACCTGACTGTCCTACACCTGACTGCCCCGCACCTGACTGCCCCGCACCTGACTGTCCCACACCTGACTGCCCCACACCTGACTGCCCCACACCTGACTGCCCCACACCTGACTGCCCTACACCTGACTGCCCTACACCTGACTGTCCTACACCTGACTGCCCTACACTGACTAAACTTGACTGGGCCTTGTATGTTGTTCAATATGTCCTCTTCTACCCTGGGCTAAAGGCCTTTAATTCTGCTTTGTTCATCTTTCCTCATCCACCCTGTAGGTGAAGAGCCCCTTGTGATCTTGTACTGGTCTTCCAAATTCAGGCCAGTGAGAGGTTACACCGGGGAAACAAACCTCAGGAAGTAGAAGTACTGCAGGGTCTCCCTGGCATCAAAACACTCACCTCAGGAAGTAGAAGTACTGCAGGGCCTCCCTGGCATCGGTGACCTCAAACTTGCGTGTGTACATCATGATGAGTCTGGCAATGTTTAGCCGTCTGGTACTAGTTCCGTCAGCGGAGTCTTGTGTCACTGAAGGAAACGTTAAAGTCAAACAAATTAACTGTTATGACGAAGTACCTGATAGGGGATGTCTACATTTACTAAGAACAATTATTGTTGAAACACATTTGTGGTGATAGTAAACTATCTTGTCATAGTTGGTTAATTGGCAGGGAATCTGGAAATCGGTGTTTCCATCTTAAGTTTGATGTATTGGCATTCAAGGCATCTCAGCCTTAAAAAGGGCTGGCATTTATCGGAGTGATCAAACAAATTATCTTCATCAGGTTAAGAATTGGGCACGCAGGCCCGTCTAACATTCTGTCCTCCTTATCTCTCTGTTCTCAAACATTATTTCATTCATACTTCATTTATGAAGCTACACAACAACAGAAAAAATATGCATTAAACGCATAGAAAATGTGCAGTAAACAATAATACACGACTCACTCAAACTAAAGTTTAAAAAAAAAGGTCGCTTAAAAGTCGACAGGGTCGACTTTATTGCACCAGGCTTTATCCCATATGGTTTGGTCTCTTTCCGCAGCACGAACTCTGTAGCTCTAGCGACGACCCACAGGAGTCTCCGACAAATTTAACTCGTGAACCGAAGTACGCGGCCCGGAATCAAACCCACAACCTTCAAAGCCCGAGTTAAACGGCTTGACCACTTCGCCACGAAGACTCTAAAACTAAAGTTTTGACATAGCAATTATAAATAGCTACGGTAGGTATAAAATACCACTGTTAGGATCATGTTTATTATACTAGTTGTCCTTTGAGATGATTATTTTGTTGAAGCGGGCATATAGTCTGTACTGAGATAGTGTTGCACATGAGGTTGGTGTAGAGACTCCTCACTCAACCTGGTACGGACGTAGCTCTCTGCAGGGACTGTGTTACACTGCTTTCCTTCACCTCTCAGGGGGAACCAGTGGGGCATGCAAGACTACTAGAGGCATAGTGATCCTGGCCATGTCAGCCAGACAGGGGACTGTGTGTGGATAGGTTGCACCATCAACAGGTGCTCCAAGAAACTCCAGTGTGCAATCTTAGTGACTGCATTTGTTTCCGTGCCACTATAGTATATTGGGGATATAGTGCCAGACGTTTTTTTTACCAAACAGTCCTTGATGACTGATGTGGTCAGCTGCTGACTACCTTGATGACTGATGTGGTCAGCTGCTGACTACCTTGATGACTGATGTGGTCAGCTGCTGACTACCTTGATGACTGATGTGGTCAGCTGCTGACTACCTTGATGACTGATGTGGTCAGCTGCTGACTACCTTGATGACTGATGTGGTCAGCTGCTGACTACCTTGATGACTGATGTGGTCAGCTGCTGACTACCTTGATGACTGATGTGGTCAGCTGCTGACTACCTTGATGACTGATGTGGTCAGCTGCTGACTACCTTGATGACTGATGTGGTCAGCTCCTGACTACCTTGATGACTGATGTGGTCAGCTGCTGACTGTGCAGACAACTGTCTCATGTTCATATTATCAGGCTGGGTTGAACATGGAGGTATGTGGCAGCCATGAAGCAAATTCTGCCTGGTCGGAGGTTCAAACCCAGGACCAGCAGGTGAATGTGCTAGCCAGCAAATCTTCTAATTGTTCATGTCATTTTCAAATATCAGTTTCTCAGCCGCAGCAATGGGCAAGCAGTTAGAATATGTGCCTCTCAATCAGGCTAGCCAGGAAGGCAATAGGTGTGTGTCCAGTAGGTATATTCTTCTTTGGTTGCCTTGAAATTTATTGTCTGCCATGATCCATAGTAGGTCATGGATTAGTCATGCCATAACCCAAATTAGATTAGGTCAGAGGTTATGGTAGTGTTCAGTAAATGGACACCTGGAACGTGGAAAGTGAATACATTTCACAGTGTGGAAATGCTGGGACTCGCTTCGCGGTTGGCACGAGGCGAATCCTAAAAGATTAGTTGGCGTTGAGCCGTGGTCTAGTGTGGACATGGTCAGATGTGTACAGAGAGCAATGGCTACTGAATATGCTGCTCTTTTTAATAACCGTAGATTTGTGTGGAGTTCGTTAGATGCAATTGTGATATCAAATATTAGCAAGTGTAATTGAATCGTGGAATGTTCTTAGACGAATATAAATGGTGGAAACTGTCGTTGGAGTCATGTTGCGTATTCTGTTCGTCATTGAGTGAAGAGAGAATCAAAAGGTAACCAACTATAAGGGTTGAGCCAGAAGAAGTTATGTGCTCAACAGAAAGAGGAAGTAATAACATATATTCCACACATAAAGTTCACGGAGTCAGAGGCGAAATAAATAAATGGGAATACGCAGTCAGCGCTCAGATGATATGTGTACTATGAGTATGAATTGACGGACATGAGAAGATTTGTTATAATAGCAAGAGTAATATGTCACAACCCATCAATGACAAGTTTAGCCGCCAAACCCTCATCTGCTCTGTGGCATTGTTTATATTTGCAATATTATCTCTTACATAAATTTAAGTCTTTATTAGTTCACTCAGCAGTCCATAGAGTTTATCTTCCACTGTTGTTTCTCTAGGCCAGAAGGTTTGCCTAGATGTGTATTTTGGGCAGTCTTGGGGTGATGTGCTGTCTGAACATGGCTAATTTCTCAATCTTGAATAGTGTATACATGTGGTTGTGCAATCTATTGTGTCCTGCTCTGAGGCACAGAGTAATGATTTCTTCCGGTCTGCCCATAAAGTGGCCATCATCTCATGCTGGTGTTGACCTAGTAGATGTGACAACATGCCAGCTGGCACCCTGTGCTATTACTAGGTACTTTCGTTCCGATTTGCCGTATTTTACCGGCAATTTTTTCCGTTAATTTTGTTTTGTTTTGGTGTCTCCATTTAAAGGATATATAGAGTACTCGTTATGTTAAATTCCCGATTATTTCAAGTTCGCGTTAAAAAAGGGACCAATTACTTTATATAGTTATAAACGTAAGTAGACCCACAAATCATGTTTTATGTAGATGTATTTGTTTGTTCTAGTATGTGTTAAATGTATCGTCCATTTTTATGTAAATCTTCTCATTTTCAACTATTAAAGTCGGGAGGATCATCCCAAACGAAAATGATGAAAATTGCATGCTCTGGTGTGATATTTCAATGGCCAGAAATAGCCGTTTCCTTGTCAGCGATGACTATTTAATATTGTTATGGAATATTCACAGCGATTTGAATGCCAATGAATGCATGATTGCATTCAACGTCAAATTTAGTATTTGTTTATAAATTTTCATCACTCTGTATGGGCGGGATCATTGATAATTTTTAATCTTTCCAACGGAACATCTTTTGTCAATATGCATCTATCTATGGCAATCTACGCTGGCTGACAAGACTTGCGGCGTGCAGTCTGATGTCATCACGGCATGGCGTGATGTATATATCTGAGTGTCTGGGTATATATATATATATATAAACTGGCAGAGTTATAGGCCCTTGTATTAGACAGCGCTGTGTTAATCTCCTTGACGACAGTGCAACCAACAGTTGTGTGAGTGTGTAGGTAGGGTCACAAAAAGTGGAAAGGTCAAAACCATTTTCTTTATATCTTCCTTGTAAATTATAAACTTACACACAAACATTAATATCTCGGCTTAAAATTGACCACAGACTTGAATAGGGTATCGTTGGATTTGTTTTTTCAAGAGCTATCCAACTATGCAGGTTATATAATTGAAAAGCATTTTAGAAAAAGTTACTAAAGTGGCTAGCTATTACTACTGTCCTGTCCACAACCTTCCAGAAACACCAGTGATGATGACAATGCTGTCATGACAGTTTGATTGTCTCTAAACACTACAATGACAATCATGATCATTTTTCATCTCAATATATTACTGATTCAGCCACATTCAATTATATTTATTTCAGTCAATTACTGTAGCTCGTAGAAAAACTAAGAAGTATAAACGGACTGACCCAAACAGATATCGACCCGGCAATGTTAATGGAGAATCTTCCTGCCAACTCTATGCTACCAATGCCAAACCTGGACAATGACAGAAAAAGAGAAAAGAAAAATCACAACAACAGAAATGAGGTTCCTGAGAAGAATACTCAACGTATCAAGAAGAGATAAGATCAGAAATGAAGCAGTCAGGACTAAAGTGGGGGTTAAAGCAGCACTAGATTTTATCAGAAAACAGCAAGTCAAATGGTTTGGCCATGCAAGTAGGCTACCAGTCAACAGCATACCACAGCAAGCAATGATGTACAGACCAGATGGAAACAGAGGAAGAGGCCGACCACGTAAACGTTGGACGGAGGGAATAGCAGAGTCCATGGGAATATTGATATATGAAGCCCATAATCGGGCACTCTCACGAAGTTTATACTTCACCTCGACACCGCAAGGTACAAGAGGAACATGATGAGATGAGATGAGACTGTAGCAAGTTGTAGTCAATTACTTTATCTCATTTATTTATTTTTTTCACTGTCAATCAATAAGCCATAACTATAACAGACTGTTTTGCCAAAGTCACAGATTGTCAATCACATTCAAATACATTATCACAATCAATTATAGATCTTGTCGACAGCCAGTTATTTGATCTAGTGCTTCCATTTATGTTCTAGCAGGGACACATTTATTTATTTTCTTTTGTTTTTACTGTGTCATCGTTACAGATGGTGTCGTCATTCAATGTCACAGAAATTAGCACACAATGTCAGTTTTTGTTTTTAACCGTCAAGTTTTCTGTAGTACCCATGCCTGGCCTATAACATGTATACAAAAGCGCATACTTACAGAGCTGCGCTTGGCAGTTGGGTGGAATCACCAACAGCTTCATCTCGTACAACACGAGTGCCACGTGGACGGCACAGTAGCGCAGGCGCTCTATCCGAGAAAAGAACTCAATTGCTGCCTCAAACTGAGCAGTCAGAAACAGCACCTGGAAGTACAGGAATGGCTGCTGGTATCCGTTGAAGTGTGACTCACCTGTCAGCCAGAGGGAGAGAAAGCAGTTATGTTTCATCTGTAACTTTCACACTCAAAATTAATCATTACCAAATGGACTTGAGTATTTATACCAAGGGTTCTCGATCTATGCTACATATGACCCTAATGTAGTACCCAAGGATAGCCAGTGCAGTCACAATATTTCATCATCATGTGCCCTGGCAAACGGCATAATCGTTCATGTCTCTCCACAGATCTCAGTCCTGGCTGTTTTACATGAAACCTCCAAGTACCATCAGTGATCACAGAGAATGCAATATCAACATTGTATGGGTGACATAAACCAAGATATAATAAGGGCTACGAGATGCCATGGAGCAAAAAGGACTTGGAGCAATGAGCAAAAAGGGAGAATTATTCATCACATTTGACTCAGTGAATCAATATGTCATAGGAGAAAGTGTTTTCCAGTATAAAAGAATACATAAAGCAATGTGGATTACCACCAGACTACAATAGAGACAATCAAATTGATCATGTCTGTAATAACAAGAAATTGAGAAGATCTGTACCTGACTCTTACTGTACAAGTATACAGGTACACAACGAAGACTTTGTAACAAACACCACTAATAACTAACACATAATAAAAGAGAAAACATAAACAGCAAACACTGAATGTACCGTAATCTTCATAAAGTATTTTCTGTAGCTGTGCCAGAGTCAGCTGGTCCTGTCCCCCTTCGGGTGAGGCCTGATCTTGGACATGTGACAGCTTCATCCACAGATAGTCATCAATCTTGTCCAGGATCTCAGTGTGGTTTTCTGCCCAGTCGCAGCGTCCAACCACACAATAGACAGCTCTGTAGTCAGGAAATAACAGCAACTTGGTATCAACAAACATTGTATCTTTCATCTGTTCACACATTGGAAAATACATTCATAGCCAAGCTACCTCCTACTCAAGGGTGTAGAGGCATCTTACAGTCTTTGTTCTTTCATTATCTACCTTGGAATTTAGAAACTACTAATAATTATATTTTTATAATTATTATTATTATTATTATTATTATATATATATATATATATATATATGGGGGGGTGTGAGTGTGTGTGTGTGTGTACACACACGTCACTCATAATCTTGCTTAGTTATTTCCTCTTTTACTCTGGGATACAGAAGTTACTTATAATATAGTTTAGTTATTTCCTCCTCTACTCTGGGATACAGAAGTTACTTATAATATTGTTTAGTTATTTCCTCCTCTACTCTGGGATGCAGAAGTTACTTATAATATAGTTTAGTTATTTCCTCCTCTACTCTGGGATATAGAAGTTACTACTTATAATCTTGTTTAGTTATTTCCTCTTCTACTCTGGAATATAGACGTTACTTATAATCTTGTTTAGTTATTTCCTCTTCTACTCTGGGATATAGACGTTACTTATAATCTTGTTTAGTCATTTCCTCTTCTACTCTGGGAGAGAGAGAGAGAGAGAGAGAGAGAGAGAGAGAGAGACATTGAGCCAGGCCCTGTGGTATGTCTGAGACAGGCCCCGTGGTGTGTCTGAGACAGGCCCCGTGGTATGTCTGAGCCAGGCCCTGTGGTATGTCTGAGCCAGGCCCGTGGTGTGTCTGAGCCAGGCCCTGTGGTGTCTCATGAGGAATCAAACCCAACTCCACAATGGTAGGAGGTCAGTGTCTAACTGCTGCACTGTTATTTACTGCAATATGAAATGTAAGAACCAATGTTGAGCCAAATGAACTCTTCATTCATCTGTACAACCTCTCTCTCTCTCTCTCTCTCTCTCCACACAACAATAGAAATGGTGTCTGTGAAAGAAAATCTCCCACGTATGGCAATCTATTACACCGATGTCTGGTTTCTATATTGCCTATTAATCGCTAGCTGTTATGAAATCTCGCACAAGTACCTTTTGTAAGGATCTGAACAATTCTTGACAACTCTTCTGTAGTGAAGTTTAATCTTGGTGTCATTGCCTGGCCCCAGTCTGTGGTCTGCTGAGTTGAGGTACTCTGTGAAGTAGGTCGGGAAATCCCCCAACTGGTTTCTGTTTGGAAGTTTTCAAGTAAATATCTGGTCATGACAATGGAAGGAGACATCTGCAAGCTTAATGAAATACTATAAGCAAATAAGTCAGGTTCATCAGTGCAAGAGTGAAACAAATACAGATCAAAGCTAACCAACATAAAAATAAAGACCAAAGATAATAGAATCTTTACAGACAAACCCACACCCCAGTAACCTCATGATCTGATTAAATAAGCGATAAGTATGGATATTATGCCTGATTTTAGCAGGTTCATACTTATGTAACTGCTTTTATCTCTACAGGAAGCTCAGTTATGGAATACTGAACCAAGGTGGCAACTTACCCGACTCTATCGACGACGTGCTTGGCTGCTCTCAGATCTCCACATCGCAGACAGAAGAACAGCACTGCCCACACAGGCTGCCCATCCAGTTCCCCATCCTGCAAGGAACAGACAACATGACCCCATCAATCTTCTTCAGCTGTATATGTTGAACATCACATCAAGCATCGCAGAACATTCTCACACAGCACTTGCCAGGTCTGGCTTACATGGATGTGTGACTAGGATCAACTTGCCCAAGGTCATGGAAGAAACAGAAAACATAAAAGGAGCTGATCCATCCATGACCTAATTCCTTGACCTAGCATATCTGAAATGTGAACATGTCCCCTTCAATCAACAGTGGGATGAGCTCAATCATGAGATAAAATCACTGCTCAATGTTCGCATACTGCAATTCTTTCTCTTCTTCTTCCTGTTATCTCCGATGTGAGCTTAGAATCTTGAGCAAACCGTGCCGAGCTTGTAGGCTTGTTCATGATTGGTTGGGTTTTGCAGAGTTTTCTGGGGGAATGAGGTAGTCAATCTCCCACCAACCCTCCTGGGTCACCTCTTAGGACATGCATGGTGGGTGACAGTGATACCATCCTTGGCCTCCTGTATGGACCCGGTAACACACGGGCAATAGACCGCAACCATCCATACATCTACAGAGTGTATTTATAATGTCCAGTATTAGTAAACCTCACACTAAACATGTAGGGCAACAATGGGACATTTCACCTGATAACAATCACGAAGAACACGATAAACACACTGTTGGTAAGTAATAGTTTCTAGCTGTTCCAGACAGTATTTATTAAGGACATGAAAAGGTTCCAATATATTATTTTTAAGTCATATTATCCAGTGTCACTCTCTACCACATTATCAATGAAGTGAGGCATTAAAATAAAAATATTGTGACTAAATGAATTACTGCAAAATACATGTACAATATATGGTCAGATCTCTCTCTTATGTAAAACCACACTTTACCACTGCCTACGACTCATCGTCAGGACAGAAAGCAAGAGGTCATTGATTGGGCAGAGCCTGGGGTTTTATACCCCCTTGGGTGAAGAAGGGACAAGAGACTGCAAGTGTGAAACATGCGTTATGGACTGCATTGGGTAGTACAGTGGTCAGCGAGCTCAAACTGTATTATAAAGACATGCAAACTGTGGCCAGGACTCCCATCTTATCTGAGTCCTAATTACAAGATGTTGAGGAGCCTAACTGTGAAACTTAACAATTTATGTAGCCATGTTACAGGGAAACTGTACAGCTTCATACTTATGTAGCCATCTAACAGTGACACCTATCTTATATTTATGTAGCCATGTTACAGTGAAACTGTATAGCTTCATACTTATGTAGCCATCTAACAGTGACACCCCTATCTCATATTTATGTAGCCATGTTACAGGGAAACTGTATAGCTGTATACTTATGTAGCCATCTAACAGTGACACCTATCTCATATTTATGTAGCCATGTTACAGGGAAACTGTATAGCTTCATACTTATGTAGCCATCTAACAGTGACACCCCTATCTCATATTCATGTAGCTCTGCAACAATGATACTTATCTCAATTTAGCCCTGCAACAATGACACCTATCTTATATTTATGTAGATGTGTAGGCAGCTCCATAAGGATTTGTTGCAGCAACCTACCTCAGATGATCTGGAAGTGACTGGTGGCTTGATCTTGAGGTAGCTGAGCACCAGGTGGTAAGTCCCCGGCACCCCTCCGAGCTGTGCCTGTCGAAGGTTGCTGGCAATGGTTGTCTCCAAATATCGAACGTAGCTGGACAGTCAACAAGAAACATGTTACAACACGGTACAAGCTGTTGTTCTGACAACTTTGTGATACACTTCAAAGGCTGTACTCAATCAAATAAATATGTTTATTCCAAAGAAAAAGATCAAACTGACTCACAGCCTAATCATGGGTTGTCGAGCTACCATGATCGAAGTAACAACACCCAGTCTAAGCTAACAATCAGAGAAATTCTGGGCACAAAACATCTACTTGATGGTGCCCTTCTCCTCTCTGACAAATTATTTACTTAGTAAATAAGATCTATACAGTCCCCTTCTACTCTCTGACAAGAGATCTATACAGTGCCCATCTCCTGTCTGAAAACAGATTTCATATACAGTGCCCATCTCCTGTCTGACAACAGATCTCCTATACAGTGCCCATCTCCTGTCTGACAACAGATCTCCTATACAGTGCCCATCTCCTGTCTGACAAGAGATCTCCTATACAGTGCCCATCTCCTGTCTGACAACAGATCTCCTATACAGTGCCCATTTCCTGTCTGACAACAGATCTCCTATACAGTGCCCATCTCCTTTCTGACAACAGATTTCCTATACAGTGCCCATCTCCTTTCTGACAACAGATCTCCTATACAGTGCCCATCTCCTGTCTGAAAACAGATTTCCTATACAGTGCCCATCTCCTGTCTGACAACAGATCTTCTATACAGTGCCCATCTCCTGTCTGACAACAGATCTCCTATACAGTGCCCATCTCCTGTCTGACAAGAGATCTCCTAAACAGTGCCCATCTCCTGTCTGACAACAGATCTCCTATACAGTGCCCATTTCCTGTCTGACAACAGATCTCCTATACAGTGCCCATCTCCTTTCTGACAACAGATTTCCTATACAGTGCCCATCTCCTTTCTGACAAGAGATCTCCTATACAGTGCCCATCTCCTGTCTGACAACAGATCTCCTATACAGTGCCCATCTCCTGTCTGAAAACAGATTTCCTATACAGTGCCCATCTCCTGTCTGACAACAGATCTCCTATACAGTGCCCATCTCCTGTCTGACAACAGGTCTCCTATACAGTGCCCATCTCCTGTCTGACAACAGATCTCCTATACAGTGCCTATCTCCTGTCTGACAACAGATCTCCTATACAGTGCCCATTTCCTGTCTGACAACAGATCTCCTATACAGTGCCCATCTCCTTTCTGACAACAGATTTCCTATACAGTGCCCATCTCCTTTCTGACAACAGATCTCCTATACAGTGCCCATCTCCTTTCTGACAACAGATCTCCTATACAGTGCCCATCTCCTGTCTGACAACAGATCTCCTATACAGTGCCCATTTCCTGTCTGACAACAGATCTCCTATACAGTGCCCATCTTCTTTCTGACAACAGATTTCCTATACAGTGCCCATCTCCTTTCTGACAACAGATCTCCTATACAGTGCCCATCTCCTTTCTGACAACAGATTTCCTATACAGTGCCCATCTCCTTTCTGACAACAGATCTACGTGGTGATGCCACACATTCTCTGGTGCGTCAATTTTCTCATTTTCTGCGCTGCCAATCACAATTTAGCAACATCCAGCTTCATTTAAATATCAGATGACACAACATAATTGGATGGTTAGGATCGCCAATGGCTGCTGCAGACCAGAAAGCCAATGAACAAAAGGTACCCAGCCTTCGAGGTTGTTGCATGAGAGAGAAAGAGCTGGCCAAACAATTCATGAGATTCACACAAATACGTTTGTGAGCCACTTATAACAAAGCAGTTGTTTTATATGAGGTTGCTCTCGTTGACAGCGGGCAAGTAGGTATAACTGTTAGGCGGTTACGCTGATAATGCCATGAATGCGGTCGGATGAGGGTTTGATGCCTGCACTCACCATGCGCTAAGAGAGGGAAGGATGGTTACCCATTCCTCTGTGCATTTAAACCTTCAATATGTCATGTGTGCTGGTCCTAACATTTAGACCTACAGAATGTCATGTGTGCTGTCCTAATATTTCAGACTTTAAGCAGGTCCCTGCTTCGAGACTTGTTCTGGACAAACTCCAACCTGTCCCCACCCGCACACCTCCCTGACCACACATGTTCAACTGACGCCTACACAAACACAGGCTGAAAGAAGTGGATGAGAGCAAAAATATGATTTATATTATACTGTGAACATGGAGTAGTATACACAAACCTCTCTTGGAGAAACTGTTTGGCCTTGTTGACAAAGTGGCCTTGAATCTGTCGATCCTTGCGGATGTTGACTGGCTGGTTGCCGTACATGTGTCCCAGGGGGATCTCTGTCATACACTGTACAAGCTGCCACAGGTTGATCAGGTTCTGGGGGGATGTGAGAAGAGTGCATAGTAAAGTCCTGCAATCTGGATGGCACACACAAGGGTACCACTGACACCAAGCCAACAATATAGACTTGCAGACATCGGGTAAAGATCCCCATCTGGAGGAATACACACAGCCAACAATAGAGACTTGCAGACACCAGGTAAAAATCCCCGTCTGGAGGAACACATCAGAGCAACAGTGACATCCAGCCAACAATAGAGACTTGCAGACACCAGGTAAAGATCCCCATCTGGAGGCACACCAGCTATATGGTGCTAGTGTGATAGTCATACAGACAGACAGATAGTCAGACAGGCAGACAGACAGGCAGGCAGACAAACAGGCAGCTTGTTGTTTCCAACATATGTTTTTTATGAGTCTAAAGTCTTTCCCATTAGTCTTAAAATTTCTTCAGTCATCCATTTCTTATGACCTACTTTCTTTAATTTTGGGGTAGTTGTTTCTGCAGCCAAATTGATTGAATTCTTCAACATTTCCCATTGATCATCCACATCTTGAAATAAGATCTCTAGATCAGACAATACATCAAATCTGTTCTTTACTTCTATGTTAAAATTGTTTTGTATTTCCTTGTCATTTTTTACTGCACACAGATCATATTTAGTGTTTCCTGGTGTATACTTGACTTTCTTTAACCTTACCTTCAATGTGCCTATAATCAATCTGTGATCACTATGAAAGTCTGCATTTGGAACTGTTTTTGCGACTGTTAAAGCATTTTGAAATCTTCTGTTTATCAGAATGTAATTGATCTGATTTCTAATCCTGCTGTCAGGACTTCATGTCCATAATCTTCTGTGATGTTGCTTAAACCAAGTGTTTCCGACAATCAGTTCATGTTCTTTTGCCCATTCTACAAGTCTGTATCCTTTCTCGTTTCGTTCTCCCAAACCATGTTTACCTACTGTGCATCCATCACCTTGATTTCCTACTTTCACATTGAAGTCACCCATTATGTTTATTTCTGAATGTTTACATTTCTTCAAAGCATTCTCCATGTCATTATAAAATTCCTCTATACTATCTTCACTGCTTTCTCCCATTGGGGCATATATTTGAATGACATTTATGTTAAAAGGTCTGCCGGCTAATTTTACCAATACTGAACTGTCTGAACTGCCCAATATCCTTTAACAGATTTTGATGTTTTCAGATCTAAGATAATTGCTATACCTCTCTGTCTTTCCTCTACTCCTGAATATATAATCTTAAAATCCTCCCGTCTTAATCCCTGTCCATCTTGTTTCACACAATCCTAATATGTTAATATTCTCTCTACCCATTTCTTGTTTGATGCTATCCAGTTTTCTATCTGCACTCATTGTTCTAACAATGAGATGTTACAGGAGGCAGCCGATGTGGAAGACTGTATTAGACAAGAGCTGGGGATAAAGCAGCACAAGCCCACGTGTATATGATGTGTGGAACAACCCAGTGTACCAGACACAACTGGCCTACATACCTTTCAACATGTGACCAGAGAGAATGAGCACCGAAGGTCTGCCTAGAGTGCTGTGTCACACAGTTCACATGTACACTAAACCTAACAAACAAGACACTGAATGATGTGACAAAGTCTACATTCTCTAACCACAGGTCTGCCTACAGTGCTGTGTCACAGTTCACATGTACACTAAACTAAACTAACACAATGACACTGAATGATGTGACCAAGTCTACATTCTCTAACCACCTACCTGGTCCCCGGTTTTGTTGGCCACCTCCAGAAACATGTCCACTAGACTTGGCAGGATGCCGTTCTCAATCACATGCTCATTGTAGGCATACACCTAGGATTATATAGAAGAAGTACACAAGCTGATGAAATGATATCTGGTCAAACTAGCAATGTCAGGGGCTACAGCTATCCCTGGACCTCCCTGCTGGCAACAGACATTTCCATGGCTAATGAAGGCAGCATTCACCAAGAATGAACAGCCATAAACTCTGGACATGCTGTGAGACTGCAACTTCCAATGATCCTGAAGATAATTAGCCCACCCACGTCTTGCACACCCCTTGTGGAGAGATGATGAGTATGCTTGGAATTGTGTTGCCTGTCAACCCGGATGCAACCATAGGGTGCCAACTATTTCACAAACCAAATGCAGCAACATCATCCAGTAGTTCTTGTAAGCACGTTCACCAACAGTATAGATAAATCATGTCCACTGACCTGTCAACCCACACATCAACTCAGGGATCCCAGCATCTTCTGAGATACTCTACTACCATCCAGATCTTGTATATTTGTATAAACCAAACAGCAAACATAAAATCTCTCTCTGTGATCTAGACCTATAGTTGTCCCTCTTCTACTTTTGCGTGGTTGTCTATATTTATAAATCAGACCTAGGCCAGTGCAGTGTCTCAGAAGTATCAAGCCCTGAACATTCAAGCCCACTGACAAATGTGCCCCACTTGACATGGACAAGCCTGCCAGGATTTTTGTCTCAACTAAGGTTTCATAACCATTCAAAACCATTTAGAGTAAACAATGCTTTACGTCTGCTATTACTTTCACACCAAATCGACATTCCAACACAAGTAGAATTTTCACATTTGCTTATTCCTAATAGAACTACTGCCTATTTTGAATAACTTCATTATTATTGGTGACTGGCAGGCTCTTATTGTCACAATGACTGTCTTCTGCTACTGTCACACTGACTGTCTTCTGCTACTGTCATGTTGACTGTCTTCTGCTACTGTCACACTGACTGTCTTCTGCTACTGTCATGTTGACTGTCTTCTGCTACTGTCACACTGACTGTCTTCTGCTAGTGTCATGTTGACTGTCTTCTGCTACTGTCACATCAGTTCTCTATGTCTACATAAGTGACATGGCTGCCAGGATCTAAGTGTTCAGTATTTGTAACTGACAATACAATCAACGTGACCTTGTATCCCGACTCTCAGTGCATGCCAAGTTCAATCTTCTAGATAATAATTTACAATTTCATTCATTCATTCAGTAGCATGTCCTTTGCAGAACCTCGCTCCCATAACCTCCTTCTGGAAAACTTCTTGATCACAAGCAAGATGTTCCACGTCCGATACACCCATCTGGAGATCATCCGCCACATCCTGCACCCATCTTCTCTTTGGTCATCCTCTTCTTCTCTTCCCAGGCATCTACCCCTCCATTATTGTTCTCTCCAAACGTTCATGACGTTTCAAGTGACCAAAATATATCAATTTTCTTTGTTTTATCGCCTTTAATAGCCAACCCTCTTCAATATTCAGCTGACATAACCTGAACCCTCATTAGATTAATTTGCATGGGCAATAAAGAACCTGAAGAATTTACAATTGGGGAACATTATTCTTATATATTCTTCGGATTAGTCTTAGTAATTGTTTCTGCTAATTTGCATTTTATCATTCATCTGGCTTCCCCATATTGTCTCAGGTCTCTACAGTTGTCACTTGTTTCTGTTCATATGTATTGTGATGTGAATACACTGATTTATGCCAAGTGAATAGCGACTGACTAGAATATGTATGACTATGTATGACTGACTATCCTCAATTACCCCACAGATTATTCAGTCTGAAGTCTGCTATGAAGAATTTAACATTGTCATACCAGCATAACACACACTGAATATTTTCATAAAATGACTCTTGGCAAATTAATGTAGTGATTTTCCCTTGCCTTCCATGCTTATAACAGAGATTTCAAGAATATTTCTACATTCAGTAGCTGTTCTCATCCTTACAACTTTGCCAGGGAAGTCTACTTCAGCTCTTGAGGCATTTGTTAATGTAAGCAATATGTACACAGAACCTCATATTTTGTTGCCCTTATCAGAGAAAATTGGGTATCTGATACACTATCCCAGGATCATCTTCTTTTGTCTTTCATAAAAAAAAAAGCTGAGATCATTTCAGCATCTGGCAGGCATGGCCACACATAGTAGCCTATTTGAAATTCTCTTCTCCATGTATACTTGTGCTACACTTCCGTGATACTGTCAATGTGAGAGCTCACTGTTTATCACATTTGATACTCATATAAAGAGCAAATGAAATTTGACAAAAGACCGCTGTATCAAATAAGCCCCTCTGTCAACTCACCTGCCTGGCAAAAGCTATCTCCACACTGTCCAGGCTGCTTCTGCCCCGAACCAGCTCGTGGTCAGCCGCCAGCAGCTGTAAAACACCAACATAAGTAGATCAATACCAAGCAAACGAAAGAAGAAGAAAATCAATACCACATTGGAAGTGTTTCAAGTAAACTAAAACACCAACAAAAGTAGATCAATGCCACACTGGTAGTGTTTCAAGAAAACTCAAGCCATTTTTACTGCCTTCTGCAATGTTCCATCCCCCTGGAACAAAGGCTCATGGATCAAAATCAAACTATACCCTGAAGTCGGAGTGGGTTCGCCTGATGGCGAGGGACACTGTTAATAGGGAAAGCTAATCCACACACAAAATTCAGTCCATCACTACTAGAATTAGTGTGTATGGAATATGTTTGAGTTCAAAGCATGCGCCAAAAAAAAAAAAAAAAAATCAAACTAGCAATTAATCAACGACTGTCTGCCTCTAGACATCAGACTGAAGTCTGTTTACAAGAAAATACCCCAAACCTGTGGAGGAAACATGACCTCTGCCTCACCTCTGTCAATCTGAATGTACTGTGCTGAACCTGGTCCTGGGGACACCCCAATAAGCCCCTCTGCAGATGTGAAGTTTCAGCATTTGTCTTGCAAACCTGATTGGTTTCTCTTGCAAAGGGGTCAGGAAGTTCTGTAACACAATCCCCATAAAGATGGTACCCAACACCAGCCTGACTCTGATGGAGGCCAGCTCTTTCCAGGCTCAGGCGACTTCAATGCCAACGCATCAAACTTGGTAACCTCTCGCAGTAATCTAATAATAAACCCTAACACAATCATTAGACATCTCACGGATGGACCCTGTATATATTCTAACACAATAACTAGAACTTTTAAATCAAGGATGGTGAAATAAGTTGACAAGAATAGCTTGATGAAAAAACTAGAGATAGATTAAAAAACACAGAATTGAGCTGAAATGATGGGCCCAGTAAAGTGGGAGTAGTTTGTAGTTGTCACACAAGACACATGACTGCGGCAATGTCTGACTGGCTTGTTTCTCAATAAGACAACACAAGACACTGAGGACTGTGGCAATGTCTGATTGGATTGTTTCTCAATAAGACAACACAAGACACTGAGGACTGCGGCAATGTCTGACCCGACTGACTTGTTTCTTAATAAGACAACACAAGACAAGGATGAGTGAGAAAATACAATAATGGCAACAATCAGCTGACCTCAGAATCCTGCTGGAACTCAAAAGTCTCCTGACCCGAACCAATCAAGGAGCTGAGAATCTTCTGCTTTTCCCTCTCCCATTCATTCTCCATAGACTCCCACTGTCTGCGGTCGACTGCTTCAAATGTCTGCACAAGAGAAGTTCCATGAAATAAAACAATTAGTCAGGTTTGTAGTCACATCGGATTAGTTTTACAACAAAATGGAGAACAAATAATACAGAACTAGGTCAACAACATGAAGACATTATGACATGACAGACACTTGAAGGTTTGGCAGTCCAGACAGCAATAGCAAGAAGGATTCATTGTCAGTACTCACGTTCTTGCGGGTCTGCTCAATGACGGCCAGTAATGCATTTTCTCTTTCATTTCTCAGGAAGCCCTGAAAAATATCAGTGATTAACTCGTGTAAGATTGCTTGCTATACTTGGGTTAGTGCAGTATTAACTCGTGTAAGATTGCTTGCTATACTTGGGTTAGTGCAGTATTGACTTGTGTAAGATTGCTTGTTATACTTGGGTTAGTGCAGTATTAACTCATGTAAGATTGCTTGCTATACTTGGGTTAGTGCAGTATTAACTCATGTAAGATTGCTTGCTATACTTGGGTTAGTGCAGTATTAACTCATGTAAGATTGCTTGCTATACTTGGGTTAGTGCAGTATTAACTCGTGTAAGATTGCTTGCTATACTTGGGTTAGTGCAGTATTGACTTGTGTAAGATTGCTTGTTATACTTGGGTTAGTGCAGTATTAACTCATGTAAGATTGCTTGCTATACTTGGGTTAGTGCAGTATTAACTCATGTAAGATTGCTTGTTATACTTGGGTTAGTGCAGTATTAACTCATGTAAGATTGCTTGCTATACTTGGGTTAGTGCAGTATTAACTCGTGTAAGATTGCTTGCTATACTTGGGTTAGTGCAGTATTGACTTGTGTAAGATTGCTTGGTATACTTGGGTTAGTGCAGTATTAACTCATGTAAGATTGCTTGCTATACTTGGGTTAGTGCAGTATTAACTCATGTAAGATTGCTTGCTATACTTGGGTTAGTGCAGTATTAACTCGTGTAAGATTGCTTGCTATACTTGGGTTAGTGCAGTATTGACTTGTGTAAGATTGCTTGTTATACTTGGGTTAGTGCAGTATTAACTCATGTAAGATTGCTTGCTATACTTGGGTTAGTGCAGTATTAACTCATGTAAGATTGCTTGTTATACTTGGGTTAGTGCAGTATTAACTCATGTAAGATTGCTTGCTATACTTGGGTTAGTGCAGTATTAACTCGTGTAAGATTGCTTGCTATACTTGGGTTAGTGCAGTATTGACTTGTGTAAGATTGCTTGCTATACTTGGGTTAGTGCAGTATTGACTTGTGTAAGATTGCTTGTTATACTTGGGTTAGTGCAGTATTAACTCATGTAAGATTGCTTGCTATACTTGGGTTAGTGCAGTATTAACTCATGTAAGATTGCTTGTTATACTTGGGTTAGTGCAGTATTAACTCATGTAAGATTGCTTGCTATACTTGGGTTAGTGCAGTATTAACTCGTGTAAGATTGCTTGGTATACTTGGGTTAGTGCAGTATTAACTCATGTAAGATTGCTTGGTATACTTGGGTTAGTGCAGTATTGACTTGTGTAAGATTGCTTGCTATACTTGGGTTAGTGCAGTATTAACTCGTGTAAGATTGCTTGCTATACTTGGGTTAGTGCAGTATTGACTCATGTAAGATTGCTTGCTATACTTGGGTTAGTGCAGTATTAACTCGTGTAAGATTGCTTGTTATACTTGGGTTAGTGCAGTATTGACTCATGTAAGATTGCTTGTTATACTTGGGTTAGTGCAGTATTAACTCATGTAAGATTGCTTGCTATACTTGGGTTAGTGCAGTATTGACTCATGTAAGATTGCTTGTTATACTTGGGTTAGTGCAGTATTGACTCGTGTAAGATTGCTTGTTATACTTGGGTTAGTGCAGTATTGACTTGTGTAAGATTGCTTGTTATACTTGGGTTAGTGCAGTATTGACTCGTGTAAGATTGCTTGTTATACTTGGGTTAGTGCAGTATTAACTCATGTAAGATTGCTTGCTATACTTGGGTTAGTGCAGTATTGACTTGTGTAAGATTGCTTGTTATACTTGGGTTAGTGCAGTATTAACTCATGTAAGATTGCTTGCTATACTTGGGTTAGTGCAGTATTAACTCGTGTAAGATTGCTTGTTATACTTGGGTTAGTGCAGTATTAACTCATGTAAGATTGCTTGCTATACTTGGGTTAGTGCAGTATTAACTCGTGTAAGATTGCTTGCTATACTTGGGTTAGTGCAGTATTAACTCGTGTAAGATTGCTTGCTATACTTGGGTTAGTGCAGTATTAACTCATGTAAGATTGCTTGCTATACTTGGGTTAGTGCAGTATTAACTCGTGTAAGATTGCTTGCTATACTTGGGTTAGTGCAGTATTAACTCGTGTAAGATTGCTTGCTATACTTGGGTTAGTGCAGTATTAACTCGTGTAAGATTGCTTGCTATACTTGGGTTAGTGCAGTATTAACTCATGTAAGATTGCTTGCTATACTTGGGTTAGTGCAGTATTAACTCGTGTAAGATTGCTTGTTATACTTGGGTTAGTGCAGTATTAACTCATGTAAGATTGCTTGCTATACTTGGGTTAGTGCAGTATTGACTTGTGTAAGATTGCTTGTTATACTTGGGTTAGTGCAGTATTAACTCGTGTAAGATTGCTTGTTATACTTGGGTTAGTGCAGTATTGACTCGTGTAAGATTGCTTGTTATACTTGGGTTAGTGCAGTATTGACTCGTGTAAGATTGCTTGCTATACTTGGGTTAGTGCAGTATTAACTCGTGTAAGATTGCTTGCTATACTTGGGTTAGTGCAGTATTGACTCGTGTAAGATTGCTTGTTATACTTGGGTTAGTGCAGTATTGACTCGTGTAAGATTGCTTGTTATACTTGGGTTAGTGCAGTATTAACTCGTGTAAGATTGCTTGTTATACTTGGGTTAGTGCAGTATTAACTCATGTAAGATTGCTTGCTATACTTGGGTTAGTGCAGTATTGACTCGTGTAAGATTGCTTGTTATACTTGGGTTAGTGCAGTATTGACTCGTGTAAGATTGCTTGTTATACTTGGGTTAGTGCAGTATTGACTCATGTAAGATTGCTTGCTATACTTGGGTTAGTGCAGTATTAACTCATGTAAGATTGCTTGTTATACTTGGGTTAGTGCAGTATTGACTTGTGTAAGATTGCTTGGTATACTTGGGTTAGTGCAGTATTAACTCATGTAAGATTGCTTGTTATACTTGGGTTAGTGCAGTATTAACTCGTGTAAGATTGCTTGTTATACTTGGGTTAGTGCAGTATTGACTTGTGTAAGATTGCTTGTTATACTTGGGTTAGTGCAGTATTGACTCATGTAAGATTGCTTGCTATACTTGGGTTAGTGCAGTATTGACTCGTGTAAGATTGCTTGTTATACTTGGGTTAGTGCAGTATTGACTTGTGTAAGATTGCTTGTTATACTTGGGTTAGTGCAGTATTGACTTGTGTAAGATTGCTTGCTATACTTGGGTTAGTGCAGTATTGACTCATGTAAGATTGCTTGCTATACTTGGGTTAGTGCAGTATTGACTTGTGTAAGATTGCTTGTTATACTTGGGTTAGTGCAGTATTAACTCATGTAAGATTGCTTGCTATACTTGGGTTAGTGCAGTATTGACTCGTGTAAGATTGCTTGCTATACTTGGGTTAGTGCAGTATTAACTCGTGTAAGATTGCTTGCTATACTTGGGTTAGTGCAGTATTGACTCGTGTAAGATTGCTTGTTATACTTGGGTTAGTGCAGTATTGACTCGTGTAAGATTGCTTGTTATACTTGGGTTAGTGCAGTATTAACTCGTGTAAGATTGCTTGTTATACTTGGGTTAGTGCAGTATTAACTCATGTAAGATTGCTTGCTATACTTGGGTTAGTGCAGTATTGACTCGTGTAAGATTGCTTGTTATACTTGGGTTAGTGCAGTATTGACTCGTGTAAGATTGCTTGTTATACTTGGGTTAGTGCAGTATTGACTCATGTAAGATTGCTTGCTATACTTGGGTTAGTGCAGTATTAACTCATGTAAGATTGCTTGTTATACTTGGGTTAGTGCAGTATTGACTTGTGTAAGATTGCTTGGTATACTTGGGTTAGTGCAGTATTAACTCATGTAAGATTGCTTGTTATACTTGGGTTAGTGCAGTATTAACTCGTGTAAGATTGCTTGTTATACTTGGGTTAGTGCAGTATTGACTTGTGTAAGATTGCTTGTTATACTTGGGTTAGTGCAGTATTGACTCATGTAAGATTGCTTGCTATACTTGGGTTAGTGCAGTATTGACTCATGTAAGATTGCTTGCTATACTTGGGTTAGTGCAGTATTGACTCGTGTAAGATTGCTTGTTATACTTGGGTTAGTGCAGTATTGACTTGTGTAAGATTGCTTGTTATACTTGGGTTAGTGCAGTATTGACTCATGTAAGATTGCTTGCTATACTTGGGTTAGTGCAGTATTGACTCATGTAAGATTGCTTGCTATACTTGGGTTAGTGCAGTATTGACTTGTGTAAGATTGCTTGTTATACTTGGGTTAGTGCAGTATTAACTCATGTAAGATTGCTTGCTATACTTGGGTTAGTGCAGTATTGACTCATGTAAGATTGCTTGCTATACTTGGGTTAGTGCAGTATTGACTCATGTAAGATTGCTTGCTATACTTGGGTTAGTGCAGTATTGACTCGTGTAAGATTGCTTGTTATACTTGGGTTAGTGCAGTATTGACTCATGTAAGATTGCTTGCTATACTTGGGTTAGTGCAGTATTGACTCATGTAAGATTGCTTGCTATACTTGGGTTAGTGCAGTATTGACTCATGTAAGATTGCTTGCTATACTTGGGTTAGTGCAGTATTGACTCATGTAAGATTGCTTGCTATACTTGGGTTAGTGCAGTATTGACTCATGTAAGATTGCTTGCTATACTTGGGTTAGTGCAGTATTGACTCGTGTAAGATGGCTTGTTATACTTGGGTTAGTGCAGTATTGACTTGTGTAAGATTGCTTGTTATACTTGGGTTAGTGCAGTATTGACTCATGTAAGATTGCTTGCTATACTTGGGTTAGTGCAGTATTGACTCATGTAAGATTGCTTGTTATACTTGGGTTAGTGCAGTATTAACTCGTGTAAGATTGCTTGTTATACTTGGGTTAGTGCAGTATTGACTCGTGTAAGATTGCTTGTTATACTTGGGTTAGTGCAGTATTGACTCGTGTAAGATTGCTTGCTATACTTGGGTTAGTGCAGTATTAACTCGTGTAAGATTGCTTGCTATACTTGGGTTAGTGCAGTATTGACTCGTGTAAGATTGCTTGTTATACTTGGGTTAGTGCAGTATTGACTCGTGTAAAATTGCTTGTTATACTTGGGTTAGTGCAGTATTAACTCGTGTAAGATTGCTTGTTATACTTGGGTTAGTGCAGTATTAACTCATGTAAGATTGCTTGCTATACTTGGGTTAGTGCAGTATTGACTCGTGTAAGATTGCTTGTTATACTTGGGTTAGTGCAGTATTGACTCGTGTAAGATTGCTTGTTATACTTGGGTTAGTGCAGTATTGACTCATGTAAGATTGCTTGCTATACTTGGGTTAGTGCAGTATTAACTCATGTAAGATTGCTTGTTATACTTGGGTTAGTGCAGTATTGACTTGTGTAAGATTGCTTGGTATACTTGGGTTAGTGCAGTATTAACTCATGTAAGATTGCTTGTTATACTTGGGTTAGTGCAGTATTAACTCGTGTAAGATTGCTTGTTATACTTGGGTTAGTGCAGTATTGACTTGTGTAAGATTGCTTGTTATACTTGGGTTAGTGCAGTATTGACTCATGTAAGATTGCTTGCTATACTTGGGTTAGTGCAGTATTGACTCGTGTAAGATTGCTTGTTATACTTGGGTTAGTGCAGTATTGACTTGTGTAAGATTGCTTGTTATACTTGGGTTAGTGCAGTATTGACTTGTGTAAGATTGCTTGCTATACTTGGGTTAGTGCAGTATTGACTCATGTAAGATTGCTTGCTATACTTGGGTTAGTGCAGTATTGACTTGTGTAAGATTGCTTGTTATACTTGGGTTAGTGCAGTATTAACTCATGTAAGATTGCTTGCTATACTTGGGTTAGTGCAGTATTGACTCGTGTAAGATTGCTTGCTATACTTGGGTTAGTGCAGTATTAACTCGTGTAAGATTGCTTGCTATACTTGGGTTAGTGCAGTATTGACTCGTGTAAGATTGCTTGTTATACTTGGGTTAGTGCAGTATTGACTCGTGTAAGATTGCTTGTTATACTTGGGTTAGTGCAGTATTAACTCGTGTAAGATTGCTTGTTATACTTGGGTTAGTGCAGTATTAACTCATGTAAGATTGCTTGCTATACTTGGGTTAGTGCAGTATTGACTCGTGTAAGATTGCTTGTTATACTTGGGTTAGTGCAGTATTGACTCGTGTAAGATTGCTTGTTATACTTGGGTTAGTGCAGTATTGACTCATGTAAGATTGCTTGCTATACTTGGGTTAGTGCAGTATTAACTCATGTAAGATTGCTTGTTATACTTGGGTTAGTGCAGTATTGACTTGTGTAAGATTGCTTGGTATACTTGGGTTAGTGCAGTATTAACTCATGTAAGATTGCTTGTTATACTTGGGTTAGTGCAGTATTAACTCGTGTAAGATTGCTTGTTATACTTGGGTTAGTGCAGTATTGACTTGTGTAAGATTGCTTGTTATACTTGGGTTAGTGCAGTATTGACTCATGTAAGATTGCTTGCTATACTTGGGTTAGTGCAGTATTGACTCGTGTAAGATTGCTTGTTATACTTGGGTTAGTGCAGTATTGACTTGTGTAAGATTGCTTGCTATACTTGGGTTAGTGCAGTATTGACTCATGTAAGATTGCTTGCTATACTTGGGTTAGTGCAGTATTGACTCATGTAAGATTGCTTGCTATACTTGGGTTAGTGCAGTATTGACTCGTGTAAGATTGCTTGTTATACTTGGGTTAGTGCAGTATTGACTCATGTAAGATTGCTTGCTATACTTGGGTTAGTGCAGTATTGACTCATGTAAGATTGCTTGCTATACTTGGGTTAGTGCAGTATTGACTCATGTAAGATTGCTTGCTATACTTGGGTTAGTGCAGTATTGACTCATGTAAGATTGCTTGCTATACTTGGGTTAGTGCAGTATTGACTCATGTAAGATTGCTTGTTATACTTGGGTTAGTGCAGTATTAACTCGTGTAAGATTGCTTGTTATACTTGGGTTAGTGCAGTATTGACTCGTGTAAGATTGCTTGTTATACTTGGGTTAGTGCAGTATTGACTCGTGTAAGATTGCTTGCTATACTTGGGTTAGTGCAGTATTAACTCGTGTAAGATTGCTTGCTATACTTGGGTTAGTGCAGTATTGACTCGTGTAAGATTGCTTGTTATACTTGGGTTAGTGCAGTATTGACTCGTGTAAAATTGCTTGTTATACTTGGGTTAGTGCAGTATTAACTCGTGTAAGATTGCTTGTTATACTTGGGTTAGTGCAGTATTAACTCATGTAAGATTGCTTGCTATACTTGGGTTAGTGCAGTATTGACTCGTGTAAGATTGCTTGTTATACTTGGGTTAGTGCAGTATTGACTCGTGTAAGATTGCTTGTTATACTTGGGTTAGTGCAGTATTGACTCATGTAAGATTGCTTGCTATACTTGGGTTAGTGCAGTATTAACTCATGTAAGATTGCTTGTTATACTTGGGTTAGTGCAGTATTGACTTGTGTAAGATTGCTTGGTATACTTGGGTTAGTGCAGTATTAACTCATGTAAGATTGCTTGTTATACTTGGGTTAGTGCAGTATTAACTCGTGTAAGATTGCTTGTTATACTTGGGTTAGTGCAGTATTGACTTGTGTAAGATTGCTTGTTATACTTGGGTTAGTGCAGTATTGACTCATGTAAGATTGCTTGCTATACTTGGGTTAGTGCAGTATTGACTCGTGTAAGATTGCTTGTTATACTTGGGTTAGTGCAGTATTGACTTGTGTAAGATTGCTTGTTATACTTGGGTTAGTGCAGTATTGACTTGTGTAAGATTGCTTGCTATACTTGGGTTAGTGCAGTATTGACTCATGTAAGATTGCTTGCTATACTTGGGTTAGTGCAGTATTGACTTGTGTAAGATTGCTTGTTATACTTGGGTTAGTGCAGTATTAACTCATGTAAGATTGCTTGCTATACTTGGGTTAGTGCAGTATTGACTCGTGTAAGATTGCTTGCTATACTTGGGTTAGTGCAGTATTAACTCGTGTAAGATTGCTTGCTATACTTGGGTTAGTGCAGTATTGACTCGTGTAAGATTGCTTGTTATACTTGGGTTAGTGCAGTATTGACTCGTGTAAGATTGCTTGTTATACTTGGGTTAGTGCAGTATTAACTCGTGTAAGATTGCTTGTTATACTTGGGTTAGTGCAGTATTAACTCATGTAAGATTGCTTGCTATACTTGGGTTAGTGCAGTATTGACTCGTGTAAGATTGCTTGTTATACTTGGGTTAGTGCAGTATTGACTCGTGTAAGATTGCTTGTTATACTTGGGTTAGTGCAGTATTGACTCATGTAAGATTGCTTGCTATACTTGGGTTAGTGCAGTATTAACTCATGTAAGATTGCTTGTTATACTTGGGTTAGTGCAGTATTGACTTGTGTAAGATTGCTTGGTATACTTGGGTTAGTGCAGTATTAACTCATGTAAGATTGCTTGTTATACTTGGGTTAGTGCAGTATTAACTCGTGTAAGATTGCTTGTTATACTTGGGTTAGTGCAGTATTGACTTGTGTAAGATTGCTTGTTATACTTGGGTTAGTGCAGTATTGACTCATGTAAGATTGCTTGCTATACTTGGGTTAGTGCAGTATTGACTCATGTAAGATTGCTTGCTATACTTGGGTTAGTGCAGTATTGACTCGTGTAAGATTGCTTGTTATACTTGGGTTAGTGCAGTATTGACTTGTGTAAGATTGCTTGTTATACTTGGGTTAGTGCAGTATTGACTCATGTAAGATTGCTTGCTATACTTGGGTTAGTGCAGTATTGACTCATGTAAGATTGCTTGCTATACTTGGGTTAGTGCAGTATTGACTTGTGTAAGATTGCTTGTTATACTTGGGTTAGTGCAGTATTAACTCATGTAAGATTGCTTGCTATACTTGGGTTAGTGCAGTATTGACTCATGTAAGATTGCTTGCTATACTTGGGTTAGTGCAGTATTGACTCATGTAAGATTGCTTGCTATACTTGGGTTAGTGCAGTATTGACTCGTGTAAGATTGCTTGTTATACTTGGGTTAGTGCAGTATTGACTCATGTAAGATTGCTTGCTATACTTGGGTTAGTGCAGTATTGACTCATGTAAGATTGCTTGCTATACTTGGGTTAGTGCAGTATTGACTCATGTAAGATTGCTTGCTATACTTGGGTTAGTGCAGTATTGACTCATGTAAGATTGCTTGCTATACTTGGGTTAGTGCAGTATTGACTCATGTAAGATTGCTTGCTATACTTGGGTTAGTGCAGTATTGACTCGTGTAAGATTGCTTGTTATACTTGGGTTAGTGCAGTATTGACTTGTGTAAGATTGCTTGTTATACTTGGGTTAGTGCAGTATTGACTCATGTAAGATTGCTTGCTATACTTGGGTTAGTGCAGTATTGACTCATGTAAGATTGCTTGCTATACTTGGGTTAGTGCAGTATTGACTTGTGTAAGATTGCTTGTTATACTTGGGTTAGTGCAGTATTAACTCATGTAAGATTGCTTGCTATACTTGGGTTAGTGCAGTATTGACTCGTGTAAGATTGCTTGTTATACTTGGGTTAGTGCAGTATTGACTTGTGTAAGATTGCTTGCTATACTTGGGTTAGTGCAGTATTGACTCATGTAAGATTGCTTGCTATACTTGGGTTAGTGCAGTATTGACTCATGTAAGATTGCTTGCTATACTTGGGTTAGTGCAGTATTGACTCATGTAAGATTGCTTGCTATACTTGGGTTAGTGCAGTATTGACTCGTGTAAGATTGCTTGTTATACTTGGGTTAGTGCAGTATTGACTTGTGTAAGATTGCTGGTTATACTTGGGTTAGTGCAGTATTGACTCATGTAAGATTGCTTGCTATACTTGGGTTAGTGCAGTATTGACTCATGTAAGATTGCTTGCTATACTTGGGTTAGTGTAGTATTGACTTGTGTAAGATTGCTTGTTATACTTGGGTTAGTGCAGTATTAACTCATGTAAGATTGCTTGCTATACTTGGGTTAGTGCAGTATTGACTCGTGTAAGATTGCTTGTTATACTTGGGTTAGTGCAGTATTGACTTGTGTAAGATTGCTTGTTATACTTGGGTTAGTGCAGTATTAACTCGTGTAAGATTGCTTGCTATACTTGGGTTAGTGCAGTATTGACTTGTGTAAGATTGCTTGGTATACTTGGGTTAGTGCAGTATTAACTCATGTAAGATTGCTTGCTATACTTGGGTTAGTGCAGTATTGACTCATGTAAGATTGCTTGCTATACTTGGGTTAGTGCAGTATTGACTCGTGTAAGATTGCTTGTTATACTTGGGTTAGTGCAGTATTAACTCATGTAAGATTGCTTGCTATACTTGGGTTAGTGCAGTATTGACTTGTGTAAGATTGCTTGCTATACTTGGGTTAGTGCAGTATTAACTCATGTAAGATTGCTTGTTATACTTGGGTTAGTGCAGTATTAACTCATGTAAGATTGCTTGTTATACTTGGGTTAGTGCAGTATTAACTCATGTAAGATTGCTTGTTATACTTGGGTTAGTGCAGTATTGACTTGTGTAAGATTGCTTGCTATACTTGGGTTAGTGCAGTATTAACTCATGTAAGATTGCTTGCTATACTTGGGTTAGTGCAGTATTAACTCATGTAAGATTGCTTGTTATACTTGGGTTAGTGCAGTATTAACTCGTGTAAGATTGCTTGCTATACTTGGGTTAGTGCAGTATTGACTTGTGTAAGATTGCTTGGTATACTTGGGTTAGTGCAGTATTAACTCATGTAAGATTGCTTGCTATACTTGGGTTAGTGCAGTATTGACTTGTGTAAGATTGCTTGCTATACTTGGGTTAGTGCAGTATTAACTCGTGTAAGATTGCTTGCTATACTTGGGTTAGTGCAGTATTGACTCATGTAAGATTGCTTGTTATACTTGGGTTAGTGCAGTATTGACTCGTGTAAGATTGCTTGTTATACTTGGGTTAGTGCAGTATTAACTCATGTAAGATTGCTTGCTATACTTGGGTTAGTGCAGTATTAACTCGTGTAAGATTGCTTGTTATACTTGGGTTAGTGCAGTATTAACTCATGTAAGATTGCTTGCTATACTTGGGTTAGTGCAGTATTGACTCGTGTAAGATTGCTTGTTATACTTGGGTTAGTGCAGTATTAACTCATGTAAGATTGCTTGCTATACTTGGGTTAGTGCAGTATTGACTTGTGTAAGATTGCTTGCTATACTTGGGTTAGTGCAGTATTGACTTGTGTAAGATTGCTTGTTATACTTGGGTTAGTGCAGTATTAACTCGTGTAAGATTGCTTGGTATACTTGGGCTAGTGCAGTATTGACTTGTGTAAGATTGCTTGGTATACTTGGGCTAGTGCAGTTTACAAAAATGTTACGTGACCTTTAAAGACCTTGTGATAAACCTCAACACCAGGTTGATTTTACAGGTAAGTTTACCATGGCTTTCTGAACAAGACGTCAATATTGATGACCAACTGACCAGTGTAGGGGTTCAACCCTTTTCCATGCCATCGGCGCATTGAGTCACACAGACAGCAACTAGTCCAGTCCCAGACACTAATCTATCTATTCTCATTGGTTTCACATAATTCCATGACAAATGTCAGAGATAAGACAGTCTGGAAGACATGTGTCTGTATTCACATTGGCTCAAGTACCTCTGTTTTCACATTGGCTCAAGTATCTCTGTTTTCACATTGGCTCAAGTATCTCTGTATTCACACACTGACTCAAGTATCTCTGTATTCACACTGACTTGAGTATGTATTCACACTGATTCAAGTATCTCTGTATTCACACTGACTCAATTATCTCTGTATTCACACTGAATCAAGTATCTCTGTATTCACACTGACTCAATTATCTCTGTATTCACACTGAATCAAGTATCTCTGTATTCACACTGAATCAATTATCTCTGTATTCACATTGACTCAATTATCTCTGTATTCACATTGACTCAATTATCTCTGTATTCACACTGAATCAATTATCTCTGTATTCACACTGAATCAATTATCTCTGTATTCACACTGACTCAATTATCTCTGTATTCACATTGACTCAATTATCTCTGTATTCACATTGACTCAATTATCTCTGTATTCACACTGAATCAAGTATCTCTGTATTCACATTGACTCAATTATCTCTGTATTCACATTGACTCAATTATCTCTGTATTCACATTGACTCAATTATCTCTGTATTCACATTGACTCAATTATCTCTGTATTCACATTGACTCAATTATCTCTGTATTCACATTGACTCAATTATCTCTGTATTCACATTGACTCAATTATCTCTGTATTCACATTGACTCAATTATCTCTGTATTCACATTGACTCAAGTATCTCTGTATTCACATTGACTCAAGTATCTCTGTATTCACATTGACTCAATTATCTCTGTATTCACATTGACTCAAGTATCTCTGTATTCACACTGACTCAAGTATCTCTGTATTCACATTGACTCAATTATCTCTGTATTCACATTGACTCAAGTATCTCTGTATTCACATTGACTCAAGTATCTCTGTATTCACATTGACTCAATTATCTCTGTATTCACATTGACTCAAGTATCTCTGTATTCACACTGACTCAAGTATCTCTGTATTCACATTGACTCAAGTTTCTCTGTATTCACATTGACTCAATTATCTCTGTATTCACATTGACTCAAGTATCTCAGTATTCACACTGACTCAAGTATCTCTGTATTCACACTGACTGGTAGAAGAGGGCAGACTAAGTAAGACCATCTATATGGTATCTCTCTATACTGAGGGAAGAAAAGGACAGACTACATAAGACCATAAGGTATCTCTACACCCCGGGGTAGAAGAGGAAAGGCTAAGTAAGACTATAAGGTATCTCTATACATATGGTAGAAGAGGAAAGATAAAGAATGAATGAAATTATACAAAGAGTGAACACAAATGATGACAACAAATTACCTGTATGTCTGTATCCCTGACGGGTTCTAGAGGCTCAAACGTGGTGGCAGTCCTCAGTCCCTCCAGACGCTCGGATATCTTTGGCAGGACAAAGCCCTTGCTGCCCAGCAATATGGAGCTGCAATAAACATGCTCAATTTGAATATAACACGTACGATTATCATGATATTAACTTAGCAAGTAGGATCAATGTTGAGTGAATGTAACATTCAGGCTAGTCATAGCAATATAACATGTAGGATAACTTAAACATATATATAGTAAGTTTAACAAACACAAGACTTCAACAGGCAGGATAACTGACATGCAAATATAACAAGTAGGTTAGTCATTGCTAGACAGCTAGTAACAGCTAAGGGACAAGCACAACAAGGGCAATGAAAGTGACCGAAGTCTCACATGGCAGGGGAAAGACGCCTGCAGTCATGACCCGGACGAGCCCGCCCCTAGAGAATGTTAAGAGGATAAATGGGTCGAAATATTCGGGGAAGGGGGACCTCTTCTGACAATCAGAACCCCCTTGCAGTGTTTGCTCTGCTGCGGAGTTTTGATCACCAACAAGCAGGATAACTAGACATGCAAATATACCGATTAGGCTAATCATTGCTAGACTATAACGAATTGGACAATCACTACAGCATTGTAAAATCTTTACTCAAATATAACAAACACACTGTGTGGCAGTATCCACTCACATAATACATAAGAAAGTACATTATAAACAAATATAACACACTGTGTGGCAGTATCCACTCACATAATACATAAGAAAGTACATTATAAACAAATATAACACACTGTGTGGCAGTATCCACTCACATAATACATAAGAAAGTACATTATAAACAAATATAACACACTGTGTGGCAGTATCCACTCACATAATACATAAGAAAGTACATTATAAACAAATATAACACACTGTGTGGCAGTATCCACTCACATAATACATAAGAAAGTACATTATAAACAAATATAACACACTGTGTGGCAGTATCCACTCACATAATACATAAGAAAGTACATTATAAACAAATACAAGCAGGAGATAAACAACGTTCTTTGGTTGTGTAATGTCAGGAGAGGCCTTGGAAAACACTAATGACTGGAGAGATCAGCAGGAGAAGAGGCAGAGACAGACTGGAAGAAATGATGCAGAGTCGACCCGGACAGCGTTGAGGAGAAATATTGTCAACAGAATTGATCCAGAACACCAGGGAGTGAGGTTTGTGGAGATGCATGAACATCTAAGCCAGCTCACAGGGCACATGATGAGGACATGATGATAATCATGACATTAATATAGCAGGCACATTGATACGATACATGTAATACATAAAGATCATTTTCACATGAATATGTCACACAAAGAACCCCCCCCCCCCCCCCCTGTAGAAAAATAAGTCCTAAAACTCACGCCTGGACATCGGTGTTATCCTGACTGGCAGGTGTCGTCCTGGTCAACAGTCGCTGACCTGCCTCCAGGATCTGCTGGAGGTTGCGCTCCACGTGAGGCAAGTCTGTCCCAGAATCCATATCTGCAGTAAGCTGCTCTGCCTGCTGCAGCAGGTCTGTGAAACCCTCCGAACCATTGTTCATTTTCATTGGTTGAAATGTGTACAGCAACAAAGTCGTGAGTTCCTGACTGAAGATAAACCTGCATGAAAAAACAAACATGCTTCACATGCCAACTTGTTCAGAAATGGGATTCGTCTATGGATATAAAAATATTCCCAAGTTCTGTACTGAGCAGCGACCATATATGATATACTGAACAATGTCAAGTCTACAGTAATGGATCCTAAGAAACAATAAAAGTGCACTAAGCATATGGGGCTAGGCCCACACTCGTACAGGCCAAACGGCACTTGATGGCTGAAGTGGTTGGTATCACGCTGCCCACTTTTTTCTTCTCATTTTCAGCGGTGTCTGTCTAGGAGGCCAGGTCAATTTCAAAAACCAAAACCACCCTGACACAGATGGAACCCAAGAATACCAGTATGGTAGGGAGGGAATAGCCACTGCACTACCGCAATTCTAGTGGTACAAGGTTTCGTAGCCACCCTGACACAGATGGAACCCAAGACTACCAGTACGGTAGGGAGGGAATAGCCACCACACTACCGCAATTCTCGTGGTACAAGGTTTCGTAGCCACCCTGACACAGATGGAACCCAAGAATACCAGTACGGTAGGGAGGGAATAGCCACTGCACTACCGCAATTCGCGTGGTACAAGGTTTCGTAGCCACCCTGACACAGATGGAACCCAAGAATACCAGTACAGTAGGGAGGGAATAGCCACCACACTACCGCAATTCTCGTGGTACAATGTTCGGTAGCCACAACATGGTTGGTTGATTGTCTTCACTAGTTATATGCCAGGCAATGCAACTTACATGGACTGACTAACAGCAAACATTGAAAACAGTTTCTGAACTCTTCGTCTCCTTCTTGACTCTATTCTGCTTAGGGTGACAAGGCAGATTCCAGAGAATCAAGAGATGAGGGACAGACGCTGGAGAGAACACACATCCAGAAAACCTGATAATAGTATAACAAGCAAGTCCTGTCTCTGGGTAGGACACACGTCCAGAAAACCCGGTAATGGTATAACTAGCAAGTCCTATCTCTGGGTAGGACACACATCCAGAAAACCTGATAATGGTATAACTAGCAAGTCCTGACTCTGGGTAGGACACACATCCAGAAAACCTGGTAATGGTATAACTAGCAAGTCCTGTCTCTGGGTAGGACACACATCCAGAAAACCTGGTAATGGTATAACTAGCAAGTCCTGTCTCTGGATCACCCACCTAAACACATGAAGGGAGTTAGAGAGGGCAACTATCAGAAATGGAATAAAGACAAAGGAGAAAATGATTGCAGGTAAAGCACACACAGAGCATGAGAGACGTAAGATGGTGCACAATGGTGGAAATGACCATGTTTTCACATGCATCTGTGGGAAAACATTTGCAGCAAGAATTGGCCTTACCAGCCACCGCCATGAGTCGTAGTTATTAAGCCTTTTTGAAGCACAATGTACCAAACTATCGTCTGTCAAGACGGAAAGGTGCCAATGAATATATAATACGGTACTTAATTTTATTTTCTATGCAGTTCTTGTAAGTCCTCAGATAATTTGAGATGTATATTCGAATTCTGCACCCATTTTTACATATATGTGGAAAGTTTTATCGATGATCGTCAATGATTGGTGGTAGAAAAAAAATTATTTCTGCTGAGATGTTTAGTCTTTGTGAATGGAAATTCAAGATGGTGGTCAACGTGAATTATCGGTCAGCTAGGCTCAAAAAGTTCAATTTGAACTACTAAAGTTAACGAGAATACAAGTTTCAAGATTATTAATAATTTATTTGTATACTTTTACTTTTTTTTTTTTATCATTTAACATGACGGAACATATATTTGAGGTGTTTTCATATCAGTCTATGAGTCGTTTGAGACAACCTCACAAGGACTGGTAGTGTCAAGATAATGGCCACAAAGTTCCAAAGTCACTGCAATTATATCAATATTTTAGCCTGAGACACCTTCGCAAAAATGTGAATATCTCCACTTAGAATTGACATACAGGCATCATTGAGGTACCACTAGATTTGGTTTCTCAAGGCCAATCTATCTGTGGTGGTCTCATTAGTAAATACTCTATTTTAAAATCATGATCGTACCTACTACATAATGATTTAGTAAATTTATAAAATAAAACTAAACAAAACATCTACACTTTTTAAAGTTTATTTAAAAGTCAAGGTTTTATATGTTAGTCACACAAAAAAGAGATAGAAGTAGAAGCCGAGTACCGCCAGTAAGAATTCATTACACATTGGCACCTTGCCGTCTTGACAGACGATAGTTTGTGCTTTAAAAAGGCATAATAACTTTTACCTATGGCGGTAGCGAATGTGACTGATAAGGCCAATTTGCGCTGTAAATGCCCGTTCACAGTGGGTGCATGTGAACACATGGTCATTTCCACCATCATGCACCATCTTACGTCTCACACGCTCAGTGTGTGCCTTATCTGCAATAATTTTCTCCTTTGTCTTTATTCCATTTCTGATGTTTGCCCTCCATGCAACACGTTCAGCGGCGACTTGCTCCCAATGTGCATTATCAATGCCTGTATCAATCATGTCCCGCTTACACACATCTTTGTATCGTAGTAGAGGCCGACCCTGAGATCTCTTACCCATCTGTAATTCACCAAAAAAGATGTCCTTTTGGTACCATCATCCATCCTCCTAAGATGTCCTATCCATCTAAGTCTATGAAGACTGAGCATGGAATAAACCGTCACACAACCTGATCTTTCCAATACTTCAGTATTTGTAGCGTGTTCGATCGTGCCATTACCCGAAGTAAAAACAAAAATCATGTACGGAGTCGTCCCATCATTGAAAATCTCGTCCCGGAAAACGCTCTCTAATTTACTATGCATTCTTTTGACGTCATTCATTCATTCAAATCTCACGTGACAAGAACACACGTCATCCCGGGTTTTCCAGGAAAGGTATGCCTAATATTCCGTGCACAGCGATTGGTTGAAATCATCATGACCTTTTATATAAATAAGAATATATTTCATACTTACCATAATTAATTATTTTTTGGCACTTAAATTAGAACTTCCTCAATTATATATGCATTTTTGAATTCTACATAATATTTTAAATATACCTGGAAAGTTTCATCGCTGTAATCGCTGAGCATGTGTATGAAAACAACATTTTCTGCGAAGATGTGTTTTCATATTGATCGGATGGTCATGTGCACTTTGTAACACTATTCTGGCGCTTAAATTAGAACTTCCTCAATTATATATGCATTTTTGAATTCTGCATACAATTTTAGATTTATCTGGAAAGTTTCATCGCTGTAATCGCTGAGCATGTGTATGAAATCAACATTTTCGGCGAAGCGTGTCTTTATGAATGGAGAAACGCGTGGCATGCCCAATGGCGACTGCGCATGCTCGTATCGATCGCTGTGGCATGTTACGCTTTCACTTTTCAACACACAAAACGTGCAATTTGACCTGTTAAAGTTAAAGAGAACACAAGTTAAAGATTAATAATAATTTATTTGTATACTTGTATTATCTTTTAATCATTTAACATGATGGAACATATTTTTGAAGTCAGTTTTCATAATCCGTCTATGACACGTGTTGGTTGAGACCAACCTCACGCGCAAGGAAAAATGAAAACGGCAAGCTGAACCGTAAATAATGTTTTTCTGGCGCTTCCAATAGAAAACCATCAATTGTAGATGGATCTTTGAATTCTGTATTCAATTTTACAGAAGTTGGAAAGTTTCATCGCTAAACTTGCTTTAATTGTGGTTAAATAAAACAGGCGAAAATATTACAATCATGTAACCAAAAACGGCGGCTTTACTATATAAATTTCTTAGCAGAACCAACATTATGTACTTGTTAGTGTAAGTCGTAAGCAGTCCGCCTGTCAGGCTTCTCTTTCTGGCTGGTCTATTTTTTTTTTTTTTTTCGCAAAATTATTAGGTGATAAAATCGAAACTATTAAACATTACGAACTAAAATATTATATAGAACTAAGAAACTGGAAGTTTGTGAATAAAGTGTGCTCTATGGATCTGTGCAAGCTGCCGACTGCCGGGAAGCACATCCCAGAGGCCAGCGGGATGATCGAGGCGTATCGGAATCGATGAATCCAATAGATGTCTTGGTTTAATGTGAATTTTAATTACCATATAAAATATTGCCCCCGAATCAGCGTAGTTTCATCGCTAAACTTGCTCGAATTGTGGTTGAAAAACAGATTTTCAGCGAAGATGTGACTTTGTGAATTGAAAACCCACGGGTCATGACGGCCGCCGCATATCGATTGCGCTACACTTTTCAACACACAAAATGGGACGCAGAGGTGTTTCCAAGGCACCAGGGCCGGGTTATATACTGGCCAAGACCTATTGACGCGTCCTCGTCGAGCGTCCTGGGCAACAGGTCCCTTCGGGGTCCTGGCTAAAGTCAGTAGGATCGCCGATTCCTCCGAAGTCGGAGAGTGTCTGCCTGTACGGCGAGGAACCACCAGTCTGCACACAAATAAGCCAGACATGGGACAACGGATACTCACGCAAACCTCAGGTTCTGTATGACATCACACTGATGTTGGACAACAGGATGTCTTCATCCGACATACAGGACTTCGCGTTGGAGCTCAAGCCAACGAACACAAGCAAGCAAGCAACACACAAAATGTGCGATTTGACCTACTAAAGTTAAATAGAACACAAGTTTAAAGATTATTAATAATCTATTTGTATACTTGTACTATTTTGTAATCATTTCACATGACGGAACATATTTTTGAAGCCAGTTTTCATATGGCGTTTGAGACTATCTTACACGCACACACACAAAGCAGACCCGTTCGAGGAGGTAATGAACACATTAGAGAGTTCTCATTACGGGTGAATAGAATGAGAAATCGCAACTCGTCTCACCTCCACAAAGATGTGAATAAAAAATTCTGAATATCTTCACTTATAAGTGACATACAGGCATCATGGAGGTACCATTAGATTTTGAATTTCAAGGCCTATCTACTGTGGCAGTATCATTTGTAAATACTCAAAATTAAATTGATGATGGGACTCGCTAGCTACTATTTGTGATTTTGTCTTGCCACTTAATACCAAGTATTCTTCGCAGACACCGCATATGAAAGCTGTTTTTAAACGTTTCTCTTGGCGTAAGTTGTCCAGGTTTCACAGTCATAAAGAAGAGTACTAAGGACACAGGATTAATAGACAAGGCACTGTTTTATGAATTCATTAATAATAATACTATTAATATTATATTTAATATTTATAAAAAGTTTTTAAAACACAAAAAAAGCCATAGCATAGCCATTACAGTTCATTCACAAGTGACTTACTACGTCAGTATGAGGGTGAATTGGCAAATTAAATAGTCTATAGTCAGTATATAACACAAATGATTCAGCAGTATTGTGTCAGTGGTAGACGATCAAACAGAACTGGCATTGTGAGTACATTCAGCGTGATTATTTCCACAGACCGGCCTGGTTGAAGTCAGCGCCACAAGTCAACGGCCATGTTTACCATAGCGTGAACTTTAAATTGATTCGTTCAATTCCTTCTTACAACTACCACAACTCATTCGTCCGTACTCACTAAATATTAGGAAAACACACATATATTTTCTTTAATAATAACTAAAATATAACCATACAATAACATATACTTAAAGCTCTTTTGATACAGTGGAATTGTTATCTTTCAAATATTTGTATACTTTTTATTTTGTATTTCGTTGATGGTTCATATGTTTTTTATAATTACCTTGACGTATACTTCGGCAAGGAATATTTTAGTTGTTTTGTATCGATAATGATAATAATCAGTTAGATTCGAAGAAACATGTTAGTTAGTTAGTTAGTTAGTTAGTCGACAGATCATCCTCATTGCACATCGAACCATTCAGTCCATAAGTGCTCGGATCCCCTCCTCAGCAAATCCCGCAGCGTGTAGCGGCTAACGACGCCAGTTCTGTATTGGTTTATCAATCTTCTTTGGCTTCCTGCGTAGTGTTCTTGTTTGGCCACCCCTCTTTTAATTTGCTGCTCTCGCAGTCTGGCCATTGTTGTAGATTCACAGTCATCACTTGGTTCTCGCAAAAGTCTCACTTCTCGTAGAGCATTCAGAATGTCAGCCTGGTCCATGGCTTGTCCGCCCTCCACAGTAGCCTCACCTGCTAGCTTGTCAGCCCGCTCATTTCCTTGTACTCCCGCATGCCCTTGCACGAAGATGAAACTAATCTTTGCCAGCCGAGACCGCCTCAGAGGCAGCAACCATTCTCTTCGGATCGACCCCTCCTCTATCCTCTTGATCATGTTCATTGAGTCGCTAAGGAAACAAGCCCTAGTGAATGTCTGTGTCTCGAGCCATGTTATTGCTTTACTTACTGCCATGACTTCCGTGGTCAGGCTACTTGTGGTTTCAGTGAAAGCACCAGAGTCCTCCTTCACAATTATCCCTCCGGCCCGAGCTGTAAAGGCCCATGAGCTTCTCACATGTCGGACGACCGACCCATCTGTGTAGATGACCGCGTCACCGTCTAGCGAATTCTCGAAAATCAACGCTTGTACTTCAGCCTCAACAGCAGCCGGATTTTCTTGTCTGCATTTTCTGTCAAGTTGGATGCAAACTGAAAAGGATGTGCAGAAGTCTGTTGGCACTTGCACCCACTCCTCGCCAGGTTCTAAGTCCTCAAGTGAACACACCTGTTGAAGAATGTCTTCGGCTTGACCCATCCACGACCGTCCTCTTTTTAACCTGCTGCCCTTCACCTTCCTAATTTCACTATGCAGTGGATGTTGTGTGTTTGCGTTAATTCTGAGGTAGGCGCGTGCCCTGCAATCTTGTATTCTCTCTTCAATGGTTGGAAAATCAAGAAGGTAGCGCATCGCCCTGCATGCTGTATCTCTTGTACATCCAAGAATAATGCGCATAGCTTCATTCTGTATCCTTTCCATCCTTTCTATCTGCTTATGGCTGAGAGTCAGGATTGCCATTGCATACTCCAAAACAGACATGACCAACCCCTCGTACAGAAGACATAGATGGCGCTGCTCACAGTTTGCTACCGCCATCACCCGCATCGCTGCCAAGCCCCGCTTGGCCTTTGTTATCACCTGGTCTATGTGCACATTATAAGCAAGGCTTCGATCAAACCGTATCCCCAGGTAATTCATTGCCTGCGTTCTTTCCACCGTCTCTGAACACAGCATTACAGTTGGTGTTGGAGTGTTGACAATATGATTATTCAACGAGAACCAAGTCACTGTTGCCTTTGTTGGGTTGACCATTGCCCCAGCTTCATCACACCAAGTACTTATGCGATTGAGTTCGGTTTGTAGTTCCACAGCAACCTCCTCTCTATCCTTCCCCTGACGATACACTAAAACATCATCGGCATATGACAATGTCCTGCCAGGTCCAGTGATCTGCTCACTGGTGATTCTCACTGTGTAGGCGTTGAACAGTACCGGAGATAATGGTGATCCCTGTGGTAGGCCAGGATATATTGTTGTTGGTTCCGAAGTCCAACTGCCACATCTAAAAACTACTTTCCGTTGGAAGAGGGCTGCAGCGATCCAACTAAGGAGGAATGGACTTACGTTTAGTTCAAGAAGCTGAAACATTAAAAATCCAGTGGTACTCTGTTGTATGCGTCCTCAAGATCAATCGCTGCAGCAACGGTTTTAATGCCTGAGTGGAAACCTTCATAGACATCCTGGGCAAAGACTGCTGCATTGGTCCAGGTTTCTCTTTTTGGACGGTACCCACCCAGGGTGGGTGGGAAAACACCTTGCCTCTCTAGTTGGCTTGGTCGTATGTCCTGATAATTCTGGTCCAAGATGACAGTAATATGCTTCGATCATCACACTTTATTCACATGCTTCGAGTTTCTCAGTTCTTCATTTTAGTTCCCAATGTTCAATATTTTGACGTATTTGCTGAAAATGAAAAAAAAAAAAAAAAAAAAATTACTTCACCGACGAGGAATGTTATTTGTATCGTTGTATATAGTGGCCTTGTTTCATTAGCCTCTTTCAGGCAATCGTGGTTAGTTACTCTGGCAGTCCAAGGAATTCGCAAAATTCGTCTTAAATCCACATCTCTGTTGCTTCTAAGTTCTTCCTAATTTGTTCATTTACATTAGAAGATTCGCTGCCATACAGCAAAACAGGTTCTATATAGCATTTTAGCACTCTCTTTCTTACATTCATTGATAGCGACTTATTGCATAAGATACTCTTCATTTACTGAAATGCGGCTTTTGCCTGCCTTATTCTGCCCTTAATCTCTGTTGTACATCATCCATCCGATGTTATAAGTGCCCCTAGGTATTTAAAATTATCCACTTGGTTGAGAATTTCCCCGTCTATTTCTAAGTCACATTTTGGTGCCCCCATTTTCTTTGATATCACCATTGTTACTGTTTTCTAGCTACACGCATAGGAATAATCACGTCACCTACTTCTACTGCGAATTTAATTTTTGTCTATTCGCAAATCTATTGCAAATAGTCACTTCGATTAAGAACTTAATGGTCTGAAATGCTTGGGGAAGAGGGTTTACTTTTGATGATCGGAAGCCCCCCTGCCGTGTTTGCTCCGCGTAAGAGCTACGACTATGTTCAAGCATTCTGCTGAATTAACCAGATAGCTAAAAGAAAACCACATTGAAGAGCAATGATAGGGGACATAAACACCTAATATTGTTATAAGGGAGAATACTAGCATTTAAAAATATCAATTGCTTGACTATAATATTATAAATAACTAACTTAAATATCTCTCTACTATATTATTTTTATAAAAAAAGACAGATATTACAAACGTCGATATTAAATATAGAGAATAATTCTTTTATATTACTTAGAAAATGTGTCTTTAATATTTTTTTTACTTACATTTTATAATCAACTTTGAAGTTCCACATTTATTCATGACATTTCAATTGTATACTTTCAATGCAACCCGTTGTAAATCGATGAAGTATTCCCCCTCTGTGGGGGAAAACATTTTTTAACTGGCCTCTTAAGGCCACATACAATTTAAAAGAAATTAACAACACACGTCCCAAACTTTGATAACATTTACAAAGAAATGGGAAGGCAGAATATTCACATGTTAGGTATATCTAAGACCAGAGGGCTTCCACTTCTGAGGAATATAGCAATAATCCTTTCTGGTGGAGAGAAAAACAGCCAGAGGTAGCAATAATAATGGTTATAGAACTATGAGAAGAACAATGTGGGTTTGTAAAAGGCAAGGGTTCAATAAATGCTGTATATATGCTGAGAACATTAATAGAACGCTCTGTAGAAGGAAACAAACACCAACATCTATGCTGTATTGACCACCCAAAGGCTTTCTATAAAGTAAGACATGCCAATATGATAAAGATGCTTACAGATCTACAAATTGATGGGGAAAGACTTTAGACTTGTAAAAATAAATACATATATTGGAAGCAACAAGGTGCCATAAGGACTGATAAGGAAGTAGGTCAATATCAGCCTATTAAGAAGTTGTGAGACAGGCACGTGTAATGTCTCCAGATCTTTTTTCCCGGTGCAGTGAAAATAGTTTCAGGAATGTAGAAGATATAAAAGGAACCATCATTTGGGGACGTAACATCAATAACATTAGATGTGCAGATGATACAGTATTGATTGCAGACAATGAGCAGGATCTGCAACATCTGGTAGATGCGGTTGTTGCACACAGTGAACAACTGGGGTTAGAATTACATTGTAAGAAGATACAAATTATCGTCGTCACTAGGAAGAAGAAAGTACCACAAAGTGGTGGTCAAGCTGTTTGGCTCGTGCTCCGAAGGTTGTAGGTTCGATTCCGGGCCGCGTCCTTCGGTTTACGAGTTAAATGTTTCGGAGACTCATGTAGGTCGTCGCTAAAAGCTACGGAGGTCGTGCTTTGTGCGACGCTTTCCATGCTGCGGAAAGAGACCGAGCCATATGGGGTAAAACCCGGTGCAATGAAGTCGACTTTTAAGCGACTTGTATGTATGTGTGTGTGTGTGTGTGTGTGTGTGTGTGTCTGTCTGTCTGTCTGTCTGTCTGTCTGTCTGCCTGCCTGCCTGCCTGCCTGCCTGCCTGTCTGTCTGTCTGTCTGTCTGTCTGTCTGTCTGTGGGTGGGTGGGTGGGTGGATGGGTGGGTGGATGGATGGGTGGATGGATGGATGGATGGATGGATGGATGGATGGATGGATGGATGGATGGATGTCACAGTCAGGTCTTAGTCAGATATGACTGAGCTACCGTATAACAGTAGACGGTACTACCTGGTTTCTGTTAGCGCCGAACGTTGGGCGGCGCTTACCAAACCCGACACCCCACATTGTGCCAACGGCTTCGGGCGGAAGAGCGCAATTGGGAGGGTACAAGCCTTACCCTGGTGCGAGGAAATGCAAGCTAAAGACAAAATTGTCATGGCAGGGCAGACCAGGCCCTAAGCCTTGGTTGGCGACTGGTCTAGGATCGAAGCTCCGACAGACGGACAGTTAGAGCATTGCTTTGCTGATCCGGCATCTTCTGCAGCTTGTCTTGTTCCAGATGTAGGGGTGTTACCTTTCCTCTGGAGTGAACTAGGCAGGCCGAGAGAGGGATCATGCTGCATGGGCAACACATGATCTCTATATTTTAGCCCAGGCTTTGTGCTATGGAGAGGCAATAACTCCATCCCTGGTCTTAACTGGTCTCGGAATCAAAGCGAGAGGCAACTGTTACGGGTTATAAGTCCTTGTCAGTTGGCGTAGACATGGGGCGCCAGTAGTATACTAGGGTTTCCAGACTCCATTTTTCAGCCGCCAGTAGGCTTTATGAAGGAAATATGGGTAAATTTGTCGACTCGGCTCCAGAATCTGGCGGCTGATAGGGTTTATGAAGGAAATATTTTTGGGCGGGGGAAATTTTTTTCGGCGTGCCTGGTGGGAACGAAATTTTTGGCGCTGCCTGGTGGGGTGTAAAAGTAATTAAGGTAAATGTTTAGTTGGTTCTGGAAAGCGAAGGGGGAAAGTTATTTTGGTTACGTATATTAGTATGTGTAGTGATAAACAAGGGTGTGATGGGTGGTGGTTTCTACTCATGGGTATATGGTGGTTACGTATATGAATGTGTATGCATGGTGATGTATAAACAAGGGTGTGATGGGTATATGGTGGTTACGTATATGAATGTGTATGTGTAGTGATGTATAAACAAGGGTGTGATGGGTATATGGTGGTGGCGTATATGAATGTATTAGTATGTGTGGTGAGTAATGTATAAACAAGGGTGTGATGGGTCGTGGTTATACTCGACGAAGTAAGAGGTGGTTACTATCATCTGAACAGTGTGATAGTAGTGAAGGTAAAGGGTGGTATATTCACTACCATCATTACAAAGGAAAGCATATAAAGTTATAATGGGTATGGTGGTAAGGGGTATTAGTGGTCAAGTAGGAGTGATACAGGGGTGGTCATAAATATAATAAGAGATGTTCGCAATTACACACTGGTCAACCAATGGTCAAGCAATGGTCAAGTAAGGGTCAAGTAGTCAAGTAAGGAAACTTTAGGGAAAAGTGATTGTAATGATATGGTGGTGATTAAAGAGTGGTAAATTAGTGGTCAAGCAGTGGTCAAGTAGTGGTCAAGTGGTCGATGTGACCACTTAAATTGTAGAGGACGATGTGCCTAAGATTATGGTAGTGATTAAAGTGATCGATGACGTGGTCAAGCAGTGGTCAAGTAGTCAAGTAAGGAAATTGTAGGGGAAAGTATGTATATTGCAATGGTGGTGGGTAAAGTGAGGAAGAATCAATAGTAGTGATAATACTACTACGAATATTAGCGACAAGCACAAAGACAACCAAGTACATACTTGATACACACAAATACAAAGACAACGAAACACACACACGTACACACATACAGACACAGAAGTACAGACAAACCATACCATTACTACTCTCACAACAACAGCTATACACAAGTACACACCCATAATCAAAGACACAAATACACACACACACATACAAACACAAAGTCAACCGCACACACCCATAAACATCCACTCAAGTACAGACACAGGAAAACAAAGAAGCAAACAAGGACAGACACACTCACCCATAATCAATTACACAAATACACACCTACAAACACAAAGACAACCACACACAGACACATTTGTACATACAGACATACACATAAAGACAGACAAGCACAAAGACAAACCATACCATTACTACTGTCACAACAACAGATATACACATGTGCAGACACACACACTCACCCATACACAAGAACACTCAAAGACAAATACAAAGACAGCCAAGTACACACACATACACACCCATCGCCTAGGATTACTACTGTCATCACAACTATATACAACCACGTACAGACACGCGTACAACAACAAAGACACACACAAAACACATACAGACACCCATACACACTTGATACACTTGTACATACAGACACATAAGTACACAAAAAACAAAGACACACCCAAAACATTACTACTGGTACCTCAATCAGTACAGATACACTTACCCATAAGACTAAACTATACAACCCACAAATTTTTGGTAAAGAACGCGGATGTCCGAGAAAGCCCCTACGTCATCACCGCCATGTGCAAAAGTCAATAAGTATGAGTCATCGGTTTGTGGGAAGTAGGCGTGAGAATAGCTTGTCTAACTGCCACGTCAGCTATGTCGTGTGCAGACCCAGTGTATAAAATAGAAGGCGTCTCTTGTGAGCACAGTACCAGTTCACGTGCTGACTTGGCTAGCTATAGCGGTGAAACTTGGTGTGAGCAGTGTTTGTGTCGTCGGCAGATATTGTTCACGTACTGACTTGGCTACATCGGTGAAACAGATTGGTGTGAGCATTGTTCGTATAGTAACCAGCTATTATTCACGTAGTGACTTGGCTACATCGGTGAAACTTAGTGTGAGCCTTATTCGTGTCGTTGGCCTCTGATAAAACAGTGAAACATTGTATACACCAGAACATTTTTTGGGATTGTAAGAAAGAAAAAAAAAACAGTTTATCAATATGGCCACCAGATCTACTTTCATGTGTTCAGTGTGCGACAAAGACTTCCGTGATGGGAATAATCTTAATCGTCACATTCGA